>CM061147.1:13825425-14175425 GCA_030710495.1 Labroides dimidiatus
TGACAGAGACCATCATCATTATATAACCTCAGTCAAAGTCACAGACAGTGAAAAGACAGCAGGAGAAGTCCCGTTCAGTTTACTGGAGCCTGTTTTTATGAGTGTGCATTGGCTAAGCACAGACGAAATAAAGGTGTTTAGTCCTAAAAGCTTACAAATAGAAACCATATGTATGAGCTTAAGCACAGAGCCACTCAAACATACCCTCCCACCATTTAGGATACATTTCAGGGCTGAGGGAGCAGGGCTTTGGCTTTAGCCACACATTCAAACAGCTGAGACCATGAAGGTTTGGCTTCCTGCTCCACAGCTCTGATCCAGCTTGCTAACACAGGCGCTACCCAGCTGGGAGCGACTTGGTGCAGCCATTGGTAGGCTCAATCCCTGAACAGGCCCACTGAAACATGGCCTCTGTGATCGCAGCCTTCCATTTCTTACTTCACTTGCTGATTTGAGTTCAAAGCTGCTGACTTCTGGGTAAATTTGGGAACACAGTGGAGATAGACACCTGCGTTTGAACTCTACACAGGTATCAAGATTAGTGCAACAGAACAGAGGCTACAGGTCAGCGAGAGTTTGAGCACCTGCCTCACACACAAATATGCTCGCAGATGCACTTAGTTTCTGCGGATTTGCCGAGTGGTTTTTCATTGACAGCATCGACTGAGCATTCCCTCCTCACTTGTCATCATCAGGAATATCATGTGCGGTGGAACAGTATGGATTGCTTCCAGCAGACAGGAAATCTTTGGGAGAGCCAATTGATCTGAATCAACCACCACCGGCTCACCAGCTATCAATCAACGTCGAATTAACGGTTTTACATTACTGTGAATTGTACTAGATGGACCCTCTGCAGTCTGGTTAAAAAGTGCAGAATCTCCATGTCTAAGTTCAGTGACACATAAATACAGCCAAACATCACAACTATGTAACAATAAGAGGTACAAGCTGACCGGCAATTTGCTGACATGGAAAACAAAACAGCAGGATGCAGGATTAGATGCCTCATAAATCAGCAGAACCCTGAACAAGAACTCTCCAACATTTAGACAGAAGCAGAATGAGAACAGAGTAACAGACAGACAGAGTAAGACATAACATCACAGGCAGCTTTTTGTCAGACGATCAGTCAATATGAAGGCCCTGCAGCACACATGATTTCATTCTCTCAAACGTCAATCACACAATCAAGGAGCCTCCACATCAAACTCCACCCCTTAGCCTGTCAATACTGGAGTCAGGCCAAAGAAACAAGGACTTACTCTGAATTAACATGGTGTTTTCCAGACAATAGGCCTCTATCCTGCTAATCAAAAGCCTTTAGGAACAAAGTAAAGGTGAAGCAGGGCACTGTTTTTGCAAGGCATTAGTGGTGCAGAACAATGATTCAGTCCGTCTTACGTCACTGCACTGGCAAGACCACAAATCTACAACTTTTAGTCTCGTCAGACGAGGCCTCAGGAGTTAGAAAACAAGAAGGCTTTTTCTTCAACCCCACACTGAGGGAAACATTTGAAGAAAGTCCTAAAGTTTAGTAAATGTCCCTGCCGTGGAGTTGCTGGAGCATGAATCTGATTTGAAGAGATGGTTTGATAATTTAGAGTCCTATGAAGTACTCTTGGAAAATAAGTCTAATACCCAGGAGAGATGCTGGTCAGCTAAGCCCTTTTACTGAGAAACCGGACAAAGTAACATAACAGCTTCCAAGATACAAGCACTGCAGACAGCGTCTGCATTTTGCTGACATGGCAACAAGACACTGCAACTGTTAAATTTGGTCTGAAATTTCACCATGCAATTTAGTGAAATTAAAGACTGTTTAAGCACTACTCAAACACGCAGCACAGCACAGGATCCACAGTGTAGAAGTCACAGATTTGTGCATCTCAGTTTAAAAAACATATTAAAAAATTATTATTATTATTATTATAATTATTACTATTATTATTATTGTAACAATAATACATTATCTTTTGTGATTTCAGCTCAGTCTTCTACTTCAATGGCCAACACAGTATGGTAAAAGAATCTTGCAGACCATGGGGTTTCTTTTAAAAGAGAGGAAAAAATCTGTATGAGTCAAGTCTTATTTTGAAGATGCATTTCTATTCTCTTTCATATCGCTTCTGAAATTTTTAGAAATTGGGTGAAATAGCAGTGTTCAATGAAGCGGGAACCCTGGACAGTGAGTGCTGCAGGCTGCAGCTGTGTTTGATCCGCAGGTATCCTTCGAATCAGAGCGATCCTAAAGTGCTGAAGTTTCACTCATGACAGCTGTAGCTCTCTGTGTTCATGGACATGGGTTTACACACCTGTACCACCAGGAAACTTGAGCCCTCTCTGGCTTGCCTGCTCTCCTTTGATGCTTTGTCTGCTCTAGTACCTCATACAGAGTCACAAAAAATAAACCATCCTCTAAAAGCTTGTGAGACCACAACATAGAACACAAGTTCAGTGAAGAGTAGAAAAGAGTACAGTAGAAAACAGTAGAAAAGGAACCTGCTTAGAAATTGAAGAGATATCAAGGGTCACTAGAAAACTGCCAACCCTTTGCTCTTGACCCAGTATAGATACCCTACACTGTGAAGAACCTATACTAACCATCACTCAGATACACTGACCAGATTAGGCTCCCCCATCCAGGCATGAAAACTGTAAAAATGGCCTTCACACTTCTGTGGCTTTGGCCCCAATCAGTAGCCAGCCATGCAGACACTTCATATAGACACCACCAGGCCCCAGTGATCACCTGACCAAGAAGGAGCTCCGCACATGATAAGACTGAAGGAACACAAGTGGAGAGGTCTCATGTACCCTGAGCAAATTCTTTCAACACAAAAGAGGAAAAACATAGATTGGGATATTGCAGCAGAACTGTACATTCTGTCTGAATAAAGCATTTGTTTTTCTAAGCTAACATGGAGCAGCTAAGTTGCTAAGCTAAAGCCAGCCAGCTCATGCTACCTTTGGGCCACGTGAGTGCGTGAGTGAGAGCCGAGGAGACTTTGGCTGTGTAGGGGGATTAGATCAGCAAGCCAAACCGAAACCACTGTGGTGGCCATGTGTGTGTGTGTGCGTGCGCGTGTGTTTGTGACAGAACAAGGTCCTAATCACTTAATGAACACGGAACAGCACTGCTCCTCTGAACAGGACAGCCAGATCAACCAGAGGCCCTTCCGCTTTCTCCCTCTCTTATACCAGCCAACTGCAGCCTGGGAACACTCACCGGGGACTGAGCCCACTGGACAGTCCCAGCTGCCACTCATAATCGGGCCCAGCTGATTGGGCATCAACAGTTGCCAAGCCAACCCTTTTCATGGGGCCTGGGAAAGAGATCTGACAGATTAACGAATGGTTAATGGGCGAATGGGATATTATGCACTGTCATTAATCTAAAATAGGTTTGGCATGGACGAGCTTTACAGATGCCAGTAAGCAAATGATTTTTCTAACACGGAACACACACACAGATAATGCCATGCCCTGTTATTGCTACACATTTGAAACATGCAATCTAATTAGACAAAACAGTCTGAAAGGATTTACTGTTAATCTATATAATAGATATAATCAATAACATATTTCTTTGTGACTCAAAAACGATAGAGTAGTTTGGGGTGTAAAACTGCTAGTTAGAGCTCACAATCTACAACCCTGTGGCTCTGCAACCAAGGCTAGCAAGAACAAATGCATCAAAATGTGGACCAGCGCTTGTGTAAATACATCCTTAGCCATGGATGACCTCAGAAACACCATATCATTAAACCACGTCTGTACCCAGCAGACCACAGAGCCCAATCTATAACGCCATAAACAGCCATGAGACACTCCTGAGAGCTATCTGAAGGAAAGCTCCATCTGGCTGAGAGCGAGCCTCCTGAAAACACAAGTGATTAAATATGAGTAGAAGAAGAAAGGGAATCTCACCAAGGTGTTTTTAATACTGCATTTGTTATGAATCCGTTATGAGACAGGAACACAGCCTGCAACGCTAATTTCTGTTTCAACAATGTTTGATCATATTTCACTCTTTGCGCAGAAGTTTAGAGGATATACTGAATTTCAAGAGGGAAGCCACACTGACTTTAGCTGCAACATGTTCTAAAATCTAAAATTAATGAAGGATTTGAGTTGATTTTTGAAGCGTATTGCTCAGTCCTACAGTCTTCATGAGTGAAAGCAACAGAGAAATGGACAAACTCCATTGATGATCACTTTCCAGGTGAATGAGGTGAATATTTCAAGAGAGCATACTGTCTGAGGGACACACAAACATTTACGTGCACACACGGCTGCTCAGCATGACCAGCTGGACCTGGTGGAGGGAAGCAACGCCTGTATTGTAGCAGTTTTAGACAACAGATGGGAGGAAAATCTCTCAGCTGAGAGGAAAGGAAGAATAGGAGAGAAGATTCTGACTCCATCTCTTGCATGCTGCATCACTCCCTGCCTACACTGGGCTGTGCCTCCTCTCCTCTCCTCTCACATGGCTCTGCTGGCTGCACGGAGTTGAAGGCAAAGGATTGTCAATAAAGACAGGACTGAAGTGGAGAGCATAAACACATAAACCAGGCATACCAAACACAAGAGCATCACTTACAATTGCATTTAATATCACAGCAGGGATCCTTTTTTTTTACTGTTAACTGCACATGTGCGATGCAACTTAAACAAACTGCAATGTCATTGCCGTGCATGCTGAGGTAAAGCATGTGCTCATTATTCATGAAGCCCAGTTACATCCTCTGGGGTGTGTGAATATGGATCAGTGCAGCTCTTATTCCCCAGCTCGTGGTGTGATCTGTCAAGGTGGGACCCTCTACCATCCATATCGGAGGAAACCCACGTATTGCAGTCAGAGCCTATAGGAGAAACGCCTGCCTCCTTCCCTGCCCGCGGACTAAGAATAGATCAATGTATCAGGCAAATCGGGATTAACGGAGCTGTGCTCCAGCCTCAGCACACACACACACACACACACACACACACACACACACACACACACACACACACACACACACACACACACACACAGGACAGCCAGGACACAAAAAGTTCATTTTCACCTCCCATCACACTGTCAGCGTTTATTTCTGTTTGATGGTTCCCACGTTGCTCTGTCCCTGATACACACACCCAGTCCAACGCCAACGCACAACCAGCAAACCAGTGTTAAAGCACCTAAATCCCCTCCGTCCCACTGTGTTAGCGTGATTATGTCAGCTCGAACAACGAATAACAGCTCCTCCAAAAAATGGCCCACAAGGCTTGGCAGGTGTTTGTAACTAAGCGGTTAGTTATTTATCACCTGCAGACACTCAGCCGGCCAACTATCAACTCGCTGTGTAAAATAAATAGAGCAATTAAAGGAGATGCAGAGTGCAAGCTGTCCCAACTAACCTGTCTGTCCTTTTCCCAGCGTCTTCTCCAAACGGTAAGGTCCCACGTAATTGGCATGTTGGGCACCGCTGTTGTCTTTACCGGACGATGACATGTCGAATCAGTGTGAATGTTAAAACACTTTCTACAATTAAAACACCCCTCGCGCGAGGTCCGAGCCGTTGTCGTCTCTTCCTTAAACTCCACAGCTTCTTCTCGTCTGTTTCCTGCTCTCTCTCCCTCTCTGTCGCTTTCTGGCTCCTTTTCCCTGCCTCACTCGCTGTTTGAGGAGGTGAGGCTCGCTCTTTCTCTCCTCGTTTCTCCTATCGCTGCAGACGAGCCGCAAGTGCCTCGAATATCATTGTCGATGGAAGCTGCGCTGCCGCTGTACAACCGTGGGAGGTGCTGTAGAGCCGTTACGAATGATTGACAGCTGATGCAGCCAACCAGAGGGAATAGCACCCTCTTTGGTGCCGCCTCGTTTCTTGTTGCTGGAGCGTCTTTCCCTTTTCCATAGAAAAGTAACAGGTGTTCCGGAATATTGTTCACAACAGCTTCACTTGTACCATTGTAACACAGTTTGAACTGACACAGAATGATAGTTCTTTTTTCTTTACTTAAAAAAAGAAATTAAGGGTTTTTAAATGTTTCATAGTTCTTATAAACTGGTGCTACAGGCATTTAAGACAGGTCTCTTCAGTCTTTCAAATAACAAATTAACAAATCATGACACAAGGCATGTTTTCGCCCCCCACAAAAGTAAAAATAAAGCAGTAGAAAAACATAATAAGGAATCTGGAAATAAACAAAAAGCATACAAAGACACTTTTTTCTTTTCTTTTTTAAGATTTATCGCTAGTTTTACACCTGTAACACTTGATGATGATTTTTTACTTTTACATATACGATTTTATTCAAGCTTCTCATCAGTTCAATTGAATGAATGTAAAATTCTGTAAATCAAGAAAAATCTGAATATCTACAAAACCTTACTTTAAAAAAAATCATTGAATATACAAATTTTATTCCAACATGTTACAAAAATCCTTCTTGAAAATTCAATGCTTCTTGTGTTAGTATATGATGACTTTCTGACTTTCTATAAATGTATTTGCTGTAATCAAGCCAGTAAAGATGGTTTCTGACATGATGTCCCTGCCCCACTGGTGCACACTGCAAATTTAAAATCAATCACATTACAAGGAGTCATTGCAATGCATTGAACCTCAGGCTTTCAGGGGACCCTGGGGTGCTGTTGCACTGGAGTATTTGCCACATTAAGTCAGCTGGTAATCCAGCCCTGGTAACAATGAAAACCCAACTAAACACAACTATCGAATCTTGTCTACCATCACTCACAGAGCCATGTCTTGCCTGAAAGAGTCATAGCATTCATAAATATTTATACTGATTTAATGTACGGAGATGTTTCAGTGTTAGTGAAAAGAAATGTACAATGATGTTGAAGAGCTTTATCATACTGGTCTTATTGTCTTTCTTTTTCTGAGGGCTTTCCTTGTGCATTTCTTCCTTACTCCTCTCTCTGTCACACATACACTTGACACACACAAGCTCAGAAGAGTGTGTGTGTGTGGGGGGGGGAGTGTGTTGGCCCTCTGATTCATTTCACACCCCACTGGTCTGAGACCTGTGACTGTGGCTCTGGCCTCTGTCTGTTCCTCACACCCTGGGAGAGTACAGGTGTCAGGGGGCACATGCAGGAGAAACACACAAAATATACTCATGCACTCACACACACACACACACACACACACACACACACACACACACACACACACACACACACACACACACACACACACACATAAGCCCACTTTGTGACCTCTAAATATTTTTCAGCAGAATACAAGGTTGAGGGTCCTGCTGAAATATTAAGCAGCAGGATTGCATCAACACCACATCGTCAGATACTTCAAAGGCGAATAGATTTCAGAGAGTTTCCTTGTCTTCTTATTAATATTTTGGATCATACAAATGCTGCAAAACCAGCATCTATATATTTCATTTAATAATTCGAAAAAAAATATTACATTGTTGTGAAAAGTTTTCTATTCTATTTCGTTTTTCATAAATACAGTATTCCATGGATAGTACAAAATCCTATGTAAAAAATAAAAAATTAAGGAAAAAAGTGCTTACTTCTGGCTAAGTGGGGAAATAAAACTAGTTAAGGAACTGATAATGTACAGAAGAAGCCATGACCTTTGACCCCTCAGGTGGCACTGCATTGCAAACCAACATCATTGTGTAAAGGATATTACCACGTGGGCTCAGGAACACTTCAGAAAACCATTGTCAGTTAACACAGTTCATCACTACATCTACAAGTGCAAGTTCAAACTCTACCATGTAAAGACAAAGACATATATCAACGATACCCAGAAACACCGCCAGCTTCTCTGGACCCGAGCTCATCTGAGATGGACTGACGCAAAGTGGAAAAGTGTGGTCTGATGAGTCCACATTTCAAATTGTTTTTATGAAATCATAGATGTGGTGTGTTAGTGCTTATGGCATGGGTAACAATTTTCAAATTATTGTATTCTGTTTTTATTTATGTTTTAAACAACATCCCAACATAGGTTCCAGCCGACCGCAACCCTGAATAGGATAAGCGGTAAAGAAGATGAATGAAAGAACAACATCCCAACTTCACTGGAACTGGGGTTGTACAAATAGTGCAAGAGCAGATTAATGTTTTCTACTTCCTATTCATGAAACCAAGTTTTCAAACTGCACATGCCCCAGTTTGATGCCTTTGAGGTCTGTGTTGAGCATGTGTGCCATTTCCCTTGACGCCCTTCATCACACTGGGAGCCAGGCCTGTGCTGGGGAAGGTGTAACCCAAAGTGTCACCCACGTGACCGTGTGGTGCCAGGTGGACCGGGCATGTGATGTCAGCGCCAGGTGCCAGGTGGGCACCATCTCAATAATGCATCATGCCCAGCGCTGGCACTGGCAGGCACACCACTTTGAAGTGTTCCAGAAACATCTGTAGCTTGAGTTTTTAATCACCTTGCCTGTACCTCCCTACGTCCCATCAATCCTTCCGCACTCCTCCACAGCTCTGCATCCCTCTCTTCATCTTCCTTGAGCAGAAATTAATGAGAAGCTTTCCTAGTTTGTGTTTGAGCTTGTGTGTCAGTGTGGGCATGTGAACATGTGTTTATGTGCATATTTACAGAGCCACAGTGCTGCGAAATTCAATTAGCAGGATAAACAACGTTCGAAACAGCTCCTGTTCCTCTGGATATTTGTGAAATATTCAAGGCAAGAATTATCAGAGTCCTGTTGGAGAACACAGATTTACTGTTGGCTAAAAAGTGATTGCTGCAATACTAAACAAGATGTGCATACCAATGGATTGATCAAACCAAACAATGTAATAAGGTTTTTATTTTGTGTACATTGCCTGACCTATTTGAAAGACAAACATTGAGTTTATCCCTTTTTTAATAATAAGATTTGTTTTCAAAGCAAAGATTTGTTGACCGATGGGGTGTGCCAAAGAGAAAAAATGGAGCGAAAGAAACAAAAAAGGTTGGCCAGAAAAGGGGATAATATTTAATGTGCGGCATGAGCCCGATAACCTTCGAACGTGAGAGGTAGCACAAACTGCATAATATTTCCCCCATGCTGTTGTATAATGAATGGCTTCATGGCTGAGTCTGACCAGTTCAAATGAAGGCTGTAAACACATCACACTGAATGTGTGCACAAACTGCTAGAAAAGCCTTGTTTCCATCCAGAAACAACTGTTACACACAAACATACACATGAACTCCAGCCCTTGAGGGTCATACGAAGTGGCGGTTGCCAGCTAGCTGCATGCTGGAAGCTGTTGGCTGTTACAGGATTGGCCGGCATGGTGTGCTTGATTAATTAGTGTGTCATCCACATACAGAGGAGACCATTAGTGTTCATCTGTAGACATTTAGAAAGCTGGAGAGGATGAATGAAAGGGTAATTTTGGGATGGCCAGACCTCTGCGTGACACATATTAGAGTCATCTGATTGCTTTTTGGGCTGGAGTGCGTCACAGAGAGGGATGAAAGAGAACGGGATAAAATGTAAGTAAAAGTTGTAAAAAGAAGGACAAAAAGTGGAAACAAGTGAAAAGAATCTGTGTGTAGTATAATCAGTGAGGCTGTGATGCAAACAGCTCATCCCTCTGCAGACACAAAGGACTGTGGGTAAAGAAGGGCACACCCATGGGAAACAATGGGACAGGTTAATCTTTCCTTAGTCTCACACAGATCTCTGACAGAGGCACATGGCAGACAGCAAAGATCTTATTTCCATACATCACGTGCAGGTGTGCGTGTATGTGTGTGTGTGTGTATGCTTGTATGTATGCTTGTGTTAGTGAGGCAACTTGTGTCTGTAATAAATTTTCCATTAAAACATTTAAAATATTTCACAGAATGTTGTTAAATCTGTCCTTGAAACAAAGATTAAACAGAAGACTGGCTTCACGTCCAGAGCAGTTATGTATCTCACATGTTTCAAGGATAAAAATCCCATAATGATCGAGACACTTGGGGACACTTGTGCACGTCTCAGAGTCTGTATAAGCACTCTGAAGTGTGGGACACTTGAGCCATGGCCACTTCTCTTTGCAAATGAGTGAAATTATTGCATGTTCACACATGCACTATTCAGCAGCATGTTGATGAACTATGATTAGTGGTCAGCTGGAGTTCATTTGAAATGTCAAAACACTGTGCTGGTTGTGCTCTGACATGTCTGTGAGTGAGGCTTTGAGGAAGAGACTCACACACATACATAGAGAAGAGCACTCAGCTGCAGCTCCACTGCCCCCTGCTGGTTGAAACACACACATTCTTCAGTCCTGAAATCTACAAAATCCCCACAGGGACATCCCCCATGCTCTAATAAAAGGACATGGAAACTGTGATTGCTCTTTTGCAAGACATGCAGAGCACGTAAAAACATTGCATCTCATCTAAAATTATCCAGAAAATAAATGGTCAAAGCACTGAAGCCCCTGTGTTGGATTTTCTTACATTGCACAGTCTTGCTCATCCCCTCACTGACATCACGAAATCACATCCTAAGTCATCTGACCCAGTTTGCTTCTGTTTCTTCACTCTGCTGCAGGAGCAAGCTCTGTGCAAAGCAAAATGTTCTCATGAAAAGCAGGTTGATTCCCTGCTCTAGACTGAGGTACAGCACCAAAAACGTGCAACCCTGGTGAAAAAGGACTTCAACCGGTAGTGAAAATCGTTTTTCTAATTAAACACTCAAGACAGATAGAATCTGACAAAGGAGCAGCAACTAGTTTTGTAAACACTGAAAAAATACAGCTCAAGCATGTTTTCACTCACGTCTGCAAGCATGTAAGTAAACGCCTGAACATGCACAAACACAAATGCATTGATGCACAAACAATGCAACATATCCCCTTTAATCATTGCTTTTGCCTTTCTAAAGAGCATAATTGCAGTGTAAGAGACAAACTGTTAGTAATCATGTCGAGAGTTTGGCTGTGGCGTTGGATAATTAGGCTGGCTGCATGTGCCTCACTAATCACAGGGACGTTTGGTGGCAGTGTGGGGTGAAGGACTGAAACAACTACATTTAGTTGTAATAAATTTACTAATCACTCACTGAGCACCAGAAATCCCTGGTGTCTCTTCCTCATTACCAGTTTGAGTTTATAGAAACACAGCAGACATAGGAAACAGGAATATCCTCTCTTGTAATCACTCCATGCTTCAGTAAGTCATAAAAGGATTATCTTCTCCCCTACATTTGCCTTTTGGATTTTTAAATCACCCTAATTTCTACTGTAAGGGACTTAACTAGTGCTGAATTACAAAAACATCAAAAAGCCTCAAGTTAAATTTTTAAAGCAAACAGCTGGCTCGGCCATATTGGAAATGAGGCGGACTGTGAGTCTCCACAGTAACAGCCATTGGAGGCCCCACAGTCACATGTTCTGAGCTGTGCCTCTGATTGGACAAACTGGCGATCTTAATATTGTTGAATCTGCCGAATTAGAAAAAAATTCACCCCCTGTACAATGTGTGCCGTTAGTGAAATTATCGATTCAGACAGGAGACATTCTTTGTACCAGGCTATAAATAGGCTTATTTTGGCCATGAAAACAGCTTTTTTTGGCTTGGTGTTTACGTGACTTCCGGTACTTCCGGAGCCAGCCTCAAGCGGACACTTGAGGAACAGCAGACTTTAGCACTTCCACATTGTCTCATATTTTCAGACTGGAGGTTGCTGCTTGTCTGCACTGTATTGTAATGCAACCTATCATATTGTTTTGCATCCTATTGTACGTTCTCTTCTTGTGTTGTATCATGCTACACAGTTTGATACATTTGAGGCACTCCCCAAGCAGTAGTCACCTAGTCTTCAGAGACCACTCTTGATTCATTCGTTCATCCATCTATTTAAAAACTGTGTTCACCTTCTTTTCATTTAAGACCTGTTAATATTTGACTGACTCTCCACTGTTCACTCTTAAAGCCTGGTACATATTTTTATGTGCATTCCTGATCTAATAAACCATCATATTCAAAAGCAGAAACAATTGGTCAGTACCCACTTAGACCCCAGTAAGAGCAGTAGCTTGTAGGACCGGCTGCACAGGTGACCTTTCCTTGTTGTACTCTGGCCGAGTACCCTTGAAAATGACTCACATACACGAACGCAAGTTTTCCTCTCTGGTCAATTTGACTCCTGCCTTTGGCAATGTCATCCACTCCTACCTTTAGTGCCTTATGTGTGTATGTGGTACATGATTTAATGGACTTATTTGAAAGAAAAAACACATTGCACATCATGTTTCATGTGCACTGAAGTGCAAGATGGTTGTTTTCACCAAAGCAATCATGTTGAAGAAATGCACCAGCTAAGAGAAAAATTATCAGTTTTTATTTTCTGCATTTTATACCCAAGAGTGCAAATGGAACCATCACTATGAGGTAGGCGGTGAGGGAGTTACCTCAGAAGAAAAGACTCATTTGCAAGTATCTAAAGGAATGTTCCTTAGGGATATTAAACCTGTCTTGTAATTGCTGACAGGATAATCAAGGTAAAACATTTTCAAAAGGAAAAGAGAAGAAGATGACTGATGGTGCACCTCTCCTTAAGAGAAAGAGAGAGAGAGAGAGAGAGAGAGAGAGAGAGAGAGAGAGAGAGAGAGAGAGCTCCCATTGCAACACAAATCTCTTTACCCCCTGTATGAGCTAAGATACTCGCCTCAAAATGCAGGGTTTGAGGATAATTTTATCTCTTTCAACACCAATTAAGTCACTGAATCGTGTAAAAGCAGGATGGTTTTTCAGTTCGACCAACGTATAGAAGATCATGAACCATGTTTTAGAGGGTGACTGAATGTACAACAGCAATTAGACTTAATTTCTTAAGCTTTGACCTCCCATCAGGAGGTGAACCCAGTCACAAAAATATTAAGTCAACTTATGCCAAAATGGTAAGATGGGAAAAGACTAGTACGACCTTTACCCAAGAAAGTTCACCATGGATTTAATGATGTTTGAACATGTGGGTACTTCTGATCTGCAGCTTCCCTTTTTCTCTATTTTTGCATAATATGTTGTTGGATTAAGACTGGGTCTCCTTTTTCTGTCTTTTCTTTTACAGATCTGATCAACTGATCTGTGCTCTAAATAAACAGATGTCTGGAAAACAGTAGAAATGAAAATGTACGTGTGAGATTTTTGTCTCTCTCAACAACGCCATCGTGGCCAAGGTCACATCACCTAGTTTTTGCAGAAGCATTTGAACTAATGAGTTGAGAAAATATTCTCTCTCTCTCTCTCTCTCTCTCTCTCTCTCTCTCTCTCTCTCTCTCTCTCTCTCTCTCTCTCTCTCTCTCTCCCACACACACACACCAATTGTTCCTTGGTCTTCATTGGATTTTATAGCCTGCAGGTCAGACTACAGAGTTCAAGTGTTCAACAGCTCTACAGAGAGCACTAAAAGCTCATTAATCATCTTTTAAAAGAGCTAACCCTTCGACAAAATGAATGATGGCCTTTAGAAGACCGCTGTTGGGCTACCTAGCTGAACACAGTAAGGATTTGGAGATTTACATGAGCAGAGAACTTATTCAAACAGTTTAAATTAGGAACTTACTTGAAATATTGACTGCATAGATGCAATCTAGAGGGTACATCATTACATCATTTCTCCACACAAAATTGGAAAACATTACAAGAGGAAAGCATAAACAATCAACACAATATTTTTAAAAAAGTAATGACAGGTGTCCTTATTCTGCTGTACAAAAGTGAATCCAAAATCCAAGGTGGATTCAACAGATTGCGCATTTTGACCCTAATTCTAGGGTTTAGCCCAAGGCCTCTATCTTGATGTACTAATGTCTTTCTATTTTTTCTAAAAAATGTTTTGCAATTTGCATCACTTGTTTGATTCATTTTAATGTGGATGTTCATTACTGAAATCCTTAACTTCCATTAAATTTAGATTTCTGTAATCTTATCTTATTCATGTAACCTGACTTAACTTCACTCATGTCATGTAATTCTGGGGACAGAAAGGAAAGAATCTGTGAAAGATTTGAAACTTTTGACACCATTCAGCAACAGACATACCAGACAGGCAATGAAGGCCATAGACTGTAAAATAAATGCACGACATCTCACTTGGCTCGAAGTGAGGTCACCACAGAAACTGCTCCCCCTGGTGACTGGCTGCAGTATAGGTCAAAAACTCTGGGCTGTGGTCAGACTTTGAAAAATAAATACACCTTGTAGAGATGTTTCTCACATGCGTATGCTATGGTGATATGAAGATATTACTTGGTTGCACTGTGTTCAAGTTTGTTTTTTTTTCTGAAGGTTTCTTTTTCATTCGTTATTAGATGAGGGTTGTACATCACATTTCATGATAATTGCTGTGCTTGTGTAGATTTTTTGGGAATAGTAAGATACGTCAGAAAAGAGTTAAGAAGCGATCAGACTTTTGAAAGGAAAAAAATATATACGTTTGTCACCCAGCGCCACCCACATTCTCTACTGCGTAGACTCTGGCTTCCTTTTTTCATTTTGGCTTCAAAACCATAAAATGATAAAAAGCAGAGCCATGCTGTCTATTCTATAAACAGTCTATAATGACGACCTACTGGGTTTACTCACAGTCAATTTGCTGACTGAAAAGGCTCCAAACTCTACTCTACTCTCTTTTTTCATGGAAGAAAGCAGGTAAGATAGATCAGGAAACAGCCTGGGAGTAGGAAGGGACATGCATCAGAAGCCACAGGCTGGATTCAAACCTGTGCCAACTCTTTCACCAGCTTTAAATGTTTACATTAATTTCAATCTCTTTTAATTCAAACAAAAAATAACACATTAACTGTGATTAAAAGTTAACATCTTTCTAAACGAGTAAATGGAGAGTAAAAATTTTAATTTAATGTGTCCACCTGTTTCCTCCACACTGTTAATATGATGCACACAATGTTCAAAAGCTCACAGCTGTCAGTCCTTGTATTTTACCCCACTTTTACCATCAAACCAGTCAACAATAAAAAACTTTTTAGAGAAAAAAAAAACACAACTAAGCAAAGTGAAAATTAATTATTAAAATGAAACCTTTTTTTTTTTTTTTTTTTTTTTTTTACAAAAAAAAAAAAAAAAAAGTTGTAGTTTGAAAAAAAGTGAAGTTTGTTTTGATTTTACAGCTTGACCAATGTCCCATCTGTTAATATGGAGTCCAGTGTTATGGTCTGCTGCCCATTAGGATGAGCTCTAAAATGTTTTGTCTTTGTCTTTGGGCTCCTGTCATGTTGTACATCTTTAGTCTGAGACATTAGTTTGGAGACAGGGTCAGTCTTACCTTTAAAAAATAAATTGGTTAAAACAATATTGTAGCTACTTTGGCTAATGTGGTAAACTAAACATTTGATGACTCATGTTTGATCAGTAATTGAGCCTCTCAAGATGACAAAAAAGGACAAAATAGCAGCATGCTGTCAGTGAATTGCTTCAAAGTCACACCATGGGGACTTGCAGTGGTTTTGTCTTTGTCTCAGAGGGAGGGAAGAGGGAAAGCTGAGGAGGTAGAACAAAGGTGGGGGTAAAGAGAGAGAGATGGATGAAGAATTGGAAGGAGGCGACAGACGTTGACTGTGCAGGGGTGGCTCAGGTTGTCGGAGACGAGCAGCAGTAGCAGATGCATTACCAGCAACATCTTCATCCCCGCTGATGCTGGACTGTCCCTCTGGCACACACAAACACACACAAGCGTCCAGGTTGATTGAAGCCAGCAGTTTGGCCCCACACGACGCACAGGGGGTAATGACTGTCACCCTTTTTTCCCCATCAGCCCCCTCCCTGCCTTAATCAGCACACATAACCTTGCACATATACACAAACTGTATAAAGGTGCTATTTTCTCTGTCCTCCTGCTTGCTTGGTGAAATGTCAGGCTGGCAGGGGGTTGTGTGGGGTTCCTCCAGAGAGCAATAAAAGCTGATTGGAGTTAAAACAGTTGGTCAGGCCTCCCCGCCCCGTCATCTGCTGGATTACAGTTCGCCAACCTGTCATCTGTGAAATGAAGGTTGGTACAGGAGGAGAGGGGAGAGGCCACATGAGGGGATGGATGGACAGGCAGCTAAGGAGATAGACAGGGAAGTGGTGTAAGACAGGGAAAATGGGAGAAAATGTTGTGCAAATTAATTGGACATACTGGGAAATATTTTGTTAATTTGTCTTAAGCCAAAAAAAGAGCAAAATGGATAAATGAGAATAAGTGAATAAGTGAAGTAAAGTCAGAATGAGTGAAGAATGGACACACCTGACCTTTGGATGAGTTGTTTCATCTCTCTGCCCTTATGTATCACTGCTTGTGAGTGCAAAGCTCCAGGAGCAATCCCTTTGACCCCTCCCCCCAACCCCCCACCCCCTTTTCTCCCTCTCTTCGTCACCCACTGCTGATCCCACCCAACCCACCGCCTCTACCTGCTATGTCAGTTCCCCTGAGGGAATCATTTTCACTCTAACAACTTCAATTAACCTTACCCCTCAATGCTCACACACACACACACACACACACACACACACACACACACACACACACACACACACACACACACACACACACACACACACACACACACACACACACACCGCCCCAGTATCAATCACAGGTGTTAAGGTCACTGGACTGGGAGACAGAAGCTCCCCCAGTGACAAGTAAAAGAATGTGAGGCTACCTGCAGCAGAGCTCAAACACGGTGTATACACACTATCTTTAAACAAATACCTCTGACACCATCGTAAATCCTTAGAAATAATTAGACCGGGGACGGCCAAAGGAAATGTATTTAATTTCATGCTCGAAAAAATGGTAAATGCACACTTTATTTTCTACTTCAGGACTAAGTTTTGAAGGTTAGATGCAGAGACAGCTCAAGGTTATAGGAGACGCACACATTCCAGGAAAATAAGGTGAAAGAAAGATCACACACACTCTGAGTTTCTCTGTGCCAATTTCCAGAATTACACTCCAGCCCTTTTGACATTGAAACTGCAAGAATTAATCAAATCTGCAGCGCCTTAATCTGAAAGAGCCCAAATGAAATATGCAAAGTATAATTGGAGATCTGCTTTGATACAAGAGTTGGATCATTGTTTCTGAAGCCAGTTGGGGGGGACTAATCTGATGCACCCGCACACAAAATTTGGCGAGTTTCCTGGTGTAAAGTGAACCTGGAACTGAAAGA
Organism: Labroides dimidiatus; assembly: GCA_030710495.1. Classification (NCBI taxonomy): domain Eukaryota; kingdom Metazoa; phylum Chordata; class Actinopteri; order Labriformes; family Labridae; genus Labroides; species Labroides dimidiatus. The sequence continues at coordinate 13,842,575 of CM061147.1, forward strand.
TTGGTAGGCTTCCCGGTTGCACAGCAGTAAACAGCTTCCAGGGGTCTTTGGTGTGCTCTGAAAATGTATCCTCTGCTTGTGTGAGTGCATGCATGCATGCACATTAAGTGTGAACAAGTGTGCACACATGCATGTTAAAGCATGTTTGTGTGTACAAAAGGAAAGAATAGAGGGAGGTTAAATTCACACAGCTGTTCTTGAAATCAGAGTTGGCTGGTATCATGGATGCCTGCAGGCTGGAAAGTCATATCTACCCTTTCCATGGTTTTCATCATAATTTAGCTGCTCTGTAACAACGCCAGGCTGCTGTTCAGACAGGGTCCAACAACTAACAAGAGCCAAAATCTAAGTGTTTTAATTTACTGTAATGATAGGACATAGGATGTCTTTGAATATTATAACACAGCCAAACTATAATGATGCACCAGACTGTCAAACTTCTTTTTATTCTGCTGCTTTGTTGCACACTTGTACATATTTTCAATAATAATTCTGAGATGGCACAGCTGAGAACACAGTCTGTCTGATCATGAGCTCAATTTACACCTGATAAGGACCTGGAGACTGGGACTGATCCCACATCTGATTATAACTGTTTGTCCTGTGATGGGATTAAGTCTGCAGGCAAAAACACAAAGTGCACTCAATTAAATACACTCATGTAACACATGTAAATGTATGCACAGACACACAACCTTTAATTTTGCAGTAAAACACTCCCAATTACTCTGCAACTGCTACATCCTCTCCTTGCACCCTGCAGAGCTCTCCCTGGGCTTATCAGGTCGTAATTGCTGCTGATTGGTGTATTATTGCTCTGGTTAATCTGCCTGTGGGTGGCTAATAAAGGAGCTCCATCAGGGATGTTATCAATCCAAGACAGAAGGTGTGCATGGAGCGAAACTGGAAGGCAGAAAAAAGAAAGCGGAGGAAAGGGAGTAAGAGGAAGGAGGAGATATGAAGGAGAGGAAGGTGACAGCAGGATGAAAGGGAAGAGGAAAAAAAAAAGTGTGATTCATGCTGAAAGACAAGGAAGGACAAATTAGCAAGGGAAAAAGTAACATAAAACAGACAGGATTGTGGGTTTAAATGTTTGTGTTCCAGGATGTATCCGTCGGTGAGCTGGATGTTGTTCTGACAGAGCTGAGAGAGTGATCTCACTCTCAGGAGAGTCCTTTTATGATTGATGTGGCCTTGTTCCTCGGCCTCAGTTCTATTTCCAAACAGAAGAAGGAGGAGGGGGAAGCTGGAGCAGGTTGATTAGATTCCTCTCTAATACGTGGCATGCGGGGACAGGTAGGATATCACCCACAGCAGACACACAGAGGTCCCAATGCCCTGCACAATAACAGCGTGTTGGCAAACTGACCCCAAAGTGCTAGAGAGGAAGCAACATGACAAACTAGTGTTTCTGTATTCCACCGGGGACCAGACTGTGATTGGATTGGTACTCACTCCAGAGACCACTGAAAAAAGAGGTGAAGATGGAGATAAAGATGAGTAATTCAGCAGCAAGGACAAAAAGAAGTTGCTCAGAGTCAGGGAAAGTTTGGAAAACATTGCTACAGGCAAAGTGAGGACATGAAACAACTGAGATGAAGTATGATTTCACACACGTTTTCTAATGGAAATTTATCCATCTCAGGCAGTTTGTTTTAAACTACCAAAGTCAAACACGGGAGCACCTAAGCGCTATTTAGTTAAGTCTGTATTATATTTCAGGTCAGAACTCTCGTGCTAGATTCTGATTGAAGCAAAGAGCCAAGAGAGCTTTAAGGAGACAAGGCCTTGGGATTAGACGTAAGTTAGAAGTTAGTGCAGTTATACCCATGAAGAAGACTTTTACTCTTCTTTACTCTGCCTACCTCAACTGCAAAGTAAATCTTGTGTTACCGAGTTTTCCTCAGCTGTGATATAAGATAACACAGAGGAGTCCTATTCCCAGTTGTTCAAAGGTGATTATGATAACTGTGATCAAAAGAAAAAAAAAAAAAACAGGTATCCCAGCAGGAAGGTCAATTCAAACCTTACAGACCTTACATTTTGTATCCTGACAAAATAATTTACAGCATTGCGCTGTTGCCTCACAGCAGGTTGAAGGTTGCTGATTCAAATCTCTGTTCGGGCAAGGTGTGCCTTTCTGTTTGGAGTTTGCATGTTGTCCCCGTGCATACGTGGGTTCTCTCTGGGCATTCCAGCTTCCTCTCACAGTCCAAAAACATGCTCATCAGGTTATTTGGTGATTCTAAATTGCCCGCAGGTGTGAATGTGAGCGTAATTGGTTGTCTGTCTCTATGTGTCAGCCCTGTGATTGACTGGTGACCAGTCCAGGGTGTACCCCGCCTCTCACCTTAAGACAGCTGGGATAGGCTCCAGCTGCCAGTGACCCGGCAAAGAGGAAGTAATCAGTGCTGATTGCCTGAACTGATTCACAAGAGCTGAATAGATCTGATTTGTGATTTAAATAATTCCTATTCAATATCACTTTGTTCTTGGATATTATAGTTACAATAAGATTTTTGTTTCAAAATGAAAGAGGATCTCAGAAAAGAAGGAAGAGGCAAAAGGCATAGTACTACAGCCGAATAGAGGAGCCCAAAGGTTACTCAGCCTCTCTTTGGAAACATCTAAATAAATTATCAGCAGTAACAGGATAAGTGAACTTAAGATCTATGGTGCAATCCATAGTGTACTTATTGCATCTGAGTTTTATAATATCTTCTGTCAGTCGGTGGAGCAGCAAACTTTCAATCCAACATTTATAAACAATGATGAAATAGAAGAGTCATCCAATTAATTTTACATCACAGAGGTTGATGACACTAGAATAAGGGAAATATTAGGGGAAAATAAGCAGAACAGCTCTGTATAACAAAGCCACTTACTTAATGTTTCCATTAAATCTAGCCAGTTTTCAGATCAATGGAAAAAAAACCAAAATGCTATAGTAATGTCAGATTGAGAACTAGTAATGTCATTACACTTAAAGGAGCAGTAGGAATCAAACAGAAATGACAATAGTTCAATGATATAGTGAAAATGAAAATAATACACAGATGGAAATACCAAATAAATAAATAAATAAATAAAAAAGATAGGAGAAATAAAATTATAACTGTTACATTAAAACTAACTTCAAATGAGGTTTGTCTCAAATCATGCTTTTTTCATACTGTCTGGGCCTACATGATTGTTTGTACTTTGTTTAGGTGTCATGCACAGAGTGCGCAACCTTTAAGGGTTTATAAGACACCAGAAATACCTTTCAGGTTTTTTTTTTTTTAAATTTAAGATTTTTTTTTTGATTCATAACAGTTACAGCTTAATGTGACCTTTTCTCAGCTCATTAGTGAACAATACACTCTGCATTTTCTCCCAAGCTTTGCAGATAAAATCTGCTACAGCAAAAGTTCATTTTCTGAAAAACAACTCAATTTTTTTCATAGCTGTCAAACCAGCAGAAGTCAAAAGAGATTTTCCTAAAAAGTAAGTCTCTTAGGTCATCATAAATTTGACAGTAAAACATAAAATGAATCTCATTCTCAGTTTCACCAGTTACTCAACAAACATGCTGTCTTTCTCACAAATGTCATTAAACCTACCAGTCTCCAGGGCTAAGGGTGAAGTTGTTGTTTTTTTATTTGATTGACCTTATTAGGTATGTTTTGTATCATATTTGTATGTTTTATACTTTTTGTATTGTATCTATAATATTAACGCAGTATTTGACCTCTGTGATCCACATTTTGGGTATGGCCTGCCTTCTGTCCAGAAATCTTATTTAAAGTTTGTACCTTTAGCAGATTCCTGTCCCACCATGTTTGTTGAGCGGTACAAGGCTATTGTGGCACAAAAGCTGGTTTGACAAGACAAGGGGGCACCCACAGGAAAAAAAACCCCATCAAAATATACTATGTCCTGGGATTTTATGGAGTAATAGTCTAACATTTACATTATAATTAATTTCAATGTAAAAATTGATAATTTAAGCCCATACTTGAAAGTATGATTTCTGATTGTATTTGGAAAATTTCAAATGGCAGTATGTAAAGGTGCATTTTGTTTTACTTTGTAAATCCAAAATAAATTAACTGATTAATAGTTAGCATAAAAAGGAATTAAAAAATCAATAACCTGATCAATTGAATGGAGAATTTAAGAGCAACAGACAACATTCATGTTTACAGCATAAAAAACTAGGCTTGAATAAGAACTCAAATACATATTGTTGTGGTATCAGAGTGGAATAGGGTTGTCACTGGCCTATATCTACCTTTATGACAGCACCTCCTGCTGGTGGGATGCTTGTAAGTGTTTGACCAAACAGTGTAAGGTAAAAACTTTAAACTGTTGAGAGCTCACAGCAGCTCAGCACTTAAAAGAAAAAAAAACTGTTAAAAATAAGACAGCACATTCATGTATTGATTTTTAAGCAACTGTTTGCAGTACTTCAAGATTTGTTTTAAAAATACAGTGCATTATAAATAAAATGTATTATTATTATTATGACTTTAATTGTAAATCCGAATAGAGCTTAGGCCCATCTACCAGACTGCACATCTTTGATGACAGATTTTCTGAATTGATCATGCATTTATTCTAATTTGAAGTTTTCGGATCTATGTTTTAATATTCTGCAAATTGCAGAATTTATACTCATAGTACCTGATATGATATTTTTGTATATGATATCTTAATAAGTCTCTCCTTACACTGCTAAGGAGCACACTGAGTTCAGCCCAGACAGGAGTCAGGGACTGAAAATATTAACTCCTTCAGTTACAGATTTTAAGCCTCAGTGAGGACTGAGTTTATGAAATGTTTTGTGACCAGCAACAGTGACAGCAGATAACTGCTGCAGGTTACAAAAAACAGCCTGGGTAAAGAGGACTGGGCCAAAAAGGCATGAGAGCACATCTAAAGATGCTTTGAATGTAATTTGACAGTGGTGTGTCAGGATCGGGTATCTGTGGGCTTAGGTTGACTAGCTTTCAAGATTTCATTGTAAAATTAGTTTCTTCAAATCTTGCTTTGGAGTAAAGACACCAAAGTTTTTTTTTATGCACAAACCTCAGTCACTTTTTTTTTATTTATTCATTTTTTGTTGACTATTTTATACATCACCGTATGACTGAACAATGAACAAATTATCAGAAAATTAAATTATGGGCAGGCAACATCATTAACCAAATAAAAGTGTTGTGGTTTATAATATTGGAATAATATTCTTGAGATGCGCACACACCGCCTATTCCTCCCGTACAGACTTTACATGTTTGCAACTGTTTTATACTTGAGGATAAAATGGTCCTGCTATATCTGATTGTCAAGCAGAGATGAAAGGAAAAAACAGGAAATGAGAGGAAATCCATTATCATCAAAGCTTTTGGGCCTGCCAAATGGTTTTCCTTCAATCCATTCATGTGTCCATCATCTTTGTCCATCCTGTACAGAGTCAGAGGAGGGCTGGAGCCTACCCCAGCCATCAATGGGCAAGGGGCAGGGTACACACAAGACTATGCACACAAGACTGCACACAAGACCAGCCAATCACAGGGAAAGATGGACAACCAGAAACAATGACACTCAAACTTACAAGCAACTCAACTCAGTCAGCGTGTTTTTTTTTTTTTGTTTTTTTTTTGGACTGTGGGAGGAAGACAATTTGTCCCATATTCAAACGTTGATGTTACAGTGGCTATAAACTACCTTCTCATTGCAGCACACACTGACATGGAAAAAACATGTCTGTCCTTCAAAGGCCATTTCTTCTGCACATATGTGGAACACTGAATTGACTCTGCAACCTGAGTTCAGGTCCTGACCCACATGGCTTTGGACTGGGCATATTAACTGCATTTACTTGTGTTTCATCCTCAAACAACATAAACCAAAACATCAGAATTAAACACTAAGCTCATGTTACTCCAGCATTTGATCACTGATATGTTTGGTACTGTAAAGTTGTTTTCACAACACCTGTCTGAAGAGCTACCTGCTGAGCCTCACAGTTTAATATTAACACATCTATCTCAGAAGGTATTTAATTATCGTGGTTCACTTCCTCTTTTTTCCTCTGTTTTTTTTTTTGTACTTTTAGAATATATATACACTACTAAGACATTAGGAATTGCTATAAACATGAGTGCTTTCCCATTTGGTCTGAATTTTAATGAAATTAATAATAGTTCCTTTTGATATTACCATTAATGAATGAGAAGAAACAGCATTTTCATTAGTTCAATGTTTCTTACCCCAACAATTTAGACAATAACAAAGATAGCCCCAAATAACCAAAATTGACAAAGTCAGTTGTTTTGAATGTTTTCAACATTTGCTGCAATGACAGCTTGACAGCAAAGTCTCATGCTCCTCACTAGCCTCATGATGTTGTTCTGAGGCAACGTGTTCCACTCATCCACAAGTGCTACACGCAGTTCTCCCAGGTCACATGGGTGGTGGAGTATGTGCATCCAGTCTGGGATGATAGCGGAGCGTTTGAAGCAGGAGGGGACTTCACACAGCCCCAGTGATCTGTTAAAGATCTGAGTGAAGATGGGGGCCAGCTGGTCGGCACAGGCTCTCAGGCATAAGGGAGAGACACCGTCAGATCCTGGAGCCTTCTTGTTCTTTTGTCTCTGGAACTGCTGGCACACATCCACTTCACAGATCTTTAGTGCAGGTGGGGTAGTAGAGGGGGGATAGGTAACCAGGGAGGCAGGTAGTCCTTTGTTGATGGGGTGGGTGAGGGTGGGTTATCATCCATGGACAGAAAGTTGGGGGTGTGCTGGGGGATGATGAGGGGTTCCGTGATTTTGCTGAGGTAAGAACATGCAGTGAATGAGCAAACTACAATCACCAATTTATTTTGCACTGACTGGTGTTGCCTGCCCAGACTGTTGCACCTCCTCCACCAAAGCAAACCCTGGGGACTATGTTGACCTCAGCATATCGCTAACCTTGCCTTCTCGCAGACGACCATCATTTCTGTGCAAGGTGGCCCGACACTCATCAGTGAAAAGAACGGTAAAACCACTGTTGTACTGTCCAGATCACAGGGTCTTGGGCCCACTGTAAGCGGTCACAGTAGTGTCTTGGTGTCAAACACCTTATGTATAAGTGGAGTCACCTGCAACGGTCCTCTGGCTTTAAACCAAAGCAGTGGAGTTGGTTGTGAAAGGTGTGTCTGGAAACCCTCATACCCCTCACTTCTCGTAAACAGGCCTGCAGCTGTGTGGCAGTTGCATAACGGTGTCTGAGTGCATAGGTCCTTAGGTACTGGTCATCATTGTGGTACATCACTCTTGGGTCTATCATGAACACTACAGGTAGTTCAGTGTCTTGTTGCAAGTCTGCTGATGACACTTTGAGACACACCAAGTTCACAAGCAACAGCTGACTGCCTGCTACCAACCTGAAGACGTGCTATGGCCAGGTGGCACTGCTCGTCCAATAAATGATGTGTATTCATGGCTGCTTGAATGATGACCTAGGAATGACTTCCTGACAGTACCAGCTTTTCATACCCCCAGAATGTTGAGATTGATGCCACATTGAAAAGGTTTGTCTTTTTGTACTTGGTATTGGCTCCACAGTTCACAGTGAGACCATTACATGGTAAACACAAAATGAGGTGTGTCTATCACCCTAATACAATTGCCTCCCTATCCCAAAAATCACTGAAGTGAAACAAACACCTTATGTATGAGATCCACGGAGAACCTCATAATATCCCTAACTTGTGCGTAGTGTATAATACATGATGCTTTTTTATGTTTAAATTCAGAGCTGGATTGGCAAGACTTTCTTATTTGATGGCAGTCAAATCAACAAAAAAAGTGACAAACTTTATTAAACTCAGAGTCCAATCAAAAAGAAAAATGCTATGTGTAAATAGCAGACCACATCATATTACTTGACAGAACAAGAGCATGACTTTTTGTCCAAGAATGAGCCTGTGGGTCATTGACAAAGATATAAAAGAATGAAATTCTATGTTGTAACTTTTACCCCACCGTTCTGACTTTTGTTATTCAAACCAGCGTTATCAGGCTGAAGAAATTCTTAGATAAGCAACACAATTGTGAAGAACTGTTGAGTAACAGCTTTGTTTTTCTTGATACACAGAACAGACAGGAGATGGCGCTAAATAGCAGTTCATCTGAAAGAACGATAACGACCAGATTCACATATACACATGCTACAAATATTAACATTTAGTGTCTCAGTATGTTGTCTTCATGATAAAGCCAAAATTATCATAGTACAAATAAAGTAAGACAAAAAAAAAACCCTACTGGATTTCAACAACATTGTAGAAATAATTTATTCCGCTGATGAACAAATGTCCTTTTTAGGCTGTATCCTGTTAATGACTCACGTCATACTCATGAATCAGAAATTCTCTTGACACGTGGAGTATTACACTATTTCTCTGTCGCTCATCCAAATCCATGTAAAAAATGTATTTTTTTTCTAGAAAGAGTTCAGGAAGATGTAGAGTGATAAAATCATAATGTTTAAGGTATTTCAGTGAGGGTAAGTGACACAGTTGGCTATTTAAAACGTTCGTCAGTAGTCTTTTCAACATCACTTGAATAGGCTAACTCTGTGACAGTTCATCCATTAGTAGTCATCGGCATGGTGTACTGTATTTTCTTACAGTCTCGTGTCATGGTGGGAAACTACTCGAGCACGAACAGCATGCTTCACCCAGAAACAATTAAGTCTCCGATTGAGTCTGTAGTGAAAATAAGCCGCTGGACCACAGACGTTCACTATGACTGCAGCATCCCGCCCGAGACGTGACAGACAGCACGCGCAGAAGCAGCCGCACGCGGACCCGCCCTCATTAGTATGCACGCACGCAACGTGCATGCAGAGGGCTGTCTTTAAATACCGGGAAACACCGCCTCTACAGCACCACTTCTGCGGAAAAGCTGCACTCAGGAAGAGTAGACACATTCCACTTCGTGTTTCCGCCTTTTTAACCGAACCCTCAAGGTAAGAGAAGTCTCCAATTATAATATCGGTCAGTCTAACTAGTTATTTTTCTATCTTTTGAATTCTGGCGTTTTCTAGCTTGTTAGTAAAGGGTGCTTTTTAACCGATGCGCATTCTTGATATCAAGAGAGGTGTGCCAAGGCACGTACAATCGGTGGTGCTATTTGAGTGACAGAAGCTGACACCTGTTTCTTTGATGTTTTATGTGTAAAATAAAGTATTTTTATGAAATACTGTGGAAGAAGCAACAGGGTGTTGCCAGTTCGTTCAGTATTCTACTTGTTGCAGTCACCACACTGGTTGTCAAATCAATGGGTATTCCGGAGTGATGTAATGAATGAATGATGTTTGTAATGAAGAAATTAAATTTGTCACCTGATAGGTTGTAGGAATATGAAGTGACTCACAATGAGAATTTTACTTAAACAACCTTACAGTGGTTGTATCTTCTATCATTGAAAGGATGCTATACGTTGATGTAATATACGCAGTGTTACACAAGTCCTAACGCACGCCCCCCCGAGCGACCATCATCCGGAATGTCTGGTACAGGAAATTCACTGCAGGCCCATGTGGATGCAGATATTATAAAAGGGAAGTGCTGGAGCTTAAAATATGTTATCTCTTGTGTTTTGTGATCTTCCAAATATGAAAATAGCACTCAGAAGAGTCAAAATAATAAAAACACTTAATATGCTGGCCTGCTCGCTCTCAGAAAGGGTAAAACCCAGATGTATTCTCAGTCACAGCAGTGATACCTGATACCCCCACTGGGGCTCAAACCACCACTGGTCTGCTGGTGATCACGTACTGGGTGGATGTGATTATGTAATAATACATAAGTCAGTTTAAGTGAGGGACAGTTTCTTATTTAAGGACGAGTCCAGAGATTCATTCAATCCAAAGTTTGATACAAACCCTCCACTTCCCTCTGTCTTCACAGCTAGACAGCATTAAAGTTCTTTTAACTGCTAATAATCCCTCTTGTAATCCTTATTCATTCATGCTTTACTTGTAATTGGGTTTAAACAGCATAATTCAACAGAGATCAGTCCTTTAGTGTAAGATAACAAAGAGCCATCCTGTAAAGCACACACTCAGCTCATCTCAGGGTCAGCTTCTGGTTCACTGTAAGCTTTCAGCTCAGCTCTGAGTGACAGATAATTGGATAACAGGATATTAGGTATGACTGTCCCACTTTCTATATCCTACTATTGTGTGCAAACCCACCATGCAGTGGTCTTAAGGAAGGTATTACAGCGCATTTATCCTGTGTCAGACTCCTCTACGTGCCTGTCTTCACATCACAGAGAAGCAGTCGAGTCATACTAGTGATGCAGACGCCTGTACGTGTGAGCCTGCAGTCAGGAAATACTGAGTGTAGAGTGTGACGTAAGCAGAGGATGGTCTGAGCTGCACGGAGACAGGCTGCAGTACTTTCCCAGTCACAGGTTGCTATGGAGGCACTGTTGGGCCGGAATGACTGTCTGTGAGCCTTTTAAGGAGCCACCTTGAGAAAGAGCAGTAGATGTTTGAGTGTGAATCAGGAACTTGTGGTTTGCAGAAGTGATGTTTTTCAGGTCAAGAAAGAGGCACACTTTCATTTCTGAAGTTAGTCAGAATAGGGGGAATCCACCTTTACACCATAGTGGGCTGAGAAAGCAGAACATTTGTGTCACATGAATACATCATTTCTTCTGGCTCCTCTTAAACTCCACGGACTTTCCTCCCACAGATGTCCACCAAGGAGAAGCTGATCAGCCATGTGATGAAGGAGGAGCCTATTGGCTGCAGGAACAAGGTGACGGTGGTGGGTGTCGGCATGGTGGGCATGGCCTCTGCCATCAGCGTGCTGCTCAAGGTGAGACAGATTGAAAAAAAGAGAGCAGTGACTTTTTCCCTAAACTGTGTGGCAGTGTTGTAACAGTAAAAGCAAAATAAAGATCAGTGCATGCTGTCTTGGCATGCAAACCTGACAGGAAGCACACCCCCTATAGTTGTGTCCTAAACTATGAAGTTGGATTTATTCCATCGGAGGAACAAAAGAGGAAAAACTAGGCCACAGCTTTTATGACTAGCAATTCAGATAAATGGAGATGAAGCCAGAGATTATAAGCAATCATTTGCCCTCCTTTCTGTACATGTTGACTCTAACAAACAGGTCAGTCCTACTGAAGCTTTGTACACATGACAGTGTCAGATGAGGTGAGTGAGAAAGACTTTTTGTATGTTTATGATCAGGACCTGTGTGATGAGCTGGCCCTGGTTGATGTGATGGAGGACAAGTTGAAGGGTGAAGTCATGGACCTGCAGCATGGATCCCTCTTCCTGAAGACACACAAAATTGTGGCCGACAAAGGTGAGAATACTGCAGCCTGTTGCTGTTTGAACGACTGTTTCCATTCCTGTAAGACACCTGTCCTGCACTAACACTGCTTTTCTGTGGCATCATCTGAAAGTTTATCTTTTCTATTTGTCAGACTACAGTGTGACTGCCAATTCCAAAGTGGTGGTGGTGACAGCTGGAGCCCGCCAGCAGGAGGGCGAGAGCCGTCTGAACCTGGTCCAGCGTAATGTCAACATCTTCAAGTTCATCATCCCAAACATTGTCAAATACAGCCCCAACTGCATTCTGTTGGTGGTATCCAACCCAGGTTAGCGTGCTTTGAAATGACTAATAATGAGATCCATGTGATATGAGAAACGTGGGATCCTAATGTTTAAAATCTGTCTCTTCTTGTTCTTACCCTGCAGTGGACATCCTGACCTATGTGGCCTGGAAGCTGAGTGGTTTCCCTCGTCATCGCGTCATCGGCTCCGGCACCAACCTGGACTCTGCCCGTTTCCGTCACCTCATGGGGGAGAAGCTCCACCTTCATCCTTCAAGCTGCCATGGCTGGATCATCGGAGAGCATGGAGACTCCAGTGGTATGCAGCACATGCTAAAAATATAACCTCTGCTAGCATTTCACTGAACCATCTTATTGGTCAGAGGAAAATATTGTAGTGCAGCGTCATTTTTGTCACGTTAAATCCTCCATGATAATGTCTGTTTCTGTTTCCTTTAGTGCCTGTGTGGAGTGGTGTGAATGTTGCTGGCGTTTCCCTGCAGGCCCTCAACCCACAGATGGGTGCTGAAGGCGACAGTGAGAACTGGAAGGAGGTGCATAAGATGGTGGTGGATGGGTGAGTAACAGCTATTTTCCATAAATCCACTTATTTATGAGCTGAAGGAACTCTCCATTCACTGATTATCTCTCACATTTATCCATTTAATGTGCAAATCAATTAGCCATGTGAGCACTAAGGCTGTCCGTCCAGCACTGACCAGGGAGCCGTTAATGTTAAGTCTTATTACAACCTTAAGTTTAATGGCTTACACTTACACATGCCTGTTAACATGAAGATTAAAAGATCCCAAAAGGTGACTCTGACGAGCCCTGATGAGGAATTTGACAATGGCTGTGAGCCAAAAGGCAAGCAGCGACGAGAGCTGTGTGCACTACTGCCACTACTGCTGTGCAAAGAGTGCACAAAGAGCCTGTAAACAATAGCTATACTTCACCTGATAAAACTCTTTTCTGTGGAATTTACTCACATATTTTTAGTCGCCTTACCTGTTGCTGGATTTTTATATCATTATTTATTTCAAACAGTCAGTGAAACTAGTTTCACAAATGCTGGATGTTCTCCGAGGTCAACCGTGTGCAACACAATGACTGAGTTATCAGACTGAGTTTACACACGAGAAATGACGCACACTTCTCTGTCAACTCTTTTTACAAGACGTGACATTTTAAATCTAAGAAGTGATAAACTCGTCCGTCCTGAACTCATATGAGGATGCACATCTGTCACTCTGAGTTTACTCAGTAAAATGACATGAAACAGATTTATTTACTCTGCACACATGAACACCATAAATTCACTTTGCACAGCTGACATTTCTGTTGGAATTCCTAAACGTCCTCGAGGAAGCCACATTAGAAACTGAACATGCAGGTGGTAATCGGTTTGGAGCGTCTCTAATGGTGACAAGCAGCTTCATTCGCAGCACGACGACATCACAAAGCAGATGGATGAGGGACATTAGAGGAAACTACTGAGGCAGGCTGACAGATGATGCGTTATAATAACTCCTGATATTTTGTGTGTGCACTGCAGAGCCTATGAAGTCATCAAGCTGAAGGGCTACACCTCCTGGGCTATCGGCATGTCTGTGGCTGACCTGGTGGAAAGCATCATGAAGAACCTCCACAAAGTGCACCCTGTGTCCACACTGGTCCAGGTGAGGAGAAAGGAAGCCTTACACCAGCCTCATCCTCATCCCACTTCTTCTGACTGTGGTTTGTTCTTCTCATTTTCAGGGCATGCATGGAGTGAATGATGAGGTGTTCCTGAGTGTCCCGTGTGTCCTGGGCAACAGCGGCCTGACAGATGTGATTCACATGACCCTGAAGCCAGACGAGGAGAAGCAGGTGCAGAAGAGCGCTGAGACCCTGTGGGGCGTACAGAAGGAGCTCACTCTGTGAAGAGCTCTCCTCTGAATCCACACCCAGTCAACCACACTGTGGCTGGACCCTCTCCTACTGTACCTCCTGTGTCCCTCGCGGTGAAGGCTGAATGAAACCTAATATCTTAAAGGGTGTCTGTAGCTGGAGTAGCAGAAGCAGGATGTTACCTTTAGATATTCAAACACAGGTGTCGTTTTCCTTTGCTGCCTCCTACCTGTCCTCCTTCCTCCGTGACTGAATTCTCAGAAACACTTCTCATACCTTTAACCTGATGCTGTTTGTTCACCTCACATATAAAAATTCAAAAGCCTTAGGACACTGAGCTCATGTACTGTATTTTAGTGTGTACTGTTTCTGGATCCTGTGTACACCCCCCTGTCTGTAAACTCTGTATTTCATGTCCTATGTGATTGTCGCCGGTTGTTTTTTTCCACTTGGTTCTCTCCGTTTCTTTGGAATATAATGGAGACATTCCATTCTCTATGAGGAGGGCTTCCTACCCACCTACAGCCATAACAACGCAGCAGTGTACGTCACAAGGCTAAACTCCTGTGATACCAAAGTACCTTATCATTTGAGAAAGAGCAATGCTGTGTCTACAGGTTGGCATTGAAGCCTTTGTACACATCCTAACCACAAGTGCACTGACAAAAACAAACCATTTAAGAAGTAATGATTTTAAAGAGAAGGTCACAAAACAGGTTACAACCCTGAGAGTTTATATTGTAAAAAGTACTTAAAGTGATAACGAGAGATCTAATGGGAAAGAGTCAGCTAAATTATGACCAACTGAGTCATCCCAATAGAAGGTAACAATCCTAAAGGTGTCATTTATTTGCACACTCTAAATATCCTTAAAAGATTTTGTATTTATTTTACTTCACCTGACTCTGAAAACATCAAGAGACTAAAAGATAGTGTTATTTATAACTGTTCATACTGTTGAGATCTATTTATGTAATAACATTAAGCTAGATGAGAACGCCTGACTCATTAAAGAACTGTACCTGTCATGGCAGCTGGATAGTGATTTTTATTTGCTGTAACATCAAATAAATCTACCAGGATGGTTAAAAATAATCGGGTTTTTGTCTCTTTCTGTTTATCATCCCACTAAGTGAGAGCTATTTGTGTCAACAGAACCGCTGAGTCAGCTGCTCTCAGACTGTGGGTCATCACGTGGCAGAGCAGACCAGCAGATCACAAAGAGGTCACTTGTTGCTGGATGTGACAGCATACACTAAAAACCATTACAAACCCCAGGTATACAAGACACACTGAACTAGTGATTTGTTCTGTTTAATTGAACAATCCTGATTGAAGACGGATTAAATCAGATTTCTTTTATTTGTTCTGATTTACATAAATCTACAGATATATAAAAGAACAGGTGGTCTATGGTTGAATTGGAAACAAGAAAAAAAAAGACAGTAGATAATCTATCATACAATTCAAAGTGCATTTAGTAAAAGGCTAAATCAAATGAGACCTGTTTGCAAACTTCACATAAGTTAATTTTTTTGATTAGTACAATAGTCCTTTACGTTTTTGTACCCTCCAAAACTTCAGCTGTACTCACAGCTTATCCCATATATGTTTTTGGACATTTAGAATGAGAAGACAGTACATGGAAAGTTAGAAAAACTCCATTATACCTCAGAATAAAGCAAAGCTACACCTTAAATAGAGACACCGTACTGAGTAAGCCACTGCTGCACATGATTGACTGGTTAATGTGGTCAGACTGGAGGGTGGACCTGGAAAGCTGACGTAGAATGAACGCTCCATAACACCACTGTAAACAAGCAGAACAGGGAAGAACAAATAGTAGTGATGATGTCAGTGAAGCTACAAAATTAGGCTCCTCAATGGAAACAAGACTGTGAAGAAACATCTCAGGACCATGATCAACATCACTTGAACTCAATTTCTACTGAACATGACCCATCGAATCCTGAAAGTGTGTCCCGTAAGGCAGGCCTGGGTATTAATACCATAGCTTAACCTTTTCATTATGTATGTGTGTGTGTGTGTGTGTGTGTGTGCGTGTGTGTGTGGGGTGGGCCATATGAGGCCCTCTACTAAGCCCCTCTCTTCTAGCCTCGGACAGTTTGTGCTTACTAGCCAAATGACTTTGTCTGGTGAGAGGTTTCCTAACAGAACCTGTGAGCTGACTTGTACTGCAACTAACACAGGTGGAAACAATGACTCACAGTAAACCAGCCATACAGACTCAAATCCAACCTAACTTTTGGCAAAACTTTATGAGCATGAAACATGTTTTATGTGTAATCACAGTAGCTGGTTCACATTGTGTCACACTACGCTTTGTATGATTCTCTGGGAATAATGCAATGGAAATGAGCCATATCTATGATTCCAAAGACGTATTTCATATAAAAACAAATGATGTCCAACTAGAAGAGTGTTTGAAATCCACTGTCCGAAACAAGACAGCCTGATTCTTTTAAATGCTGCATTTTTTGTGATTCCCTGTTGTAGCCGTTAGAATCTCTGTCTCGATAGAAGAACAGATGCTATAAGCGATTAAAACTAGGGCAGCTTTTTAATACAAAAAACATGTAAAAGGGAGAAGGAAGATGGAAAAGAGAGGATAAAGGTCTAAATGTTTTCAGGTAGTCAATGTGGGTCAGTAGAGGTCACTGAGCCCGGCAGTCTTGCGGGCTTTCTGCATGAGGGCTCGAAGCTGGAACTGCTTCCTGGACTGAAGACGTACATGCTGTAACAAAGAGAAGAAGAGTCGATAAAGCTTGATCCTTAAGAACTACAGCTGCTCTGTAATCATACTTTCACACGTCCTGCATTACCTTGAGAAAAACCTCCAGGTCTATGACGCCTCGACGAAGGGCCTCTCCAAGGTAAAAGATTGTGTCCTCAATTGCATTTTCTTCAGCGTAAAGGTTCAGGATCTGTTTGTAGAGCGGAGCGGTGGGCACAATGACATCATCAATGTCATTGTTCTCTGACTGGTTCTCCATCTTTTCCAAGGCTTCACTCAGCTCTTCGTCCTTCCTTTTCAGCAGCTCGATATTCCTGTCAACCTCAGCCTAGTAAGAACAAACAAATAGTGAGGATATCATGGGAGTGACGAAACAGAATTATGATACTATAGAGGACGAGTTGCTCACCACTTCCTGGTCCAGTCTTGAGATCATCTCTTCCAGTTTCTGATGCCCTTTTTTCAAGTCCTCTTCTGTCCTCTTCAGGGCGTCCAGCTCCGCCTGAGCTCTGTCCATTTCTTCCTTCATCCTCCAGCGCAGCTTATCACTCACAGCCGATATCAGAGAGGCACGGATTGTGTCCTCGCCAATAGTTCCATCTCTGCTCTGGCCTGAGAGCAAGAGATTAAAGATGAAGGCATGGTAATGAACATCAAAAATCTTTAGTCCAATTTAAACCTTGTTCCATATTTCCTTTTTTTTAATATACTCCATTCTGACCTTTTTCAGAATTGGGCTCTGAACTATAATCTGACACATTAAACAAAACTCAACAAAGCAAATCAAAGCCTTTGTGAATATCAGTGATATCTAAGGTCAATACACAAGAACAACACTGCACACTCATAGCATGAAGATCAATATTTACAGATGGTTTCTAAATTCAAGGATAAACATAAAGAGTTTTGTGCGGTGGCCATTATGAGCTTCAAAGCTTTATGACAGATTTTCTAACTCCCTGGAGCTCAAACTCTTCAAAAATCCATTCACATATATATTGTGTTTAACATGTCAATGAATTTTTGGATTTTTATGTGACGTCATTATAACATTTTCATAAGTATTAAATTGAAATAAGACTGGTGCAATGAGCTATACAGCAAAATATCAGACTCTTTAGTCAATAAAGCAAAGCCAAAGAACCAGACCGGGTTATGTAAGACACTGAGGTCTCTCATGTGCAGACTGAAGTCAACAGTACAAATGTCAGAGTTGATGCAGGCTTTAGATCGGAGCAGTCTAAACTTAGTTTTGCTCTGCTTCACAAAGATTAGTGAACAGTTAAAACTTCTTCTGGTCCATGATCAGTATTTCAGTGGTGCCAAGTGAGTGTGGACAGTAGATCGGTCTTATGGTCCTTTGTGTGTCTTTGTGTGGGGCTCCTGTTTCTTAAATATAGCACTGTGTGCTTCAGAGGAGCAGGGTGTGAGGGCTGTGGAGGGGGACTCTTCCCTTCCCTTCAGGTCCATCCTAACCCTTTGGCCTTTACTGCTCCCCACTCTGGTTACACTATCGACCTTTCACTAGCAGCTCAGCGCGCCAGAGAAGTCACACAGAGGGTGAGTGAGTTTGAGTCAAAAGGTCAGGTGTCTAACTTCAGGGTTAACTAAAGATCATGGAACGCAGGATGTACAGTGTATTGTCAGAGGTGAGTGAAGTTGTGTTTTCAGGAATAAAATGAGTACACCTTTAATACACGGTGCGTTACATACCCACTGTGGAAACTGGAGTCTGGCCAGGGTAGTGCGCCTGTCCAGCAGTAGCTGGGTAAGAGTTGCCTCCAGGGTACTGGTATCCTGGATAGCCTCTGCAGAGAGTTAAATCCTCATCAAAGAGCAAATCCTTTAGATTTTCCATTTTCAAAATGTCAGACCTGCCTTCAAGGTCCAGTTGTAACTGAACGAATTGTGCATGGCTTTGGTTATAAATGTGCTTCAGTGTGATAAGATGCTACAAAAACCACAAAACAAACATGCCAGTACAGATTTGTAAGGAAACATATATGTGCTTTAGCTGGAAGAAGAGGTTGAGACCTGCTAGGCAAACATCTTACCCTGGGTTGGGATTTGGACCATAGGGCGAGACTGCTGGCATGCCAGGCATGTATGAAGCTGAGGTACAGAAAAAAAGGTAAACAATTAGATCCGTAAATATTCAGGTCTCCCAAAGGCACATGCACTTTCGTTTATCATGGTGTGCTTCAATGGTATATGAGCTCCATCTGGTGCTTAAAAAACCAACTACACCACTTAAAGCATGACGCCGTGAGGCACAGAAGATTGGCCTGTTTATAAGAAATAATGAAGTCACTTACGGTTAGGGGGTCCGGCAGCTTGGAAGGCTTGGTAAGGGGCTTGGGTGGTTGGACGAGAAAACACAGGAGGCTCCTCTCCAAACACCACAATCATCACCTGAATCAGACCGTACAGGTCGGACTGAGGCTGGAGGACACACAGGGAGGGGCGGGTTTTATCAACAAAGACAGCAAATAAAAAGGTCTGCTTTATGTGATCCAAAGGTGAGTCCCTGTGCACAAAAGCTCAGAGTTTGTTTCCTTATTACAGCCCCAAGTTGTGGAGACCAATATGGAGGCAGAATATTCCAGATACTACAATCAATCAATCCTGTTATTTATGTCTTATTTAATTTCCAACCTGTGCATAGCGCTGTCGAAAAAAAATTCCCACAACACAGATTAACATTTTTCTGTTTTCTAAATGTCTAATCATCATTTTCTGAGTGTCTACCAATGCTCAGCAGTGTGACGCTGTGAAGCTCTCTAAGACCAGAGAGTATCATTGTCCGTCACCTCTTCTCATCTGTTAGACATGACTTCCTTTTTTTCAAAGAAACTAACTAAATCACCTGCATTTGTCACCCTGTGAATGAGGACAGTTAGCGGTGTAGTAGCTGTACTAGAGCAGAGACAAAGTGCAGGCAAGAAGAAGCACATCTTCAGACAAAGGAAATCCGGCACCTCCAGCACATTTGTGTGGAGGTGTGGATGGGTGAGTAAAATTTTTAGAGTGCAACTGCTGTGAAAGATTTAAAAAAAGTACTTCTTGTTTGTCTGTTTAACTCTCTCTCTCACTTTAACTCATCTTTATCACTTAATCACTGCTGGCTCACTCTCTCTTTCACCTGTGGCAACGTTGAAGACATGACTGTAGATCTGTGTTTTCAGAAGCTTCAGAACTTTATCACACAGTGAACCACAGAATAAAAAAAGCTTTGTATTATTTTAAATATCGTATCAGAAATTTATTCTCACCATATATTTTCTGTAATTGTATTCTATATTGTTTTTCATGCCCAACCCTTTTTTTAAAAACTGCATCTTCTGACAAAGTTACTGTGCAAATAAAAACCACACTGCATATTAAAAAAGAAAAAAAACATGATCATTGTGCTTACATGCTTCCACTCATGTAGATAAGGCAGGTAGATTTTGCCGTTGGCATCGATATGCTTGCCAGTTTTGATCATCATGGCACTGGTGGGTTTGACAAAACAAATGGGGGGGTTGTAGGGATATGTGTCCAGCAACCACAGACAAACTGGGATGTTGTAAACATTGCCTGCAAAACAGAAAACATACACAAAGACTGTAAATTATACATTTTAATCAATGAATAGCAGAAATTAGTACTACTACTTACTAAGCGATAAAAAAAAAATGCAGTCACAAAAACTTCTGAGTACAATAGAGCTGTGGAAAGCTGTGTATTTAGCCTTCAGCTCACAGCTAGAGGTAACACTAGATGCTATTGCTGACTGGTCAAATGTTCTTAAAGCCAAGAAGCTAAAGCAGCAGGAAGACAGGCAAATCAAGAACACAGAGTAGTTTTTCTGGGTTAAGCAGCTGAGAAAGGTATTTACTTTTCTGTTTCTTCTTATGCAGTACATTAAAGGTTACATGTTGGACTTTAAATGTAATAAAATCACAAGTAAGAGCTGTAGTCATCATAACACAAATACAGAGAGGAAGTTAAGGTCAGCCAGTATGCTAGCCTTCTCACATTTCTTAACTTCCTACTGCCTTGTTTTCCTGATTGTTCTGTGTGGAGCTAAGCTTTTTATTCACCTCTGTAGCTCACTGGCACAGTTCCTGTAAGGCTCATCAGGTCTCTTGTGGAACCATCATTAAACACTGGAATAAAATAATAATGAAATGTTATTTTTTTGCAAACTGTAGATCTGCGTATCACAATTGACAAAATATAACTGAGATCAGACAGTCAAAACAGAAAACCAGAGCAGTAGAATCAAATTTACCATACGCATCCATAACTGGCTTCAAGTCTTTGTACTGAGAGATGACATTGGTTATCTCGCGAACAGTCAGATCTCTGTACTTGTATTGCTGAAAATGACAAATTAAAATTAAGGAAAAAGAGAAGACAAAGAGGCATGAATGTTACCACACTTTAAAAAATGAATCAAAAGAACTTGATTGACAATTTAAATAAGGTCGTATGTGTCTAACACGGTCAGGTACCTCATGAGTGTTAAATATTGAATTTTAATCCATGTCTTTCAAAGACAAGAGACAAAAGTGTACATTTCAGCACATCAGTGAGCCTGTAAGAGTTGAGGCCGTCTGTTTCACATGACGAAACATAACTTTTACTTGGAGTACATATGTTAAATTAAGTATGTGTTACAAGCCATCAAAAAATGTTCTGTTGGCTCAACAACAGTTTTTGGCATGTACGATCCCTGATGTGAAAACACAATCTGAAAAACAGTCAAATAGTTAGCAAGAGCTGGTGTTTTAATAACTCCTCTATAATTGGTTTCGGTTGAGTGATGAAATGTTTTGGTCATTAGCAAGGTACAAACATTAGAACCTACATAATCCGAACATTTAAACGACGGATATAATCTAAATTACTTAATTTTTGATGGATACACTTCTAGCGTTCATAACTTGGAACATTTCTATCCATTCCAAAAAATGTTGTAGCGCTACATGCTAACGACTGGTATCATGTTTGGTATCGGTTACATTCGCTAGCTTGCTAACGTTGCCTGAACAGATAGACAGTAGACTTACCTTCAGCATTTTCTTCAGGGCTCCTTCGTTGACAACAGCCATGGCTTAATTTATCTGTAACCTCACTTATAAGTTAAAAGTTGACTTGATAAGTAACAGGTGACGTTAATGCCGACTGAACAGACGGCTAACAAAAGCTAAAGCTATCAGGGCTTCAGTCGATGCTAGGCTAATGTTAGCCCAGCTTCAGGCCCAACGACAGTGCAGACAGTTCACGACTCGATGTCTGTGACACGCTCCGATCCAACCGGTGTTAGGTCTCCGTTTTTGGCTACACTAGATTTAATAAATAAACGGAAATATAGAAAATAACCCTTAAAATTTTCAGTAAATCTTCAGACTAAAAAGAAAACAAATATCCGCTCGTCAAAGACACACATTTCCGGAAATCTACTGACAGCATCCGGTTCGCATATGACAGAACTTTTTTTTTCCCTCCCACTTTTTCTGTTTGAGAAGTTTAAAATCTTTATACCTCATCAGTACCGTAATGTCAATGTCAATATCTGGACAACATGTGCATTTATAGTTTAAAAAAAGGATCGGGAAATAGACCCATTCTCTGGCATAAATGAATCCATCCACATAGAATCAAAGTCTCTCTCTCTCTCTCTCTCTCTCTCTCTCTCTCTCTCTCTCTCTCTCTCTCTCTCTCTCTCTTTTCAGATTTGTCTTTTTGTTGGTTGAGTTATCTTACCAGGGGTGTTACGGTGTTACACTTGAGGTTAGCCACAGGTGAAAGGAGAGTAGATAAGAGGTGAAGTGGAGAGGCTGCAAGCTTTCTTTGAAGATGTGATGCATACATGGTTCAACAGAATTAATAATGATTTTATTTAGTGTCAATTTCTTTATCATCAAAACCCTCTTTAAGAAAAATTATGATTCCGTATTTCAGCAAATATCTTTTTAAAGCTACAGGGAGTCACTGCAAAGGAGTCAAAGAGCTTCATGAGGCGCCAGAGCTGCAGGTTGCAGACCCCTGACACAGGGCATGACTGGACATTAGGATTTTGACCATTATACAGTCTGCAGTGATGCAAACATAATACTGCCATGGATGCTTCCCTGTGATGCAACTTTAATTCTTCATTTACAAAAAAAAAAAAAAAAAAAAGCTTAAGCTTATGATGCATTTAGACTGTCCATTAAGAAAAATGTGCTTTTTACAACCAGCCACCAGTAAGTAGGTAGAATAGTTATAAATAAAGAAATAAAAATTAACCCTTAAAATAACTGGAAACATTTTAGTTCGTACAGACCAGTCACTGCCCATGCTGTCTCAAGTCCAGTTAAACTTGCCACATATTGAGTATGCTCAAAAAAGATTAAGGCATCATGAAACATCATGACTTGCAATTTACCCTTGAAGTAGTTTCTCATGAGTGTTACAAAAGAAAAGACAAACTTATTCAATTTATTCATTTTATTACATTTAACAGACTTTTCTTGAGAATTCAGTCCTTCTCAGTGACTTTGACTTTTGTTTCGGCGTTAAAGTGGTTAATAGATTATATATTGTATACATCCATTAATTTTTGTGTATTTTACTAAATCACTCAACAGTTTCAAATACAATTAGGCTACAAAAACCTTTTCATCTACAAGCTAAATAAATTGGCCTACAGCATACAGAAGCACAGGTTTGTTCTGAAAATAAGGTGTTGAAATATCTACCAACCCTAAGCGTCAATACATTCCACAATGAGAGA
Source organism: Labroides dimidiatus (assembly GCA_030710495.1). Taxonomy (NCBI): domain Eukaryota; kingdom Metazoa; phylum Chordata; class Actinopteri; order Labriformes; family Labridae; genus Labroides; species Labroides dimidiatus. Next base: position 13,865,598 of record CM061147.1, read on the forward strand.
CAGAGAAAGAACTCTTTAACTGGTCTGCATTCAGCAGGGTGTGTGTTCCGGAAATGACCAACCCACCTGTTCACAAGTCAAAAGTCCATAAGGAAGAACATAATGAATCCTTCAGGTGAAGCCAAACAAGATGATAAAGGGATTGAGAACAATGATTTCACAAGCATGTGCCAGAGCAGTTTGATTTGTTCAGGTAAATCACACTAAAAAGCACATTTAAAAGTGGACAAAATCTCAGCAAACACAAATAGTTTTGAAAAAAATCAGGATTGTCAGTTACTGTTTTAATTACTGGACAAACAAACTTAATTAATAATACATACAACTATCAATGGATACCATTGAAACAGGGAAAAGAAGTCAGAAAACACAGTCCTGACAAATATAGCTGTGACACTTAAAACTAGCAGTTTGTTTCATGCTTCGGCTGAAAAGGCTGACCATCCTCCCCGGTTATACACAGACACATACTTCCATCTGAATTTGAAATGACCTGTGGTAGTCTGTGGAACTGCAGGCAACCTAAGAAAAGAGGAGGATATGTCACAATAATCAAAACAAATATATTGTTAGTCCTAAGTTTATGAGGGTAAGCTGTAGATTCATTCTTCATTGGAAGTGACGGGCTAATTTTTCCATCTTATAAATATTTATATCCAGAGCATTACTTAGACAGTGGCTTACTTTCAGGTGGGTGTTTTACTTACAAGAGTTATAATTTGGCTCTGGATGAGGTTCATGTAAGAGGCTGCATACAGGAGGGTTTTCTTCAAATATGACACACATCACCTGGAGGAGGCTCACCAAGTCACATTCACCCTGAGAGGAAGGAAAAAACCTCACTGAATATGGATGTTATAATTGTAAGTTTTCTCAGTTCACGTGCAAATAATTAATACATTTTCATGTCTTACATTTTTCCATTCACTAAGATAAGGCATCATCACTTCACCATTGGTGGATATAAACTTCCCTCTGAGCACCTTCATCTCTCGTGTGGGTCTGACATAGCAAATAGGAGCAGTTTGGGGGTAGCTCTCCTCAAGCCACAGGCACACTGGGATGTTGAAGATCTTACCTTGTGTTAGAACAGACAGGAAAGACATTAATATAACACTGAATGTAAGAAATTACAATATCCTCTTTTCCTATGTGTGATTTAATGTTACCTTCAATGTGGACTGGAATGGTTCCAGTTAGACTCATCAAGTCCTTTGAGGTTCCATCATTGTAAACTGTGAAACATCAAACAATGACTTTATCTTTTAGACTGCAGAAGTTAAAACAGTTTTGATGTCAAATAAGTTGTTGAATAAATCAATTTCTCTTACAGTATTTGTCCATCACTGGCACAAGGTGTTTGTAGTGAGTCAATGCAACACTTATTTCATGAGCCACATGTTTGCGCAGGTACTCCTTCATTTCAAAGAAATAAAAACAGTAGTTTAAAGAGCACTACACTCTCAACCTGACAGAAATGGTTGCTTTACATGTAACTGTTGATGATAAGTCTTACCTTAGGCAGCATTTTCCTGATTTTTTCCTCAAAGTACGACATGATTCGAGCTTATCCAAAGGAAAAACTTTCTCAGTGTTTGTCTGATCACCTATCCTCACTAACACTCGGCGTCCTGGGTTTATGGCTAACCGTCCGTCTTTTATGACCCTCAACAGCCAGTAAAAAAGCTGTCTTACATTTATGCAAATCATCTGCCCTGAAAAGTGAAATCTAGGTTACGATGCTTAAAAAACAAAAAAGGAAAACATCCATGACCCCGAAACACATTTATTCAGTGGCTATAATGATTGATTATAAAATGACAAATGGAAAAACCACACTTTTGTTGTTTGGATGGTTGAACTGGTTGATTTGTCTTTGGGTCAGACTATTCTATCCATCATTCATTTTTACCTCCTATGAAATAAAAAAAAAGCTATCATCATTTTTTTTTTTTACGTAACCTATTACCTGTGTATACCATTAATTCCAGTGATGCCTACAGAAACAAGAGTACAAACCTCCACACAGAAAGGCTGTGTGAGGCAACAGCACTGACCACTGAGCCACCATATTAACCTATTTTCCAAATATTTTTTTACTTATTTTGAAATAAAAACTCTAATATTTAATTCAGTCATTTTTTGAAATCTCAACTTATCATAACAGGAGGGTTAAAGATTGCTTTCTTGTAATAACAGGATCCCATCCCAGTGAGAAAACAAGCTTTGCTGTCTTACGGTGATGAGCTAAATTAATGTTTAACTATGGGAAAATTAGAGTTCTGAGATTCTGTGAGAAATATGTCACAATATTGAAAAAAAAAACAAGCTCAAGTGTTTGCCATAGGCTTTTATAGAAACCAAAAATTGCAACAGAAAAGGAAAAACCAGAGCATCAGAGATCAAACATAGCCATTATTGACTATTGTCGTATCTCTAAAGTTAACTTAGTCTGGGAATGATTTGATTTGAAAATATATAACTTTGAAATGTGCAAAATCTAAACTAAGGGATAGTCCAGTCATTGCTCAACCATAAACTGTTTCCTTGGCACTTCCTCAGTCATTCTCTGTGGCTGTAAAGCAATCAAACGTGACCCATTTACTGCTCATCCTACTACAACTCCAGCTGTTTTCTTTTCTTTTCAAGCATTTCTCGTATGGTGAAGCAAATATTGCGTTACAAATTTCTACTAATACTAACACCAACTCACCTTTTATTGATGTGCACTGAAAAGCTTATTTTACATATATGATAATATAGGCAATCTGCCATGTTTACTCGTGCAATCAGATCTTATAAACTGCTCTGTCAACTGTCTGACTGTGCCTCACGGTTTATGGCTGTCCTTTGGACTTGCCATGATTGTGGAAACATCAGTCTTGCACATGATGATTCAGCCGTACAAACAGGACAACAACAGATAACACTCATTAAGGTCAGCTGTGTTTACACTACCCACAATAAGTTAGGGATATTATTATTTACATGAGTGCTTTTCCTATTTGGTCTGAATTTTAATGAAATAATTAATAGTTCCCTTTGATGTGACTGTTGATGAATGAGAAGAAACAGCAATTTCATTAGTTCAATATTTCTTACCCCAACATTTTAGACAATAACAAAGATCGCCCCAAATAACCAAAACTGACAAAGTCAGTAGTGGTTGTTTCCACCATTCGCCGCAATGACAGCTTGACAGCGACGTCTCATGCTCCTCACAAGCCTCATGATGTTGTTCTGAGGCAATGTGTTCCACTTCTCCACAAGTGTTACAGTTCTGCCAGGTCACATGGGGGTGGAGTACGTGCATCCAGTCTCTGCTTCAGCTGGTCCCAGACATGCTCTATGGGGTTCAGGTCAGGGGACATTGCTGGCCATACCATATACTTCAGTCATCTTATCTGCTCCATTTTTATAGTTTGCAGAGCACAAAGCCCAAAGCAGCCTGTAGATGGCAGCAGATCTCAGATTTAAGAATAGCATAATGTATAAGTCTGACAGTGAGGAGAAACACATTTTAATCTTGACATCTTTATTCCTGTCTTGCAATACATTTGCCACATGTTCAAAGAGTAAATACATCTTAAATAGCTAAACAGTTGACTTTTTGTTTCACAAATTATTCTTCAACACCTCAGATCCACAGTTTGCAAGGGAGAAACAAGCCCTTGAGCCCACTCTATCTTTGTGCAAAACTCCCAAATGGTCCATTCAGTCTTCGTAATGCTCGCCAGGTTTTGTTGGTTGTGGTTTGCTGGCTGGAGTTTCCTGTGATGACATTATGGGGATGTTTTAAAGCAATGGGAACTCAGAAACATAGTTTGTGGATGTCTTTGTGGTTTTATCACAGATGTACTGTTTAAAGAGGGACAGGACGAGCAAACACTATCAAGACTTTCATTACATGTTACAAACAGCACATTCTTTCTTTTTAAAGGTTTGAGTACAAAGGGTGGAAAAAAAGCCAAGGTCTTCAGTATCTCAGTATTGTCAATTTGAAACATGACGCTTCTTTTAAAAAAAGACTCAAACACATTCACCGATCGTATCCTTGCTCATGGCAGAGAAATGAACAGTTAACTGATAAAAAACAACCTGACCAGGATCATCCACACTGTTACCAAGACTGATCATGTTTCTTTAAGCCATTTTATGAATGAAAAAGTCATTAGCTGTACAAAAATCCCCTATCGTTTTCCCTTAAAGAGGAGCAATGGCAAAATGTTTGATTTTCTCTTTTGGAAGAGGGCCCATATGTTTTTGCAGTTTGCACGAGAAGCAGGCACCAGAATCTGCCAGTTGTTTCTAAAACGCCACATATTATTGTACATGATAAATTGTCTGCACGGTTTAAGACAGATCTGAATTAAAAGTAACATTTAATAGTAATCAATCACCATCACATGAACCAACTGAAACATTCGAAAATAGCAAGATCACTGGCTTTTAAAGGGCCTCATCTAAACATTTCTAGCAAGTTTTTCAGTCATGTTAAATAAGGTCACATTTAGCCACATATGCTACGGCAGAAAACCTTTGTCTTATCATCCATGTAGTGTTTAAAAAGGACTCATTCAAATTCTATACAGCGCATTTTTGAACTCAAAAAACTCAGTCATTTTTTCTTAGTTGCACACAAACATACAAACAAAACAATGCAGCAAACAAAACACAAAGTCATCTCAGGTAGAACTTGCTGCGTACATGAGGTACAAACTAGCAAACAGATAAGGCAAAGTCAACACAGAGCCGTCTTTTTCCACTAAGGCAACAAGATAATGCAGATGTGGCGAGCACAAGACAGTTGGTACTTATGCACTCTGACATACATGTTAGGCATGGTTCTGACATGATTCACACCTGACCTGTTATTGTTCCATCTAAGTGCTGAGGTGATAGACAGAGAAGAGTTGTTTGAGGATAGTATGGTGTGTGGGGAGAAACTCAAGTTCAACTCTGAGGCAGAGATGTGTGTTTCACTCTGAAAGCTAACCAGTGACATCCTTAACCCTGGTGTACAGGACTGCTTGGTGGGACGTCCTGGACTCTGATTCCTGAGCCTTATTCTTACAATAAAAAGAAGTAGCGGTTATCACCATGCGTTAGCAAAAGTTGGACAAAATGCAGGAAAAAGGGAGTGTTTTTTTTTTCCTTTTCGACAGGCCTCTCCAACTTTTGCTAGTGACAACTTCATTTTCCTGCATGGTACCTCTCCTTTATAAATCCAATGAAAACAGGAAAACTAGTAGCTGTGAGAGGTGGTTTGATCCCAGCATTCTGGGTAAACGTGACCGAAAAGAATCCTATTGCACCTGAACCTACGTACACTAGCCATTACTATTATTATTATTCCACAACAATAACCCTTAGCCAAGAGACAAGAAGAGAAAAGCAGCTGCATACTGGACATTTATCTTGCTTTAAGTTCTCACTCTATCAGGCAGGTTCGTGAAAAATATCAAACCAGGAGCCATAAGATAAAACAAATCTTTCTCACATATTGCTCAGTGACTTTAAATTCTGTGATCACCTAAAAATTCAGTATCAAAAACAAAATCTGAGATTCTTCTGAACTGTTAAAAAGCAACAACAACAAATCAAAGTCTTTCCCAAGTCAGCCTTCGCGCTTTGTTTCCAGTACAATGAAGGGACAACTCAGACGTTTGAGGAAAACCAAAAGCAGGTAGAGGGAGAAGAAGGGTATCTATGCTAGAGGTGTCAGGGCAACTGAATGTCCATTCCAGTATTTTCCATTTAAGTCAGTCAGTCCTTCCAGTGGGCAGGCAGGCAGGGGGGTTGAAGTTAGACTTTCAAGGTGGGAAGAGGTCTGAGACACCCCTTTCAAGACCAGTGTTGAGACTGAAAACAATAAGTTAGCAGGGATCTTGTAAAGCCATCCAGTGAGACCACACTGGAGTCGACAAAGAGTCATTAGTGGTGTTGCTCTCAGGTCGACATGCAGACCAAAATTAAAAAACAGGACCAGACCAGGCGAGTTCATGTAGCCACTTAGGCAACAGTCCAAATCCTCTTGTCCATAAAGGTCCATGGTACAATCAGCCCTGGTGGTTTCTTTAGGGCCTTTGCTTCGATCATCCTCTTTTAGAAAAAGTTTATATTTCATCTTTGAGTTGTTTCATCGTTCGTTCTGTGAGTCCATGCTGCCACTACGCACTGTAGCATTTTTTCTTTGTGTGCAACAGTCAGCTAGTGAGAAGAAACAAACACAAGAGAGGGACAGCTGTTAATCCTATGCTTTAGTTTTAAAGGAAATTAAGACAGAGACACTTGTTGCCCAATGTGATTACCACATTTAGAATACTAATCCCAACAGAAAACACCTCGATACCTTTAAAGTCTTCATCTGTCGAAGAAGAAAAGATTTCTACACTACTGTCTCACCTGCATCATGATACCACACAGCGACAGCTCATACAGTCCTGTCCGCTCTCATCGGGTGGGTTCAGCTTCCTCAGCTTATGCTGTCTAATCTCTCTAACCAGTGTATAGAAGGCGTCCTCTACTCCCTAAAAAAAGAGACACGGACACATCGACAGGTTAGTACTCTGCATGCACCTCATCACTGACCAAACCTCTCACACGTGAAGGGGCACGGCGACATCAGAATGGTATTTCAGATTCTGTTCGTCGAACACTCGTGATCACTAATGCATTGCTCGGCTTTGTGCACTCCTGATTTGAATGATGGGCTTTCTGCATGTTCAGTGATGAAATGTGTGAGTCTATATGTACCTGCACAATCTGTGACAGTGAGTCAGACACAGTTTGAACAGCACAGCAACTTGTCCTCTTGGAAGCCTTTATAAATTACTGTAGCTCTGTTCTCAAGCCAATATAACCTGGCTATGAGTCACCGCCTGCAGCAAAATAAAATGTTCCAAGCAACAAAAATCACTTCATACTGTGGGCTGTTACTGTTCTGCATGTGCATGAGTGCATGTGCAAAAGGTTTAAAACCACATCCAATGACAGGATGTGATGATGCAGTAAGAGTGGACTCCATCACGGTTTTGTGGTTGCAAAAATGGAAAGATGGAAATTCTGTCCACTTGACACAGGAATCAGCAAAAAAAAAACTCTGGCTCCTGCAGCCACAACTCCTCCACAAGTAGCTACCCCAAATTAGGAAGTTCTTGTGTTATAAGGTTACAGAGATGTTATAATGAATATATGTACTTGATTATCTTGCTTTACTTTACAGCAAGCCTTCTTTTCTTTAGATACTCACCATGGATTTGATAATCCATCAGTATTCAAGCAGAAATGAAAATCAGATGATGTATGATGTATGCTGATGACTTGGTCATACGGTCACCTTACAGTGCTGTCCTGTTCTTAGAATCTGTTCTAGTTATGGTGTACAGCTGTCCTTCTTTATCTCTGATCAAGTCCTCAGTGTGGTGGAAAAAGTCAGATATCTGGGGCACATTTTCAGAAATGATTTGGGTGATGATGAGGATGTTCAGGGTCAGTGCTGTAAATTGTATGCACAGGCTAATATGCTCGCACGCAAATTTCAGATGTGTACAGACAACGTCAAAATCAAGCTTTTTAGAGTATACTGTACTCCACTGTACACTTTTCATTTGTGGTGCAAAGTGGTGTAAAGCAAAAATGAAAAAGTTGCAGATAGCTGATGACGATGCATTAAGAATATTTCTGAAATTGCCGAGATGGACGAGTGCTAGTCACATTTGTTTGTTTCCAATAATGTGTCCACATTTCACACTGTGCTTAGAAATTTTATGTACAAATTTATGGGCCGATTGATTCAGAAAATGAAATAATAATGTCACTTATTCAGCTCACAGTGAGTGAAAAAGGTTCTCGTGTTGTTACTGGAAACACTTGTACAAATGTCTCTTTGTGTTTTAATTACTGACAATCTATGAATTGTTATTTTATATTTATATTATTATTTATCATTATTAAGTATAAAGTAAAGTATGGCTCATCTATTTTGCCAGCGTCTTGTTTTGTTTTCTCAAATCTTTCCGTTCAGTCAGATTCATTCATTCACAAGCTGTTCATTAGCAGACTGTTCGCTACGTACCTGTCGTGTCTTAGCAGAGGTCTCAATATAAGGAATGCCGTAGGATCGAGCGAGTTCTTGGGCTTGCCTTGTGTCCACCGTGCGTGCAGGGAGGTCACATTTGTTTCCCACAAGCACCATGGGCACATCATCTGAGTCTTTTACTCGTTTAATCTGTTCCCTGCGAATTTAAAACAGAATGCGATAGTTATCAATCATTTCCTTTATGGACACTTCATTCAGTCACGATGAGATTCGTCTGTTCCAGGATCCTCCCTGCTTCATAAACAACAGCAGCTCCACCGCTGGAGAGCAAACCACCTAGGGAGCTCTAGGACCCTGAGGAAGACCCAGGGCCCTGATGGTGCTGGGCTGTGCTGCACTGCTGAAGGAGGGAGCTGGGGGAGGAAGGCAGGGAGGGGGAGGGACAGACAACAGGCAAGCAGTGAACAGCATTACCTCATCACTACAGCAGCCAGCGCCAAACGCCAGGCAGCCGGAGTGAGAGGAGTGTGTCAGATCAATCTATCTGCTCAGGCCTTCTGCTTTTTGAGGCACAGTGCTGCAGGATGCAGACACTTCAGGCTGCCCTGCCCAAATGCAAGGAACACCACGAGTGGTGTTTATGATAACAGATGCACATAGATTTGATGGCACGGCACATCAGAAATATTACCCTGGCAGGTACTCCAAAATAAATCAAACTCTTTAAATCTTAGAATATTATGAAGCAGGTGTCATCGTATTTAGGCACAGCTGAGTGACAGTGCAGGGGACTCTTTGCCACAAGCAGTCCCCATTCTCTATTTCCTGTCTGTGACTCTCCTGTCTTCTCTCAAAAAGCCCACTCCCCAAAAAATGTCCTTAATTGTCTTCTTTCCTTGAAGATTCACTGATGCTTTTGTGAGCTGCAAAATACTTTAATACTGACACCTGCGAATTCAGCTCAGCCAAAAAAACAAAGGCAGAAAAGCAACGTCAACAAGCCAAATAAAAAAAAAAAACTGTAATAAATTCAAACACCCACAAATTTCTCAAACAGAAACCAAACTTAATATTCAGTCTTTGCTTTGTACAAGCCTGTCAAGTGAGTACCTAATGTGATGTCAAAGACCAAACATGTGGGAAAGAGAGGAGGAAAAAGCATGCTGTCAACTCCAGCTGAACAACCCCCACCACCCCCCTTTCTCCTTCCCCGTCCTTGAAAGTGCTACCTCTCCTCCGCTCCTCTAATTGAGTCAGGATCGATTTCATTGGCATCATGCTGTAATCCTCCAGTTGGGGGCTAAGCTTTCTTTAGCCGTGTTAAACGCTACAGCATGACATCACCCAACTGCAGCAGAGAGCTGGCACACAGACATATACACACCCCGCTGCATCCAGGACCCAGGGGAGTCCCTGCAACACACACTGCATTCACAAATACACACACACACACACGGACCATTAGATGAAGAGACTAACCACCTTTGCTTGTCTTACTGTTTCACACACCTGTACTGGTGAATGTCCTCAAAAGACTTAGTGTTGTTTATAGCAAAGACACAGAGGAAGCCCTCCCCTGTCCTCATGTACTGATCCCTCATGGCGCTGTACTCCTCCTGACCTGCAGTGTCCAGGATGTCCAGCAGGCAGGTCTCCCCGTCAATCACAACCTGCTTCCTGTACGAGTCCTGGGAAGAAAAAATAGAGACAATCGTATGAGTGGTTCTTAACATGACAGAGTGTGAAATACTCAGGTGAGACTTCAAGCTGCTCAAGTCTTGTTGGCCACTCATTGCTATGCTGCAAACACATGTACTGTGTATTAACAGGTATCAGTAATGTGATTCTCTGGGCATCAAGAGATCAGAGGAGCGGGGCATCAGAGCCAATGTTTAGCCTTCCAGCACGCAGCCACAAAAACATGGAGTGCCGTCCCTTTGTTTGTTAGAGCATAGGGGCCAGGAATGCAAACACACAAAAAGGACATTGTCTGGCCAGAGGCAGGCGTGGTGAGAAAGAGAGGGAAAGAGTGGAGACAGAGAGGGAGAGAAAGAGGGAGAAGAGAGAGGAGAAAACATTCCCACTGGCTTCCCCCTGTCTGAAATGTCGGTCCATGTATTATTTTAAGCCGGACAGTAAAGTGATCATGGAGGGTGAAACAAAAACATTTCTTCAGAGGAAAATGAATGACCATTTTGAGAGCAGCCAAAATGTTTGATTAAGTAAACTAAATCAACTTGATTGAGACTGAGCTGCTGGAGAAAATCCTGCTCAGCATCAACTGTGGGATGAAACTCAGAGATTACTGCTGCATACCCACGCAACAATGTAGAGATTTTCTGTGATTAAAGTGTAAAAAACATATAGGAAGAGTCATACCTCTATAGTAGGGTCGTACTCATCCACAAAGTGGTTCTGGATGAGCTGGATGGTGAGTGCACTCTTACCCACGCCTCCTGCTCCCACCACCACCAGCTTATACTCCGTCATCTTTGCTGCTGCTGCTCACCACGCACACACACAGCACTGTCAGGGGAAGAGAAAAAGGTACAGGTTAGCACGCTGACATTAAACGACTACTTCAACAGGTATGAAATGAGCAACACACACACACACAGACACACACACACCCTAAGCTTTGGGAAGCTGCCACTTTAATGCTATGATGCTCTCAGCAACCAGTGGTTCAGACAAAGCAAAACAATTATTAGCATTACTGCCCAGCACAGAGAAACAGAGGTTTGAAGTGTGTGTGTGTGTGTGTGTGTGTGTGTGTGTGTGTGTGTGTGTGTGTGTGTGTGTGTGTGTGTGTGTGTGTGTGTGTTTGTGTGTTTGTGTGTGTGTGTGTAGTGGGGGGCTGAGGTTAGGACCCTCAAAGGGGAATGTGAAAAATGTGCGGAAGGTACTCGATGTTCCAATCCTCTCACACTTGGTGTGAGCAGCAGAGTTCAAATGAGAGAGGGAGAGCAGTGGGGGAGACAGGGAAGAGGCACGACATCGACACACTGACCCCCATCACTCAGGGTTCAGATTTCTAATACCTACCTTTGGGCCTAAATGCCACAGTCAAAACAATCCCAAAAAACACCATCACTAAAATTTATAGCGTACAAAGCTTTTGATCGATAAAATAAAATGTTTAAGCTAAGCTAACAAACAGGCTAACACTATTACATGTTTAATGCTGTGCATTTCTTTTTACCTTGAGTCCATAAAAACAGTATTTTATGACTTCAGGAGGGTCTGAAGTCGTCCCAAATGAGCCTTCTAAACCCACTCAGATTTTGTCGATTGCTTTACGACTACGCTGACTGTAACTCAAGTCATGCTATGAAAGGAACATGTCAATCTCTTGTGAGAACATGAGTGATCTCTATTTCTGCAGGAGGAAATTTATTTAACACATGTGAACCTGTACAAAGGTTTATGCACCACTAGAGAATCAGAGAGCAGAATGAGAAACTGAAGCAAAGTTAAGACCACAGATCTGACTCAAAAAGAGACAAAAATCTGTTTGGGTCAAAAAAGACAGATTTGAAATTTTTCTCATTCATTCTGAAAAAGTCTAACTGAATCAAGCTTTTCTATCCCTATGACGTTCTTCAGACTGGGATTTTTTTTTTTTTTACCTTGCTGAGTCAAAACATCTCAAAAGCAATCATTCAGATGCTAAACAGAGCAGTGGAAAATTTTAACAGCTGGATCAGGATTCTTCAATAGGTCTGAGATATTGCTACATAAGGCATGTTGTGGTTCACAAAGTGATATTTGCATTGAGTCAGCTGAAACAAGATGTAACACGTCGATGCACAGAGAACACAATGCAATACACAGACACACTCATCCCCTGACATCTCCACCATCCTCACAACACTGCTGGTCAGTGAAATTCCAGCTGTGTTGAGTCACCAGCAGGCAGTGAAAGCAGTCATATGGGTGTTTCCATTATATGCTTACAAAGTGTGACTCAGCTGAAATTAGAAATTCACAAAATGACCAAACACAAGACCTGGAGATGACCTGATCCCTCCAGCAGACGTGATGAGTCAGAGAAGGAGACATGGCACTACTGTGGAGGTTTGGAGGATTAATTCAATTACAAGCTACAGTGAGTGTGAGCCAGCCGATGGCGAACCACAAGAAGCGAAGCGCGCTGGAGGCCCTTAGCAACCGCAGGAGCCTCCCATGGTGACGACTTCAGCTTGACATCATGCAGAAAACAACGAGTGGGCTTATATCATCACAGCGATGTCATCTCTGATGCCAGTGCTCAGAGGAAGATCACTGGCACTGGGTTTCTGTAACTTCCACTTTTCAACGGCAGATGGTGGCACTTCAGTTTTAGTTTCTGTTTGACATAAAACTCAACAGCACAAAAAAAAAATCAAAAACATTTAGGGTGAAATAAGGTCATGTGGTAAAGTTAGGAGTGTCTCATTTTGCTGAGTTTCCCTTCAGTCAGCTGACGGTGAGAATCACTGACCTGCACAAGTCTGTCAACATTTCACGAGCTCCACAGGTCTCAAACACTATTTAACCTTCTCCAACTTTCATCTGTGACATAAAAAACACAAGATGAAGCTTCATTCCTAAACTTCACTTAATAGTGGGGCTTTGGCTAGCTGGAGCAGAACACGCACAAACTCACAAAACTCTCAAACTAATCCTGCAGGAAAAAAAGGAGCACGAACGGGTGACAGGAAGACGGCGTCTGGACAGTTTAACATGCAAAGTAGGAAAGAAAACAAGACGTACAAAGCTAATTCATTCTCATGGAGTCAAAAGTTCGTGACGTGCACCTATTTTTATCTCTGAGTGTGTGAGGTAAAAATAGAATCAACATGCACCTCTTCAAAAATTCTTACTTCTGTCTGATGTGGAGGCGTGCTGCTGATGTGGTGACAGACTTAGATCAGCCAGCAGTGAGAGCGGCTCATTGGAGTTAATGAATAACAGAAAAGCAGACTTGCTACCCGACGACACAGCGACACAGTTATTTAGTGGCTCTTATTCCGTCACACACAATCGCTCCTGCAACATATTCTCGATCCGGTTAGTCATATCCAGCTGTAATGGAACAGGTAGGTAGGATCCTGATAAAAAACAGCGTCTCTGCTTTAATTTTTAAGCACATCAGGAAAAGAATGATCCTGAGCCCTCAAACATTATGCTTCCTTTTTTTTCCCCTCGCTGTGTTTGAATCAACCTGATAAGATGCACAGACTGGCCTGGCTGGAGTTCTCCGACTGTGACAGAGCTGCAGTGCCAACCTCGCTCCTCACTACCTCCTTTAACCAAATAAACAGCAGCTGTGAGGAGAGGACAGACAGAGCCTGGAACACCCAGGCTCAGGGTGTCTTCAGGTTCCTGATGGAGCAAAATGTTTCCTGTCCATCTCATCGTTCAGTCAAAGAGTTTACTAAACTGTGTCAGAAATTCATGCCAACAAAGAGCAATGATTTAACTGATGACGAGTGCAGATGAAAATGTAGGACACAGCTGAATAACAACATATAAAAATAAAAGGTTACCACACTCACTTCCCCACAGCCCTTCAGATTCTGACACGGCTGGCTGCTCTACTTCTTCTACGTAACCACATCTGAAGTGTGCACCTGCCGAACAATTCACATTTACAGCCCAAATCGCTCATTCAGAACACTTGTTCCTGCTACCAGGAGACCAGAGGCAACAAAATAGACAGCCGTGCCATCTCCCCTCTCGAACTAGGCCATGACAGCAGCTGATTAATAATCCACACATACATATGGAGATGAGTGGCTGAATTAATCATTGATAGAGATGCTGTCGCTTTCTCACAGACACTTGTTATCAGGGGGAGGCTGACGCAGAGCTGCTCTTTGAGCAGACGGTGATGAGGACACAAGCCGCTGGAGAGCACAGTAAAAGAAGCGTGTATCACATGATCTGCTCCATACATGCAACATTTAACCAGATTCAAAAACTTACATTCAACTGACGCTCCTCTAGGTGTCTGTACAAAGCTCACTGCTTCAGACGTCCACACACACGACACTAAAATTTCCGTCATTCCAGCTCCATACTTGAATTAAGTGACATTGATTTAAATGCTCAACAAGCACCACAATCAACGCACTGATCCTACATCATCATTTATCAACTCCATAAAAATGTATCCCAAAAATCAGGACTGGGCGATTCTGGCAAAAACACTAATTATTTTGATTGATATTGAAATTGTGACTAATAAACACAATTATTAATTGTTTTCAAAACTTGAGTATTTATCGAACAACAAATTAAAAGATCAAAAATAAATGAGTAACTAGTAAAATAATAATAATCACATAAAATAATAGTAATAAAAACAATAAATAGAAACAATCTACATGCGCTCCTGTAAAACTTGCAAAATTTGCAACATGCCAATTACACTAATAACAAAGCCAAAAAACAACCAAAAGTACCTTTCAAAAACTTTTTTAAAAAACAAAACAAAACTTTTTAAAAATTGTTTTCCTTCAATTATTTTTTATTATCGTGAGAGCAAAAAGCAAAATCACAATCAAAGTTCAATTAATTGTCCAGCCCTACCAAAAACATCCTTTTACTTAAAAAAAACATTAGCCCACACAGCAATAAAATGTCGTCTGGTTTCCAACTACTGTTAAAGATCAAAGAGAAACTGATTTCAGTTAAAAAGTTGTGAATGCAAACTGTAATTTCAGCTGAAGACAGATAAAGTCAGCATCCATCCATCCATCCATCCATCCATCCATCCATCATCCTTACTGCTTTTCCCTCCTGGGTCAGAGGGCAGTCTATCCCTGATATCACGGGCGAGAGGCCCTGGACAGGAACTCGGTCTATAACAGGGCTAACGTGTGGACAGACAGATAACCACTCACACCTAGAAACCATTTAAAGTGACCAATCAATCTGATGCGAATGCTTTTGGACTGTGTGCTCTAGAGAACCCAAGCATACATGAGGAGAACAGCTCCACAGAGAAAGGCGCCTCCCCAGCTGGGGAACCAGACCAGGAACTTTCAGCTAACCACTGTGCAGCTCATCAGCTATCTTAGGCTGTTTTATTCTAAACTTAGAATTAAAGATGGATTCACGTCAAGAATCAAAGTCCCTACATGTGCACATGATGACATGAGGGGCTGTATGTTGATACGATTGGCTCTTTTGTAGTTAACAGGTGTAACTACAGCTGATCCATACAGCCTCTAAACAATTCTATTCAAACATCAAACAAAATCAAACCTTTTTTATAACTTCAGTTTTATGCAAGGAGTATGCAATGCTGACATTATTAAACAACAGACTGTATAAAATATGGACATAGACTCCACTACCTCACTCATCTGTTCCTGATGCAGTGAAAAGAAGCCGATTGTTGGACAGGGCCATCTTGGGTATGACCCGGGCTTTTAGCTTCCTTTTGAACAGCTATAGGGCACCTGTCAGTCCCGTGAGCTGAGCTGTGCCTCTGATTGGACAAACTTGTGATTCTAATATCTTCTAAACCGCTGAGTTAGAAAAAAATTCACTCCTGTACAGTGTGCGCTAATAGCAACAAAATTAGCATCTCAGACCCAAGCTTTTTTCTAAACCAGGCAGTAAATATTTTTCAATGCCTTAAAAGTCTGTTTTTTTTGGCTTAGTGTGTATGTGGATTCCAGTCTTTCTGCAGCCAACTTCAAGCGGATACTTGATGAACAGCAACTTTTGGCTCTTCCACAGAGGCTTCATTTTTCTAAACCAGATGTTGCCCCTTGTTCCAAACAATCATTTCAATGTCAGCAGAGGGTGCATGTAGGCGTGATGTAGAAGTTGAGTTTTTACTCAAAATTTGAAGAGATGCAAATGTTCTGTTATTGCTTACTGAACAGTGCATCTTGTAAACCAAAGATGCTACCTCATTATCATAGATCTGCACTGTGTGCTGCGAGAGATGGAAGCATCTCCAGTTGCTCCGTAGCACTGAGTTTCTGAATTTCCTGAGGAAACCCTCCATCTATCTATCTATCTATCTATCTATCTATCTATCTATCTATTTTAAAATCATGAACATGTCCTATTAACGTCTTCTCATGTGGACTTGATGTAGCTGCACTCAGGCCCAGTTGGACTGCATCGTAGCAATGTGAGTACAGGCCAGGTCCAAAATCTAGACATAAAATGAGACAAGCTCCATAGCTCTTTTGTAATCTACAAACAAGCAATCTAATTGTCCCAAAGGCCCCCCACCCACCCCAAAAAAAGAAAACAAACAAAAAAAAAAAACAGAGGATAGCTCCTCTCTCTTTGTTTAAAAAAGCAGGACCATGTAAAATGTCGATGTTAAGGTCTATTTATAGCTCGTCACCTCCAGCCTGGGAAATTAACGTTTTGAAACCTTAGAGCCAGCCTGGACCAGGAGGATAATCTTACATGACAGCTTATGGAGGGTGTGAGTGGAGAGCAGCGAGAGGGCTGATGGGAGTAGAGGGCAAGGCAGGGAGAGGGCTACTCTGACTATGTGCCAAGGGCAGAGAAACCACAGGAGAGAGGGAGGGGTCGACCTGGAAACTTAAGGACGCATTTAGAAATCAATAAGAAAATGCTCCAAGTTCTCGATTCATTTACCTGAGAAAAACAACAAATGTAGTCTCATTCATCTCTTCAAAAAATGCTTGATGCAATAAAGGGGGGCATATGAATGGCCACCTTCCTCAACATGCATCCTGCTCTCCATTAAAACTCCTAATTGGTTAAAGGATCCATACTGGCAGAGCCACAAGCCCGCTGCAGAGATAATAGATTTTTAATGGAGAGATGATGGTAAGGAGACCCTCTCTAGGGAGGTATCACGGTCGAATACTGAGACTCCAAGACCCATCCTGGAGCCCTGATAGCCCACCACACCCTCCCACCACTCTCCAATGACATCATCCTCCCAATCTGAACATCAGTGTTGACCAGCAGCTGAAAAATCACTATTCCGCTCACTAAGGACCAAACAAATACATGGAACTGGATCTTTAAAGCACTTCTTTGGAAATATATTCATTCAACACTGAGAGAATTCTCAAGGAAAACCTAGAAACACACAATCTGAAATGTCAAACATTTAGATAAAGACATTCTCTATGCATCTGTGTGCATGCTTAAACAAACAGCTTTTAAAGGCACCAGAGTACCAGTGACCTTTTCCCCACTGGGTCATCCTTTCAGCTTGTTGGGCAGGGTGAGACAGTTGAGGCAGCAGCAGAGATGAAAAGGCCAGCTGACCTCCACTCACAAAGAACTGCAGTTAGAGGAGCCATGAGGGTTATCATCGGACACCCGAGTACCCGAAACTCATCTGCAATAAGTGGAATCCCAGCATGTTGGCCAGCTGTTGTGGTGTTTAAGGGCACGTGAATTTCTCTGCAGAGAAAATTTGTTCCTGGGCAAATAATTCTACATCCAGTCTTTCGATGTTATCTCCAAAAATACATACCTTAATGGGAATTTTCACCCAAAATATAAGAAACAACTATATCATATTGCCTTATAAATAAAAGAACACATATTTAGTGTTTTAAAGACACTAAAGGTTTTAAAATTGGTATTGTTCAATTGGGATCAGGAGCAACAGTATTTGGGTTTGACTTCTTGAAAACCCCTTGAAATTGGCCTATCACAGATGATAACTTGAGATAATTTAAGGCGTCCACAGAGTGCTTCGGTAAGTTCGTATAAACACAGTAAAAAAGGGTTATTGCTGTAATATCATGACATTCAAAACAGACACTTCCGTTTTGGCCTGCAGCTGGGCACTTCCCAGGCTACAGCTGTTCATAGAAAGGGACAACAGATTCACAGCTCACCTCGATCACTGGCTGGACGACCTCCAGCTGTGTTACAGCTGGCTGGGTTCATACCCTCACTCTGAATGCTACAGATGCTGAAGTCAAACTCTGTCAGCATGAGTCAAACTCACTCACCACTTGTCTATATGACCATTGGGAAACCTTACAATTGATTTTATATACATTATATAAATACAGTGGTCTTGTTTTCAGCAGCAGCAGTGATGCTGTTATGGATGAAATTAAGAAATTTGAAAAGCTGTCAGAGAAATGTTCTAAAATGCAAACAGGAGGAAGTGTGGTGGGTTTTTTAAGCTGTTACATCAGTTCTTGTAAGGTATAAGTCTCTTCAGATCAAACAGTTCAACTGAAATTCGGTTGGGGAATTTACAATTAATTTGTTTACAGAGGGCAATACTTGTGATAGAACTTAATGTTATAAATACCCACAGTGTCCACAGTAACATAACACTATGTTGCTGAAATCAAATGTTTATATCTGTCGTTGTTTATCTCTTTCTATTGTTATGAAAAACTGTCCTTGAATGTGGATGATGTGCTGAAATATTCATTTATATGCACTGCTCCTTTAACTAATGAAACAAACATATACAGCAACAAATCTGTTTAACTGAACAATACAAAAAGCCCTGGAAGGTAAAGTGTAGGATGGTTTTCATTACATCCACCTTAAAGACTCATGGGACAAAGTCTTGAAAGAGAAACCTGTTAAAAGAGCATTATTATTCTTAAATTAAAACATCAATATTTGGCGCCAGTGACAGGATAATTGTATGGCACGCGCCAGATCTGTTCATCTCTTTTGTCCCATACCTACTAATTTGTGTAATAAGCTCCATTAATTCGAATGGAATTTGCGACTTCTTTGTTGAATGAAGTGTTTCCTCTCGTTCAACAGCCCCTGCAGTCATATTTTGGTGAAGCCGAATCTGTCATGGCCATCTGCAGCGATTTGAACTTGCAAAACGGTGTTGACAACAGCTTCGAGGGACAGATTATCCTAAATCAGCTCTGCAAATGCACTGTAATGGAATCTAACTTCCGCAGTGATACATTCAGTTTTTACTCTGTGACGGGGCGTCACCCTACTTGTCTGTGTGGCCACTACAGGCAACAGTAAGCACATTCAAGACCGTCTTCTCATTTCACACAAACTACAGGGAGTGAAACCCCCGCTATAAGCTTCATTCACTGTCATGCACTCAGTTTCTGTTTGAAAGTGAGGTGAAAGGGGGGGGGGGCGATTTCATTTCTCCAAAACCAAGTTATAATACCCTAACTCATTTCAAAAGAAATGTAGCCACAATCAAAATCCTTCTTCCCCCATACATTTCAGGTCAACATGATAGCATGAGTTACAGAGCTTGATATATAAAGCTAACCGGGCGTGAATTAAATTGTTATAATAGCTAGCTAACATGTTTCAGCTGGGGACCGCAATCTCCAGCGGTGCTTCTAAAAAAAACGGGATCGTTTTATTGGCGTATCAATAGATGAAACAGTGGCTACCGACGTATTTCGGACAGAGGAATGTGCACTGCATACTTACAACAAGCAGGGTCTAATTAGCGACAACCGCGACGTTTCGTCCACAGGAGAAGAAAAGAAAATCTTAAACTCTGTCGCCTCTCAGCTGTGAAAATGGAGACGAAACAAAATGTTCTTGGTTTGCTTCCCGCCGCCGACAAATATCTGCTCCTTGTTATCTCCGGGAAAGTGTTTGGTTTTCAGAAGCTAATAGCCACCAATGCATTCATTGGTTCTGGGTAAAGGGAGCCCGCGTTGAACAATGTGCTTCCACAGAGCAGCAGAGATGAGGAGTGTAGAGCCCACGCCCAGCTCTATCAAACATAGATCCGCCCGGTTACCATGCATGTTACAGATGCATTCAGGGCCTATCGGAAATATGCCAACTTCGCTGTGATAGGCATATCAACCTGAGCCTGTACAATTATTAAGCAATATTAAGTTATTGAATAAGAATTATAAGCATCAAAATTTTTATTGTATGGTCGACATTTTTTCTATTATGTAGAGACTTTGTAATTTTAGGCTTGATCATGTTTAGTATTTTAGTGATTGTACAGTTGTATATATAAAAAAAACCTTAAATATTTTTAATGCTGAAAAACCTAAGCAAAAAAAGGCAATAACCACGGATAGTAACCAGAAAAAAAAGTTATGTTGGTATCTCAAACAAAGTGTTAACTGCTTCAACTGTTTTGTTGAGGAAACATTTTGCTTTATACTCTTCTTAATGAGGTACACCATGGTACACCAGGCATCTGTCATCAAAACCTAGATGGTGCTTCATTGCACATCACTTCCATCAAATCAATCATTATGCTTTTGGAAAATGCAATATTTCAGTAGATGCCAAATACAAGCTCACAATGGGAAAACAGATTTACGATGAGTACTTGAATCTAGCACCCGTTTATTGCAGGCGAGTTGATGTTAGAGTAATATAAGTAACGATTCCATCGTTGATATAATCGTATTTTAAGAAGACGTGTTATGGTAAGTGTTACAAAGAAATACGGGAGGCCTGATTATTACACGCAAACTACATATCCCAGAAAGCCACTGCGCTCTCAGTACCGTTTCCAGGAAATCGTCCGTGGTTGCCAAGCAAACTTTTGCTCCAAGAAAAACTGGTGTCCGTGTGGAAAATGTACAGACTTTCTTTTTGTCTACATTTCTCGTCAACGGGCTGTAAATTTGGTAAGTAACAATATCATTTAATACAAATTTGGAAGCACGGGTTTCTGGGATTGGTACAATAATTACCATACAGTGCTAACCTACATCAACATCAACCAACTCCAGTGTGTTGCTAATTTAACGCTGGGCAACCCCAGATAAGCTGGAATGGAATTCATTATTTTCTTCTTCTTCTTCTTCTTCTTCTTCTTCTTCTTCTTCTTCTTCTTCTTCTTCTTCTTCTTCTTCTTCTTTAACCAAATTGAAAAATGTTCTGTACTTATGATCCCAGGTCGCTTGAAA
Organism: Labroides dimidiatus; assembly: GCA_030710495.1. NCBI lineage: Eukaryota > Metazoa > Chordata > Actinopteri > Labriformes > Labridae > Labroides > Labroides dimidiatus. The sequence continues at coordinate 13,886,493 of CM061147.1, forward strand.
AGATGAGTTGCTCTTTTGGCTCTGTGACCCAGGATTTCCGACCTGGTACAGCACGAGTCCAAGTGACTGAGCTAGGTGAATCAGGTAAAATCAACCCAGCTCCTGTCACAAAACCATGTGAGGATTCTGATACAGAAGTGGACGTTTACCTCTCTCCAGAAAAGCTGGTAATTTAATTGAAGTGCCAAAGTTTTAAGTCAGTTTTAATCATACTTCTATACTATGTTCTCCTTGTCTTTGTCTTTATTCTATGTGCATGAAAGGATTTTTCCTTTGCTGTCTGTGGAGGTTGCTAGATTACATAGCACATATCAATATGATGACAAGTTAAAAACCCCTGCTGATTACTAAATGAACTACCACTCCTGAGTGGTAAATGAAGAGCAGACTGCATACATTGTGTTTATTTCAGGATGAGGTGTAAAGAAAGACTTTTTTTCCATTTCAGTTCCATCAAATCACAAATATATGTCTGAGTTTGAATTTAAAGGGAAAAAAAACTTCACCTGTTCTGTAAGTCACTCTGTCTCTCCTCAAAGCTGGTTTGCCATTTTCTGTTCTTTACAGGAGTGGTTGTGTGGAACTCAGGACCTCACTCATGTGACCTCGCTGGAGATCTGTGTAGACACATGTGAAAACACACTGTGTAACTTTGGTGAGATATACAGTAAACCATAGCTTAATATTTCAGACAACAGAGCACACATGCAAAAAAACTTGTTGTCTTTGTTCTTGGCTTTAATTGTTAATTTTAGGATTTCTGATCCAACTCTTGATTCCCTGAATTTCCATATTTATGTAACTGAAAAAGTGATAAAGATTTCTACATAAATATGGATCAATTGTGGATGCTTTTAGTGACTACAGAGACAATCATCAAGAAATGTAATAGTACAAAGTGAACAAAGAAATTGCGATGACACATAAAGTATAATAGCCTTAAATTTCCCATCAGGTGTGCCTACCTTCAGGCAAGATGACAGAGTTGATAATTGTGAGAGAACATATTCATTATACTCACCTTTGTCCGCTGATAAATCTTGATTGCACAAGTACAGGCATGACAGCAGTGTTAATAGATGTGTGACTCAAGCCAAGCCTCTAAAAGTTTGCTTCTTTTCTGCTGACTGAGTTTAAGTGTCTGTAACCTGAATTTGTGAATTTGTGTTGGTGAATCTTAAATTTCAGTTCAAGGCAAATTTGAACCCACTGAAAATCCTTTCCTTGATATATGACAGTGATAGATGTGATTTATCCGATGCTCTTTTAGGTGACTGCTTGCCCAAGCTGGTGGAGCTGAAAATGAACAACAGCGTGATTATGTCAGTAAGGTGAGCAGGAAATAACATAACACAAAAGCCTTTTCCTTTTCCTTTAGAAAATCATACCCTCAAATGACTTAGATTGTAACAATAAAATAAACTGTTACACAAGCTGAGTTTGTGCTACTAGTTTACACCTGTTGTCTCTCACCCTTTGTATATGTAGCTTATGTTTTTTAAACAAAGCCTGCAGGTCTTCCCTTAGAGAGAACTGTAATTTGAGCTTTTGAGCAGGAATGAACTCAAGGGGTTTTCTGTCATGGCTTCCAGTGATCACATGTGCAAGGATACATTCTCAAATCAAAATTCCGTGGGAGCCATAAAAGGCAGTTCTTCGAAGTAGAATTCCAGGTCAGAGTTCATGGGCATGGTTACCTGATGAAAAGTGCTGTGCCGTCACAGTGCACGTGTAGCTCTCTGCTGTGCTTCTGGGAAAGTTTTCCAACAAGGACCTGTAAGACAATTTTTGTGGGTAAGCTGCATGTTGCTGCGTGTAGACCAATGAATGTGGTGTTCAGTTTGATATAAGGGATAGAAACATGGAAAACAGGTTCACCCACCTGTCTCATATTAGAACACAGATGGGTTTATAGATAACAGTGTTTACTACAGGGTTTAAACTCTAAATTTTACGTAATATCCTGGGGAAAATACAGGACTACTGTGCTGTGTTTTGGGATGTCCTACAGATGTGATTGCAGCAACACCTATGTCATCCAAATTCCATGCAAGACATGCACATTGTAAGCTGTACTTATAAAAAAAATAATTGTTACTTGAGTTGAAGTGGAAGAATAAAGTAGTACAAACAGACAGATAGGATGCTGTCTGCTCCACCCTGGGAGTAGCAGAGCAGAGCCAGCCGGACGTGCGCTGCCTCTGATAGCATTTCCTGCTCAGGGCTGTGGGAGCTCAAGTGAAGAGAGTGTTACATGATTGTAGATACATCCAGACTGACTGAGACTCTACTAGAAGGTTCAGAGCAGTAGAGACAAGTGGGCAGCAGAAGAGTGGCCTGCATATTGAGGAAAATAAAAGAACTTCAAGCTCTAGTAGTCAAGGAACTGGTTGTGTAACTCCCCTAACTGCCTCTGAATAAAGTTTGTGGTTTTTTTTTTTCTTGTTTCCTTAGAGACCTGGGAACCACCCTCTCCCACCTGCAAGTGCTGCATATGTCAAAATGTTCTCTGCAAGATTTGGATGGCATTTCTGTTTTCTCCGCCTTAAAGGTTGAGTTTAAGTATGAAGGTGGCTTTTCAGAGAGAATGCTGCTTAAAAAGTACTTCCCTTTATTTGTTTGTCTTGCGGTACTGCAAATTTTCAGGCAGGCTCAACAGAATGTCAGATCATTTACATCTACGTAACAGCAGATACAGAAAGTTCTAAATGCTAGATTTGAGGATTTCATGTTTCAACCAGAGGTCTTGTTGCCTTTTCCCCTTCATCCCAGTCTGTGAAATTACGAGACTATATCTGCATTTCTGACTTTCCCAGTGTGTCAAAATGTTTCTTTCCTCTATCCACGGCTTCTTTCTTATTGATTCTCTGTTTACAGATTTTCCACCTACAAATTTTTTCTGTCTTTTCTCACATCATGTCCTCCTGTCACAAACTCACCCACTCCCTCTTTCAGGAGTTGTATGTGGACTTTAACGATGTGTCTGACCTGAGTCCAGTTGGGATGCTGGAGAACCTGCAGGTGTTGGATCTGGAAGGGAACAAGGTGGATGATATAGTCCAGGTTCAGTATCTGGGGCTTTGTTCCAGACTACAGACACTTACCTTGGAGTTAAACCCTTTGTGTTTGCGTCCTAACCCCACTGCCACCCAGGTAAAGTAGTATTTTACAAATTTTGTTTTCACCATTAAACTCAATGTTACACAGAGACGGTAAATGAATCAGGTAGCATAAATTTAGTTTCACCTTAATGCAACTTTTTCTTTTTACACTTGGCTTGTCTGTTTGTCCTTGTCCCACTCATTGTTAGTCCTCTGAGAGTCTGCAGACAGTTTTTCGACAAATAAGCATTTTCTGAAGGGAGTGTAGTGCAATTGGAGACACCAGGAAGAGATAAAATTAGCTTTGAAAGTCATATATCTGACTGTGCTGTACCAAAGACTGACACATCAAAGTGTCCAAGCAGCTTTAGACAAGTCATGCAAAAGCAATGGTCACAATAGCCCAAAGAATTGGGAATTGGGACATGAAAGTAGCTGTGTCCTCTCAGCTCTTTATAATCCTTGGACAGATAGTTCAATATGAGAGCAGGAGATTGAAACATGCTTATATCTAGGTGTCACAACCCTGACATGTTTTAGTTTTTGCACCCCAGTAGTTTTTGAAAATTGGGAAATAGGGCAGCTCATCAAAGGGACACTAGGTGGATATGTTTCCTGCTAGAAGCTGCGTTTCCACCTTTTGCTGATTCAGAACACAATGTTCTGTGAGTTTTGGGGCCCTATGTGAATGTGTTTATTTACACCCACCAGCAGAGCATTAATTAGGAAACTGGGGCAATGAGGGGAGATGCTGAGCTGAATATGCATTAGGCCTGTGCTTTGTAGGGACTGAGGACTTCTTGGGTTTGCTCTGTTGCCAAACTATCACTCCTTCTGCTCTCTTGCTTTTCATCCGGACACACACACACACACACACACACATGCACACACACACACACACACACACACACACACACACACACACACACACACACACACACACACACACACACACACACACACACACACACACACACATGCATGCACACATGTCCGTTCATTTCCTCTCACCCAGGCCTCTTTTCTCTTTCCTCCCCTCGCTGCCAGCCCTTCACTGCCTTTTTCATTCATTGCATCTGTGTGGTTTGTTGAAGGGGCCAGAGTGCCAGGCTCAAATTTGATTGCTAAGTAGATCAGCGATCCTCTAGATCATAGGTGTCAAACTCTGGCCCGCGGGCCAAATTTGGCCCGCAGTGTAATTATATTTGGCCCGCGAGGCAATTTCAAATTAATATTAGAGCTGGCCCGCCGGTATTATACAGCGGCAGTGCTATAACACCGCATTCACCGCTTAATTAGCCTGTGTAAGAAGCTAATTTTGACATTTACCTCAGAAGGCTGCAAACAGAAAGGAGGCATTCGATTTTTATTAAATTTTATTTAATATGCCATTGATGTGTTTTTATTATTATTATTATTAGTAGTAGTAGTATTAGTATTAGTATTAGTATTAGTATTATTAGCAACTTGATTTTGCACGCCTGCACTTTTAAGTTATATAAGCCTTGCTTGTTCAATATTCATTGTTAAATCAAAACTTGTTTGCTTCCATATTAAAAGGTTCATTTGTTCCACCTTGGCCCGCGGCTTTGTTCAATTTAAAATTTTGGCCCACTTCGTATTTGAGTTTGACACCCCTGCTCTAGATTCTCTCTGCACTCTCTCTCACCCTGCACTTGAGGTCCAGGCTGCAATACAAAATATCCATCGTGGTTAAAGCAGTGTTGGTTCTATACCTGAATAACTCTACATATTTTTTCTCCTGGAAGTCTTTTTATACTGAAGCGCTCAATGACCATGTGCATACAAACAGAACAAGATCCATAATCCTTGAGTGATGCTAGTATGTTGTAAACATACAGTCTATCTACTTTACACTAGGACTCATAGTGTATCCCCAATTTGGTTTGTTTTAATCCATGTACTTTTTTTGTGAAATGAAATCCTAACCTGTGATTAAAAACCACATATTTGCACGGAAGGTGTAATAATAATTGTGACAGCATTATTCATCTTTGCCTCTCTCTTTCTGATATTTCCTCCCTTTTTCCCAGCTGGCAGACTATAGTTATCGAGCAGCAGTGAGGGAGTTGATCCCTCAGCTGTGTTACCTAGACAGTTTACGGGTGGGGGAGGAGAAGGGGCACAGCTACACCAGCACCATGGGAGAGGAGAGGGCCATTCTCCGAGACTTCATTAGAAACTCGAATTCCTCCCAAGCTGCTCCTGAAGAGGGTGTGTTTTCAAAGATGCTTTGAGTCATTTAATGCCTAACAGTTCATTACAGCTGTGTATTTAAAGGACCACTCCTCTTTTTTATCGCAGTGGAAACAGAATACAGTGCAGGTGCTTACAGCAGACCCACCTCAGCCAAACGTCCAGCTTCAAGCCTGTCCTGTGTGCGCCCTCTGTCATCGGCAAGCTCCAGACCCCTCTCTGGCTCCAGACCCATGTCAGCAAACAAGCTTGGAGCTCCTTCTCCATCTGGGTCCAGACCAGGCTCTGCAGACTCTGATCTATCAGCAGTGGATGTAGAAACCAGCAACCTAACGCATGGTCAGGCAAAATCCATTGTCATCTTTACAATTTAATCTTTTAGCTCCTTTCTTGAAAGTAAGGGTACACCTGAGGGTTAAACATCAACCTTACTCAGCAGTGCCAGCAAAGAGACCTTTTCTGTGCCAGAATCCAGTGTGAGTCAGTGAAATCCCTCTTTATCTGTTGATCTTTGAAGGAGCTGGCAAAATTCTGTTTTGTGGAAACCCAGTTCAAGCTATCCGAGCCAGGCGTGAAAAATTAAAGGTAGGTGTTTTTTGTAACATAAATAAATAAATAAGCTAAATTCCTTCAGTTAGGTGAAAAAGACATTTTTGGGCAGAAAATAAAACTATGTGCCTTGTATACTGTAAAATAAATCCACATCAAGTTGTCATTTCCATCATGCTGTTTAGAAATGTAGTGTGGTCTTCAACAGACCATTGTGGCTGAACAAAGAGCCTGTGTTAATGCATTAATCTTTTGAATTTTTCAGTTTTCTTCTCCTTTCTTCTCCCATACTCATTCTCTGTCTCTCCTGTCTCTTAGACAGCACCTACCAAATCTGTTTTCACCCCTTGTGATCTTCCCATCCACATGCCAGAACACACGTACGACCTTGAGGAGTCAGATGTAGGAGGACGTGTTGATGTGTTTGCTGAGCTGAGAGCTTGGAGGGAGCAGCACAGCAGGTACTGAGGACTTGCATACCTCAGCCTCTTCTTTCTGGAAACAGAATTAAGAAATGTTTCAAGGTTTCATCCACATGGCTTGATGCCAGCTTCTCTGTTTGAAGCTGTTATATTCTTCTTTTGAATAAAGTAGGCTCAGAACTGCGTTTTCTTCTAGTGAGCTAATCTAAAGTTATTTGATGCAGTAAAAGTGCTCAAGTTTGGAGTTAAAATATGCTGTACAGCACCTGGATATCTTAAAAGGATTTTTTTAGGTCAATTCTTTGTGCTACATAATTTTACTAACTGCATTTGTGGACTGGGTCTTTAAGAGCATTGTTTGAAAATAAAGAAATTTAACTTCAATGTGGCAAGAGGATTCTAGGAATGTGTACACTTTTCTTGATGGATCACGGTTGTCGTATTGTCAGTGGAGTTGTCTTTGGGGTAACTGGTATTAAGGGAACGGAATATTTTAGATAATAGGAATTTAAATTCAAGTCCCAGTATCTTCTAAAAACTGCAGCTCAAAAAACAAAATCTCTTTCTGTATTATTTTTCAGGCGTCTGGAAGCTATTGAGACAGAAAAACAGCCACAGGTTCTGGCTATTCAGTACAGTGATGAAGAAGAGAAGGGATCCGATGATGCTGATGATGAAGACAAGGAAGGCTCTGGTAGAACAAGGAGAAACAGTAGCGATGAAGAATCTGGGGAGAAATTTGGAGACAGCCTAGTTACAGTCTTTTCAGATTCCTCCTTCCAGTCTCTTTCTTCAGGTGAGCATTCCTGAATTAACAAATAAACTCACTTTTTTTATAAGAAATCATTCAAACAACTTTAAATCTTGCAAAAATTATGTCTGTGATGAAATCATAGACAGAACAAATGATGTGTTGGTTTTTATTAAAGAAATATTGTATCTTGTATCTGATCTTCAGACCTGCCTCACAGAGGAGCCTTATCACCTGAAGTAGCTCGGATGCCCCGGCCTCCTTCCCTCCTTCTTTCTCCCCCTCTCAGTGCTACAGCAGCTGCCTGCAAACAGAAGCCACCTGGGATCCGTTCACGTAGGCTTCGACTCAACCAGACCAATTCAGAGCATTTAGATCATTTCAGTAGAGTAGAGGCCTCCTCTGGTGACACAAATCTGTCTCCTGAGGCCTTCCAGAAGTCAGCCAGGACAGATGTGCCACTGTTTCGTTCTACTGCACATAAACCGCGCCCACCTCCAACAACTCTCCTTGATAGAAGGGTCACAGATTTATGGTAGGGCTTTAAAAAAGAGAACTTTTACAGATTAATGTATAAACACTAAATGTTTTGAGCTACCATTTGAATTAACCAACTGTCTTTACTGGGTGGATGTGTTCTTTTTCATTTAGGGAGGAGATGGGCTCATCCAGTTCACAGCCTGGCAACACACGTCTCCCAGCTTCCACAAAGCCAAAAGTGCTCGATAGACCACCAATAACTCGCCCTCACACAGCCAGAGCTGCTCTACAGAAACACCAGCAGCACCACATGCTCCAGCCCTGCAGAGGGAGCTCAAACCCTGACTGAAATCACAGTGTTTGGCTGCCTGGCCAGCATTCAGTGTGAAGCATCTGTGGTGGCTCTGAGGACCTTACAATGGATTTTATCTGAACATTAGTTACATTACGCATTGAAAGTGTTTTGATTACTTGTTTTTTCCCCTGTTTTCTGGTACCCCCATGCAAACCTCCAGTGAACTCATAACTTGTAGAGCTTAAACATAAGCAAAAGTTTGTTTAGAGGACTTACATAGCTCAGAAAGTCTGAGTTAATTTTTTTGTGATGTATTAAGTTAAATATTCAAGACAATGTTTCAGCTAACTCACTTTAGTGTAATTCATGGTGTTTTACAGAATTCAAAAGTAACTTTGATGTATTTTGTATTGTCTGGGATTGAAAATTTAACATTTCACTGGTCGATCGATTGTGGTTGTTATTTATAGTGTAATAGACATATATGGCCACTTGAGGGCACCACCTTAAAACATCAGGCCTAAAACTCATGAAATTGATTTGACTATATTTAGCAAACAAACCTCTTCTTCTTGCATAACAACTGCCCATTTTGTTCTCTGTAGTGTAATTCACATCCCAGACTGCGTGATTTCACTTGTTCTAACAAACATCAAAGTTTGGCAGCAACATCTAACACTTTATTTCCTGAGGGCATATAAAATTGTGGGTTGTGTTTTAAGGTGTTCCACAGAATAGAACACAGTTTTTCTACTCAGGCAAACAGTTACAACCAAGACCAGCATTTCCAAACTTGCCCCAGCTTATTCTGTACAGGCACATGACTTGTGCACACACTATAAGACGCATGTTATGTCATCAGTGCTTTAGACTTCTCCACAGAAACAGGATGCGAATGAAATATAACAAAGAGCAGACAGTCAGACCCTGATAGCATCGTGAATCCTCCTCACCACAGGATTAAGACTTGTACACTTTGGACTTAGGAATATAGAATATGTGTACCCATGTTAGAGTACATTTCCACTCAACCATGGGACAGCTCTTACATAACATGTCTGTGCACTTGTTTTTATCTTCTTGCAACTCTGTCCATCACCTTGGATAATCTTCTCACACGGCTGCTTCATTTGTGGGATTGCTTGGCTCCCATCACTCCCTGTCAGGTGTCCTTTTTTTCAACCACACTCCCATCTCACAGGTGCTATCACGCCTCAAGTCACAGATGGAGGAGAATAGAATGAGGAGCGGTCTTTTATGGTGGGAAAGTGGGATGGAGTCCACCTACTCTCTGAATGGTCTTGTAATTTCTGTGAAAGGGATCATTCTCACAGCTGGTCTGGAGTAGGGGCCTAATCTTCCCTGTGGAAGTTTTCTTCCCCTGCCCAGTCATTGCCAGATGATGTGGCACACCAAAAGTATTTTGTGTGTCTCACTCAGATAATACATACTTTGAGGAAACTGGTGAAGGATGATTATTCTGTGTCATATTCCTGAAGAGAAAAATAAATGTTTGTACAGTAAAGTTTATTTAGAATATTTTCAGAAGTAAAGATACATCTAACTTTCTAATCTAACAGAAACATTAGTGTTTGAAAAGCCAGGGTCCAAACTCACAGACTTTTTCCAGACAAAACCAAATTAAAAAATATAATTTTTAGCACTCATAATTTGGTCTGTTATCCATTTTCCCCAGAGATGATTGTACAAACAGAAGTGAATGGATGGTGTTAACAAGACATGTGGAGTAATAATACTCATGGAAAAGAGTTACTTTAGTTCACATATACCAAATATGGTGGATCTGATATGAATTAAAAGTTCATTTAATAATCTATCTGAATGCAATGCTGCTGCCCCTGTGCTGTAACAGCAGCCAACAAGAAAGGGTGTGATCAAATTACAAGGAAAAACCCACACTCAAAAGACTTGAAAGGTAATTAATTTTTTATGTCATAATCATAGGAGGCATTTCTTGTTTTGACTTGAGACAAGGTCACTATTCCTAACATGTGCTGTACCTAGAAATGCCTGCAGTATGAGTTGAGACAGGCCCAGGAGAGGCTGTTTGGGCAGCACACGTTTTACCACAGGATCCTGCCTAAAGGCAACATTCCTTTCACTTCAAGATCTTCTTTAAGTTACATAAGTCATCTTTCGTTGACAACTTTACAACCAAACACAGTCAAACAGTTCTTAATAGCGTACAAGTCTCATAAGTCAATAATGTTTGATTCTTCTTATTTACAGCTTTTGGATTTAGAAATTATGTAACAGGAAGAGACATTCTGTGTGCATCACAAACACTTAAAATGATCACAGGTGAACTCATGTCTTGAATGTTTTGGTTATGGCAGTGTTGCAAAAGGTCGCAAATACATATGTGTGTAAAATGAACAGGTTGAAGCAGAAATTTAAGACGAAATGATGACTCAAACACAAATATTGCATTCATAAATTTTAACTCGCAGATTCAAATTCTGAAAAAGATGTTTTGTGTGGTTTTATGTTTTGTTATTCCTTTCCAACAATTTTTATTCTTTGAAATAATAGTTTTGGAACACTGACTTCATTTATGGTATGATCACAAAGTTGCCTCTTCAGAAACATTATTCAATGTTTCAGGAAATTTTGGGGCAAAAAATAAAAATAAATAAATTTAACCTTAACAATCAACATGTTTAATTTAACATGCTAGCTTTAACATGCTTTAGCTTTGCCTGAAGGTTTTAATAATTTTCCAGAGCGAATTATTCATTCCTGTTCGAGTCAGTCATTAAACATGTAATGTTCCTTTTTTTCTTCTGTAAGGGGAAAAACGTATTAAATACAATTGTATGTGTTGAAAGGTTAACACAGACACATTTACAGCCTTCCGCCTCAGACATGTTTCCCTCCTCAAAGCAGAACTTGCTGTAACTTGCTGTAAGTCATATTGTGGCAACCTTTAAGATATTATGATTCGTACAACTTGTGGTCTTTGTAATTGATGTGAACAACCAGGAACACATATAATGTCAGATTTTAACTTCAAACTGTAACAACGGTGGATTTGAAGCGTCACCACAAGTTTTTAGTTATCCAACAAACAATCCAAACAAGTATTACAGAGAAGACTTTGGGTGTGTTCGAAATGGCGTACTACTCGTACTACTCATACTAAGCCCGCCCCCATATTGAGTATGCAGTGCGTTCACATTAGACAGTATGCGAATTTTGTGTATGCGAGAAATGCCCGGATGTATACTCAATCGGCTTCGATTTCTGAGTATGGAGCGGAGCTTGCTTTACGTACTGCTTCTGCCCCACAATGCATTGCGCACTTCTGACGTGGGAACTAAGACAAAAGAAAAAATAGAGACGGCCGGCAGCAGCAGCTTCAAGCGCCAACCACAGAGCACTTCGCCAGACAGATTTCACTGGGGCACATGCCCCAGTATTGATCTCCAGTGCCCCAGTAAAAATTTCACCAATAAAAAAAAAATCACTACAGAGTTTTAGGTCTACATAGCACAGCGCACATACTACTTAGTGTGGTAATTCATTGCTACTGTATTCACTCCACTTAAACAATGCGCACATGGCTAATTAATATGGTAATTTATTCATGTGTAGTCGAGAGAGAGAGAGAGAGAGAGAGAGGCGATGAGAATCACTGCGTGAGGTAGGCAATGTTAGCCGATAACAACTTGTTAAATATACTATTTTGATTTTGATTTGACTCTAACTATATACTTTGCTTGACGATCAGTTCGCCTACCAATTCGTTAACACGTTAGCTTACGCCGTCGCCGCAACTAAACTGTAATGTGGACCCGTGATGTCGCAGGTTTTTTATTCCTTTAGGGACAGATGAGGAGACCGAACGGCTCATCCGGTGGCGGGGACTGAACGAGCCCTTTTTCACAGGGAAAAGGAATGCCAATATCATATTTTTTTCTTTTTAACATATTTATTTGTATTTAAAATCAGGATTGTAGGTAATGTTTTTTAACTATTTCTATGAAATGACTTTACTTATTTGTCTATTAAAGATATATTTATTATAACTGATGGTTTCGGAAATCATTATTGTTAATGACATGAGAATGTAGTCGGGAAAATATGTATTTGCCAAGGAATAACCGAATCATCATAATTCTGTTGTGTGTTGGTCATTTTGCAGCCTAATGCTGCTGATCACACGCCCAGCAGGTGGTGTATAGTGTTATCACCATGGATATACAGGTGTTTGTGTTCATTTTTTTCATTCACTGCCGCTCGGTTTGTGTCATGCAGCTGTTGATAATGAAAACACTTGAAAATGAAATAAAAAAACTTCGCAGTAACTTGGAAATGTGAAGGGGGGCTGCTTCTGCCCGGTGTTTACAGTACGTAAATGGAAACACCCAACAAGCGGACGCTTCGGTCTCCGAAAACGGCGAGACAAATTAAAAAACAGTCGCTATTTCAAACAACTGGGCTCATAATCGTGATCTACATACATACTTTCTCGCTAGAAAATATATTATAACTAAAAGAATTCGTAGTTTTGCGGTTGTTTTCTGTTGCTTGTGGTCGGACTATTTTAATTTTCCCGGCACTGCTTCCCGGCCGACACGAAATGCATTCTGGGATATTGAGTATGCTCTGTATGTAAACGCTCGGTTAGCCGCAGTATACTCAGATCAATTTTGAGTGTTCAGTATGCAGTATGTACTGATTGAGTAGGTAAGTAGATAGTAGGCAGTGCGCCATTTCGAACACACCCTTTAATTCGAAAGTGAGGACCGGAAGCTATTACCGTTCCATTTCCGGAATTGCTTGATGTCACGTCACTGGATTGTTGACAACGAGGAACGAAGGATGACCAAAGCTGTAGTCGTTCAACGCAAGAAAAGCTGCTAAATAACCGGTACTTTATTTTTTCACCTCTTCTCTTTCATTCATGGCAGAAAAAGCGTTATCTAGATGTTTTTCAACTTTATTTAAGAATGCAACAAGTGCTGTCGAGTAGAGCTGCACCTGCAAGCGAAAGGCAGCTCACCATGAGAGCCTGCAAAACTTTGTTTTACTTTTAGCAAACCTCACGTCTTGCTTGAGTACGTTTAATTTCTTTACCCTTCATGTCATTTTAATCTGAACACTGTTTTACAACAGATTGTTTGACTAAAGTCATTTAAAAAAAGTTTAGAATTCAGATTGAGGATAACGGACTTCTCTAAACATGAAGTCATTGTTCACTTAACTTGGAATATATTCAGAACAACAGACAGTAGAAACAACAAAATGTAAAACTCTTAAATGTTTTGCCTTCTTTTGCCAAAATCATCTACATTTAATCAATGCTACACCCAAACTTATGGCAGGTAGACTAAGGAAAATAAAATATTTTATTTATCAAGATCAGTGTGCATTTTTTTTTATTATCCTCAAACAGGACATATATTGTGCTTAGTGTAATCATACCCTAAGGAACATCATCTAAATGATGTGAGAACAAATTTCAACATCTAAGCATGTACCAATCTCTGAACTTAGTTGTCATTTCTTAGGGTGAGATTTACACTTTCTAAAAAAAATTTATACTCAGTTTAGAAGTTTATTCAGTTATCTATAACAACTAGAAAAAAAATCTAAAGCCTGAATCAGTGAGCCAGACAGTTTTTCCTGTGAAGCTTTGATTAGATGAAATAATTTTTTCCCTTTATTTTTGTGAATCATAAAAAAAATCAGACTTATGACTCTCAGCTCCACTTTTGTCTGCATTTGTACTTCTTTTTATTTTCCATCCTGTCATCACTACTTCTCTAAGCTGATATAATGATCACCATCCTTTCTAGGGTGCAACAAAACAAATTTGCAGCACAACTTGCAAAAACTGTTTGCTTCAGGGTTTGAGTGTTTCAGTCTATCCTCTTTCACCAGTACGTCACAACATATTCATGATGCATCCTTTTCTTGTTCCTCCCTGTTGGTCTATTGTCTTTTTGTTGGACGAATTCTATCCACTTCTCCTCTGTTGTTTGTACTTCTTTACTCCAGCTTCCTTGTCCTCTTTTATATAATGATGCTTTCTTCCCTTTTCTTCATTTTTCCCACAGAGCTCATTGACCTCAAGTGAAAAAACTTTGCTTTCAAAGGCTCAACTTTTGAGACCAGAATATTTATGAAGTAGTTTGTTTATATTTAGGCAGAAAAGTTTGGTCTTTGCAGTAAGGTTAGCTTTTGGAGTGTCATTTTACTTTTTGTAAATGAAACATTTGTTCTTGAGCCCTCATTAAAGCTCCATTGAAGAGTTTCTATGAGCTTATGACATTTATGAGAACTGATGCTATTACCTCTTCTATAGCAAATAAGACCATGAGGAACACGACTGGCTATTTCTGATGAGCATTTCTACAGCTCATAACTTCTTCCAGCATGCTGCCACAGCAGCCTTTGTTTACATTTTCTACAAGAATTATTTATAGAGATAAATTTTTGGCCCAATCAGAAAACCCAATCAGATTTTTCATCAGAAACCTGACTTTGACATAAACTGGAACAGAGCAGCATTGTTCCTTGCAGGAGCTTTAAGTCATTGATAATTGTTGCAAAACTTAAAATTGAGTCTTTAGATATCTAGAAGGACTTCTACACAAACAGCAGAATAATTCCAAATCTACTGACAGATTAAGACTCTACTGACAGTGGTGTGCTCTTATCCTTTAGCATCCCCTTCAAATAAAGCTGCAGCTCAGTTTGGACATAAATAATCCTGTAATGAAATAAAAAGTCAAACAGAATGTTGACAGTCAAGCGTTCAGTTGCCTGACCTCTTTGTCTGCTCCGCACTATAAAATCCCTCCATGGTGACTCATCTGTCCAGCTGCCCGACACCAGAGAACAAAAAGCCCGTCTACCAGCTGACAGACACACACTCACACATACCCAGTCTTCATCACAAAGACAGTAAATCATTGCATCACCACCCTCTTCTTACCTCTTATGCTAATGTTTTAACATTTAAGAACAATGGGGTATTAAAGATCTAGTGTAAATCAAACCACCATGTGAAGGATACTTAAATTGTGCTTCCAGTGAAGACGTCAGATCTGCCTTTAAAATTCATGATGGCTGCCAGCTATAAATGTATTCATCATTTTCTGGCGTGAACACAGAGGGGGGAAATAAGTTGTCTTGGAAAGTATTTCCAAGTATTGAATCACAGATTGATGCAGCACTGTGTAAGTGTGAATACAACCCCACACTTTCTATTTTGATCTCCTCTTCAGTTTGATATGCGAGTCTTAGGCTGATTGGATTGACATTTGCAGCTTCAGTATTTTTGCACACTGTGAGTAATTGTCAAACTTGTGAAGCTGACTGCTTTCATGCTTTGATGAGATCTAATCTCCAGGTTGCCTGTTCCACCTCAGGAATATCGCAAGAATCTGCAGTTAAAGCCCAGAGCCAGCCAGTGCCTATTATCTGTTGACATGCTCATACAGGACTTTTAATCCTCAGGTAGTCCCCTCCAATTACCTGTTAAAAAATCAATGGTGGAAGCTTAGACTTGTCATTGCTGTCCGTGCTGCCGATACTGCTGCCTGTGTCACCTTCTCTTTGCTGTGGCTCATCAGCTATCCTGCCATATTCTCTCTGTAGAGATGTAATTGGGGCCCTTTTTCACTCGGTAAATGCTTTTCCTGAGTAGGAGACCTGCCTGCCACAGCTGAAGTACGGTAATTTACTGTTGCCGAAGCGATGTTTTACAAGACACACGATTGTGTTCAAGTGTACAGCAATGGCAGAGAAAGTGATAGATGTGTGATTTCAGTCTGAGTACTAAAGCTGCAGCCTAATTTTGGTAGACTGTATTGTCTCTCTATGCTGTTGGGAGTGTATGCTGGAGAGCGTCACTGTAATTTAGTTTACTGTCGTGGCAACATGCCAGGGTACATTGTAAAAACAGGATTCTCCGCAAATCAGAGGGATTTTCATTTTGAAGGCTGTGTTCAGCTTAGCAGAGTGAGTGTTAACAACTCTGTAAACTGAAATAAGTCATTTTGAGACCAGAGAATGAGAGTTGTCTAGACATGGAAACAGTGAAAATAAGCACTTCAGTTGTCTTTTTTTCAGGACTTTGGAGTACGTTGCAGATGAAAAGTAGATCACCATTTCTTCTGTGAGATAAAACAACCTGCAAACTGGTGGTTCTTAAAAAGAGGAGGATCAGGCCTTGACTCATAAAACGATCAATAGTGGATAAGATGAGAAACTAACTTTCACTATGCTGCTGCAGTTTCTGCTCTCTCTTCAGCCGTCTGCTGATATTGAATCAGATGAATCAACCTGAAAAGGATTTCTGCATCGCTGCTTTTTGCCAATGATTTAGCTCCGCTTGCTTCACTGGATTCTGGCCTCTGCTGTGCGATGAGAGCAGGTGTTTAAGACGTGGTGCTGACTTTGGAAAGACGTGGAGTTATACTCTTTGTATAACAAGTAAGGTGCTGCATGTTAAGTATTTTAGGGTGTGCTGAGGGTGGTGGTGAAAGTGTACTTTATGATGGATGGAGGGGTGTTTGGTTTTTATTGATGCAGACAAAATCCATGTTTGGGGATTGAGCGTGATGGATACAGTAAAAACTGAAAAGCAGTGAGCTGAATTTGTGAAACTGATGACAAAAGGGCTAAACTCAACAGCTTAACGTCACTTAACCCTTTATTGATGAACATATCATATTTGATTTCAAATAACTCTATCTCATCAACATGATAAATATTTTCATTAAAACCTGTTTGAAAAAAAAAGTATTCTACCCCTTGAGGATTATGACCCCTACAAGCAGCCCTTTTTCAAAATGGCTGCTCTCAGGAAATTACCCGCACACTTTTTTTTTTTTCAAGAAGTTGCGCTAAGAATAACACCTAAATTGTTACTCATTTTTCAAAATAAGTATTTTCTGCATTGAAAATGGTTCCAAAAACCACCCAATTGATCAAGTATGGTCTAAAAAAATATATCAAAAACAAAATGATATAGCAGTATTTTTGGTGGATTTTGTTAAAGGGGTCAATAAACATCTCACTTCCAAAAAATTCAAATTTTCTGACTCTTTTTTTTTTTTTGATGAGTCAGGCTTTTAAGGGTTAACCTTAACCACAGTTTGATGCTCTTACACAAAACAAGAACAGTTGATCTAAAGTTCTTCCTTTCTTAAAATCTCTGTTTAACTATTTCTCTTCTTCCTGCCAAAAAACAACAAATAAACCATCATTGACATCCTTTGGGATGTCAATTATGTTTTTTTTTGTTGTTGTTGTTTCGAAACTTGAAGTAACATGGAAGTGGGATGAAAATAGTTATATGTAGGTTATGAATGAAAAAAAAAGAAAAAACAAAACCAACAATTCAGACAAATGTTAAGACAAACCTGAATTTTTTTAACTTATTGCATTCTTCTTGCCATGTAGCCCAGCTGTGTGGTAGTTCCACTTTTGGACCAACTCCAGTCTTGCTTTGTATTTGCAATCTCAAACCTCAGAGGTTATACAAGCAAATAATGGGATCAAACAGGGAAAGCCCAAATTGTATACAGTCTTGTACCTCATCTGTGTCTGCTTAGTGTTCTGATAAGTATTTGTAATTTGTACCACCTGTTTTTGACAGGCCCCCCTCATCGCAATTAGTTACAGGCTGGCAGCCACAGCTGGAGGCTTGTTAGACCACATGATCCAGAATTAACTGAGCTAGAGCCTCAAAAAAAAAAAAAAAAAAAAAAAAGATTTTGTATACTACCCATACTTTCAGTTTGGATGTCCCAATTTTAAATGCCTTCTGACAAGAACCAAAACCAGCAAATATTCAGTTTAGACATACACCATGTTTAGTTATACAAATACAAGCCTTTCAAAGTCCTTGTGCAAAACCTGACAGGGCATACATCATGAAAACTACATTTTTTTCAAACTTTGCAACAACTTCCAACTGGACTAAGGCAAGAAAAAAAATCTTGATTTTTAATTTTTTAAATCTTCCGCAGAAAATTATTAGAATTAATCCATTTATTAGATATATTGCCCAGCCCTAACGTGCAGGACAAGTTTTATTTTAGTTTTGCACACTTCATGGTCGGCAGGTGGTCTGATGTGGAAATAGATAAGCGATGTGGTGTATGAGTCCACGAGGAGGATTTTATCCATTAGTTTCACTCTGATCTGCTGGGCAAACAGATGTTTGGGAAAAAGCTGCTCTTAGGAAGAGATTGTGAAGCTTAAATTCATTGTCACGTTCTGCTTTACTTCCTCTTCACTTTTTCTTGTCCGTCTTTATTTTCCCCACTTTATCAACCAAAGACCCTCAACTCCTTCATTTTCTTCCCCTCTCACTCGGTGCAGAGGGAGTGGTGTTTTGGCAGTCATGTGACTTTTTGTCTGGACACAATTGCTGGTGTTTGCCATTGGCCAATTTTCTTTGAAAGAGCGTTGGTTTCCTGGGTGACGGGGAATGGCGGCACCACTTCACTCTTCTCTGCAGCTGCCCCCCTCCCCTCTGCATTAGTCTGTGTCGCGCTGTCTCTTCCATGGGCAGTGCTGGATCAGGTAGCTCGACACACACACACAGACAGTGACAGGGCTGTGTAGCTCTTCCCTTTCTCACTCCTCTCCTTTTTCAAGCAGCACAGAGACCATTAGGCTGTAGGAGGTGAGTGTTACAAATGTTCTTTCTGCTGAGTTTTACACTTTTTTGTGTCTTTTCTAGATTTCAAACTTTCTTTTCGTGCTATAAAAAGCATAAAATGTCAAGAAGACAGTAAGTCAATAGTTTTACACCCACTTTTTGGGTAAGTTTCAAGTAAATCTTTGATCATTTGAGAGACGCTTTATGTATTACTCTCTACTGTAAGATTATTTGACACGCTGAGGAAACACTGGCTCAACACTGCGGCAGGATGTTTTATAATTAAAGATATTAACTGATTATGAATTATTTAGGCATGTTTTTCAGAAAGTGTTTTTCATTCTGTGTTTTTAAACTTTAGTCGTGTGTGTTTTGTAGATGTTTGGGTGTTCTGGACCCTTTCAGTAAAGTTGTTATGGCTTTGCTCTTCTACTTGTCTTGGCATAGCTTTTAAAATATCCAACATCGACAGTGTGGTTATTTCTCTGCTGTAATGAGGACTGTACAGTGCCATTCTTTCTTTGTATGCTCCATGAAAGATTGAACAGCTGTGTGTGCTTTCTGCCCCTCTCCTCATCATGGCACAAACACAATACAGGGTTGTGTTTGGGAATCGGTCCACTTGGTGTGGATTTTCTGGCATGGTTACAGTCCTGAAGTGGTGCCCTCTATGCTCCCTTCCTTGTTGGGCTCCACCAACCAGGTGGTCACGTCTGTGTTTGGTTACCTTGGTAATAGTGAAAACAGGCTCCCTGCCCCTCCCTCAGGTGCACTTTATCTGATGACCTGAAGGATCCTCTGCTCAAGCTACAAACACAAACACACACTAGCATCTGTTTGCTGACACTTGACCCCTCATATACACAACAGACGCATAAAGAAGAGTTTCTAGCAGCAGCAGTGCCTCATTTTACATAGAACAATGTGGACACACATGATAGGCTGGTTGGATTTTATGTTATTTGCGGCTTCTGTAATTGGGGGCAAAAAATGATCACAAAAAGTTCTCAATACAAACCTTTTTAGAACATCACTCCCAACTTTACTCTTTGTAAACACCAAAAGTTCATTGCTATTGTTGACCACAGAGCAGTTTGTTGAATTGAGCCCTTTAATAAATTGGTATCGAAAGACTGACAATTGGCTAGATCCAAACTGCATAGTCAGGTGGTGTCAAACATTTTAAGTGAATATGATGTGTTGCTTGTATCAGTTTCTTGTCCGTACTGAATATTTGGGGACTCATAAACCCCAGCTGGAAGCAGGGCTGGAGTGGGTATCATAAAGCCACAGCCTGGTACGACGCAGCTGATGCAACCAGGAGGAAACTGGCGCTGAGGCCTTGTTGTTGCTTCTGACGGGTTGCCATGATGTCACTACTGCTGACCCGACAATCCTAACATTCCTGCTGATAGGGTTTTAAGCAGACATTGAGGGGAGTATGTGGGAGATGCGTGGGCCGGATGTACAGACTCACACACACATATGGCCTTTGTCTTAGCACTGATTAGTAATCCGGCATATCCACCAACACACACATCATTAATTCAGCTCCATGCACATGCCCACTCCACACACACTTAGACCCTCCTTCAGCTCTATGAGGATGGTGATGGCAGTCTCACTGGTCTCGTTAAAATTCAAAAGGTCTTTAAGTGTCTGCACTTAAAGTTCAGGGGAATCATTTTGCATATATAGGCTCTGCTTTAATCTTAAATGTCTCCCTTCAGATTGCTATGATTAGAGAGATCCAACTCTATAATGTTCAGGTGTCATCCTACCTTCATGTGTGTGTGTGTGCATGCAGGCATATATTTCTCAGTCTGTATGCGTAAAGTGCATGATTGTAGCAACAAAAGACTTTCATGTTATGACACAGTGATAGCTTTCCTTTGATCCAGTAAAGCCACAGAAGGAGGGAGATGACAGGCCTGGTGCAGTGAAAGCTTTTAAGAGCTGTTGTTCCCGCAGGTGTTTGGATAGTCTTTTCCCACACACACACACACACACATACGCACTCTGTGGAATAGATAAGTATTGTAAACACTACTTTGAATAAATGGGCAGAAAAATTAGGAGGACATCTAAGAATGATGGAAAAGCATTTAAACTGGACAAATAGATGTAAGAAAACATTGTTTGACAGGCAAATTAGAGGCAAAGGTGTGGGGAGAAGGTGCAGACAGACAGGCTGGGCGTCACTGAGTGCATCCGGGGGGCCTTTGCTTCACTCTGTGTGGGGCTTACATAGCTTTTGTTCACCTCTGACCCCTGACCTGCTCCCACCTGACTCGCATTTCCCGAGCGTCCAGTTTCCCCCCTCCAAAGTTCTTGTTTTTTTGTTTTTTTTACAGATTATCATGAAATAAGCAATTCAACCCCTATAAAGGACATTATCTCATTATCTGTATGTGCTTCACTTTGAGTTTTGTTTTTCTGCCCTTAGACATGGGACCAAGTGTGGAGACATTACATGCAACAGACGGTGTTTATGGGAAGCAGATCGCCATATGGACCGTAGAGTTTTGTCGCAATGCACTTCAGATTTTCTCATCCTGGCAGTGTTTTATGTGCTGTATCGTGCTGGTTGTGCTATTTGTTAACTTAAACTGTCTCTTGCCCTCTTTTGCACACTGTTTGTGTTTTGTCTGTTATGTTCTTGATCCTCGGCACAAGTAGTTTAAACCAAGATGGTACATTCACTACTGCTGAATCTTCGTTTCTATTTTAAAAACGAGTGGTACAGATATTCTCAATATCCAACGATTCAAATTTGTTGTCTTATGGGTTTAAATTGTGCATAGCAACAAGATGTCAAAGGCAGATTGTGTCTTTTTTTGGTTTCAGTTTAGCCCTGAGCCAGTCTGGGCTGGTACTGAATAACTAGAAAGAAAAGGAGACGATGGAGAAGAGGTGCCAAAGTGCAGCCAAACTTTTGACAACTTGGAGGCTGCTAAAAGCTGACAGAGATGCTGTTTTGTGCTGAATAAGTCGCTCATAATAGTGAGAAGATAGTGGGAAAGGAAGGCTGCATCTTTCCTTCTCTTTATTTCTTAAACACGTCCTCTTTTCTGTCTTGTGTTTGGAAGAATGCAGAGTTTGTTTGTGTGCCTACTGTGTTTATCTTGATCTAATTCGCTCTCGTTTTCTTCCCTGTTATCTCCTTGTCCTCGAGTTCACCTTGTTCTTATATTTTCAATACAACTGTTGTTATTTGAATATAGATGATGTAGGGTCTTTCATTTGCTTCCAAAACATGAATCATGGTGTGAGCCAGGTTTCTGGGAAGAAAACAAAGGCCCTTGTCTGCTTTGGAACTGGATGTTCTGTGTTTACATCTCAACAGTGCAATTACCTTCACTAGGGAAAGCCATCTCCACTGTCATAATGATACACATCATGTAGCTTCACTCTGGGAGCAACAGCACCGGCCTGACCATAATGAGCAGGCAGGGCTATACTTAGGCATGTTTGGCACAAACGGCATCACTATCTTGCCATGAGTATGAAAACCGATGTCAACAAAAGTTTTGGGTTCTGTAACTTGTTTGTCCTTCTGAAAATAGTCATTTAATCTGCTTCATTCAGTCTTGTCTGACCTGTTGTCCACCTGTTGAAGGCTGTTTTTAGTCAAAGGCTGAATAAATAAGGAGAGAAGAAGGGGTGTGGGGGTTTCCAGAGCGAAGACGGGTAGAGCCCTCGCAGCAACTTAATGCTATTCATTCTGCGTGAATAATGGCCCACAAAGACACTATCAGCATGTATTCCCCTCACTCTTCTCCCCTCCACAAAACCTATTGAACTGCTGCCAGACCTCACCAGTCCATTTCTCCGCCTGAGAGCCATCTTCCTGTCTCCTCCGAGCTGAGTTATGGCTGACTCTCTGCTCTTTGGACAAATTTACACCTACTATCACTTGTTGAGGCATTAACTCAGTGGTCGGCGTTGACTGGAAGCAGTCGGAACGCGACATAGTGTGCAGAATTGAGTTAAGTGCATTTTCAGCCTTTTTGCAATGAGGATAAATGGAAAAAGGATAACAAAACGGTGAGGGATTTCCACTTAAAGCGCAGGTTTTAGGCCCTTCCTTTGTTTTCTTTAGCTCCTTTGCTGAAAGCAGAGGGAGTGTTGTAGGAGGAGGAGGAAAGGGGGGTTGGCAAGAATGCTTGAGTCACGCAGAAAAAGAGGGATGATATGTGGGGTTTGACAGGGGAGGGTGGGATGAGGGAGGCGCAGCAATGGGAGGTGCCCTGAGGAATGCCTGGAAGGTGTCAGAGAAGTCTGTAAGGCTTTGGACTGATAATCCCTCACAGCACATCACAATCCCCCCCACCCAGCACTCTGATTTCAGCTCTGTTCTCTTTCTATCATCAGACCCTCAGACCAATAAGTAGGGCTCACCTCATGTCATCCTTTTTTTTTAGTCATGTCTTGCAGAAAATAGCCCTTAAATGAACCTGGTTTGAGTCTGACGATGGACAGGCACATGATCCACTAAAGGGTATTAGCCTGTCAGAAGCCATAAAGTGTACTTACTTCTCTGGTGCTTTTAAAATGTCACTCCTCCTCAGCACCTCCGCCTTTTCTCACTGTGGCCTTTAGTACCTAAGCACTGCCTCCGGAGGCTCCCTCCCCACTGAGCGTGTTTTAAGTGATTTGTCAGACAAACACAGCTTTTAGATGTGCCAAAAGCTTTGCTTGGTGGACGGAACAGTGAAGCAGCTCACAGAGATGTGCCATGACTCTCTGCAGGCCGCTGTGACTCAGCCTGGCTAAAAGCGACGGCGTTTTTCACTGTGGTCTTTTGTTTGCATGATTCAATTCATCAAATTAACGCAATTAATGCAAGATGTTTATTTTTGGAGCGTCTGCTTTATACAATGTGCACGCTGGTTATTAGGCTGTGTGACTGCTTGTCCTCAAGTCTGTTTGGACGACAGTGTGATGTAAGAAGAAGGCAAAGTAAATACAGTGATGAAGACGTTATGGACGACTGTCTGCTGCAGCTGCATGAGAGGAACTGAGTTCTGTTACTACAATGGCTCGGTGCTGTGGGAAGAGTTCCTGTTTTAAATATTTATTGCTGCTGTTAGATGTGGAATTAAATTGCATCAAGTTTAACTCCCACTTTTGCTGACGGCTTTGTTATTTTTAGATTCCTTTTCACAGAGTTATAATGCAGTTTTTGACTATTTGTCTCAGCGTTTATTACTCTCTATATTGGAAAACACGGAATGTAAGCAAGCAAGCAAAACCCCTATTTAGGTGCTCAAACTTAGATCAGACAGATGTGTAGAAACAGATAGCAGCCCAGCTGACCCAGCTGATATAATAGCTGCTGTCATCCTGTCAAAGATGTGTCAGCATGGGCATAAATATTCACTGGGAAGTAACAGGAAAAAGCACTACAGGAGTGCCAGGGATGGAGCTGATGCATGATATCACTGTCTGTGCACCTATTACCACCTTTTTAGCAGTAAAATTTCATGCTCAGAACATATCTGGGTCACGGGGTTCTGTATAAAATAGAGCAACCTTTTCAAAAACCTGTCAAATGTTAAAACGTTACGTGAGAAAGTAAAGATCCTGAAATATAATGTCATCAGGTATTGAAAGAAATTGGGTAAAACACCCTTTAGCTTGGTTGATTAATTTGCCCCAAAACAACACGGGACATGCAACATATTTATACAGTTACAGCTGTTAACAGGCATTTTTTTAATAGTGTGTTAAGTGATAATTAAGCGATGAAGTGGATTCTTGAATGAAATGCTCCCCTGCTCACTCCTCTCAGTTATCAAATTGCTGAAGTGACGGCAGCCCTTCAGGACAAAAAGCTTTTGTGATGCATGATTAGTATGATCCTACATTTTCAGATGTTTAGAATTATATATATTAAAAAATTCTTCTTGATTTCAACTCTTTGTGCACTCATTGTCTTTAACCTGTACCTGGTGCACTACTGGTTCGCCTTTTTTGCGTGATGGAAACATGGTGGTTGTATAAGATGGAAGCCTCCGTTGACATAGAATGCTAAGTTTAAGATAACAAAAATTAAAGATATCTGTACTCGGGTTAGTCTGTTCTGCTAAATGCTATGCACTGTACCTTTAACTGTTTGCTTATTAGCAAATACAGGTTTAATTTAATGGGTAATTCCTTGTTGGTAGAGTGTTTGTCTTAAACTGCCAGTCTCAGTGTTAGTAAAAGAAAAGTAAAAAGGGAGAGGTGTGAAGAAAAAAAGGGGCTCGTCCCACACTGAGGGTCTCCCACATGGTATGCCAGACCCATTGGTCATGCATGTCTTAGCTCTGTGTTTGTGTGTGTGGGGGTTGTGAAGAAAGAAGCACATTTTAGGACTGTGACATTGTCTTATCAGTAAATGTGGAGCACTTCTAGCACTTGACCAAGCCCTTGTTTTGTACATGTTACTTGCTGGAACAGAGTGGTCAGATAGCTTCAGTCTGTCATTTTCCCACAGGGCGTTGTCCAGCTCAAACACAGACACACGTGTAGTCTCTTCGATACGCACCTGGTCCGCTGGACTATGACCTCATTTCAGGAAAAAGGAAGAGAAAATCACCTGACAGGCTCATTTGTGTAATCAGCTGTTCATGTGACCGGAGGCCAGGGGGTGGATGTCTAATGCCTCAGGTTATAGCTTGTACAAACAGAAGAGCCCCGTATGTAAATACACGTGCATGCAAAGAGTTTCAACTTTATCTCATCTTATCTCTGAGTTTCATTACAGACGGTGCTTTGTGCCCGCGGAGATCATAGAATACAAAGAGAATAACAGAGAAAATTGATACAGCGAGAGAGTGACAAAGCTGAAACTACACACTTTCAGCTACCTGAAAGGGGGAGGCACCTGATCTGTTAGCACAGCAAGGAAGGGTGCGGAGAGAGAGGGAGAGAGAGAGAGAGAGAGGAGTGACTGAGAGGGTGTGTTTCTGTGTGTGGGTGAGAGACAGAGAGAGAAGGAGGAGGGATTGAGACAGGCAGAGAGGGAGAGAGGACTTCAGCACTCTTTTAGATCTTGGCTGGGGAGAGGACACCCAGAAGAAGTGGATTCCTGACGCAGCAAGCGAGGAGAGGACGGCAAAATAGATCAGAGACGTCCTTTAAATTTCTCTGCTGACCACATCCGACTGCCTCTGACCTCTGCTGGACCCGCACACTCTCTCTCTCTCTCTCACTTTCTTATTCGCTGCCTCTCACCAGCTGCACAACCGGCTCTGCTGCTCTGACAAAAGTGAAGGATTTCCCCCTAAGCGTGGAGAGGACACGTAGAGAATTAAAACCACTGAAGAAAGGAATAAATCCTCTCTCTGGGTGAGTGGAAGAGTGTCTTTCAGAGATTGTTTGAATGTGTCCTTGATGGTTTGAATGACAGTGTGGGGAAGTTTCTCTGAAGTGTGTGTGGCTTTGCTGTGTTTGAGCTTGTACATGAAGACAGCTATTAGTCTTTTATTAATAAGTGTGAGCTTGTGTGTGTGTGTATATATTCTTGTGTTTTGTCTTTGGGGAGCTTAGCTGTGTCTTCACATGTACCTGTTGACACAAGACCCACCACCCGAGTGTTCTCCTGCATTAAACAAAAGGACCCAAACCTGTTTGGGTGAAACTTCACTCTGTTTTTTTTTACCTCCTTTCAACTTTGTATGTGCATTTTTTTTGTGTTTCTTTATTGGAACTATGAGAAAATTTCAGACTATCTATGACACAGGCTGCTCTTTTCCCCACAGGGGGATTAAAGATTAATTCATGGAGAGCATGGACAGAGTTCACCTCACTCTCTGCATGTTTCTAGAGCCTTAAACTGTTAATGTGCGACTCATCTCGAATGCTAACACTGTGCAGGTCTAAAGCAGCACCACTCTGCTATAACATTGACTCATCACTATGCACCGCTGGCATCTTATTTAACATTTCCCAGCATGGATTGTGTTGGATAGTAAGACTTGGAGCTCATTAGCAGGCTGAATTTGTTATCCCATCAGGTCTATCGATTGGGAACCCCTCCAACCCTTCACCCCTGGGAGCTGATTATTTTTTTTTCTGACTCACTGTGGGAGTTGCACAGAAATACCGAGTGTGTTATCTGTGTTTACATGCTCCAGAGTGTGAACTTGGTTTCACAAAGATAAATACAACAAACAGATGACTGTAGGTGGGCGAACTGACTTGACAAATATGTCTCAGACATACATCATAGTTTAACTCGGCTGTCATTTGTTTACTCATATCAGCTCGCTCCTGTTAATTAATTGAACTGTCTTGTTGAAAGTCATATTTTCCTACAATAGAAAAACTTGTTGGTGTGCCTTAGTCCCAGTGACCTTTAACTTCTTTCAGCATTTAGTGCTGATAGTAACTCTTCTGACACTGCCAAGACAACAATTTGAAAAAATAGACCACTGATGACCTTTTTTAAAACTTTTTTTTGGAAAACAGTTTGACTCTGATTTAAAGAGAGATTAAAATGAAGAGAAAATCTTTGTTGGCTCTGAAAGAATGTTTTTTCTTAAATATAAGAATAAGAATTGAGTGGTGTTAAATCCCTGTGTTATCTTAAGTTGTAACTCATGTAATACCCAGAAGCAGAGCCAAGTAACAGGTACAGGAGTGCTGCTAATGTCATCCATCTTTGAAGCTCCAGAACATACTGATTTGCCAACTGGCAGTCTGAACACATAATTAATCACAAACTTGTGAACTTTCTTTGAGTGTTGTTGAGTTAGTGCTTCTCTCTCTCTCTCTCTCTTTGTATCTCCTCGGCAGCCTTGATACGTCTTCCTTTCTGTCACATGAATGAGCCTGTTCTGCACATAGAGCCGAGCCTCCTCTGAGAGTCATCCTGCCTTGTTCTTTGCAATGTTATTTTTACTGCTCTTTCACTGCTTGAATACACAGATGGACTCCCGTCTTCCTCTAGAATCACCCGTCAGTCTATCAGCCTGTCTCATGTCAGCCTGTCACTCAGCTGGCATGGCAGGGAAACCAAGTCCATCGCTGTGCACCCAAAAAATCTCCTGAGAGTCTTGATGGAAATATTCAGAGTCCTTCCTCATGCTGTGAAGTGACTTAATTTCCCACCATCCTTATCAGGTCTATTTCCCAACTCCTGCAGATGCACTCAGGGCTAGACGTAATTGGAACGCTGTGAAAGCATGATGGCAGAATCAAATGTTTGCATGTTTCAGGCTGTGATTATTTTTGTGAAGGTGTTTCTCTCTCTCTCTCTCTCTCTGTCTCTGTCTCTGTCTCTTTCTTTTTCATGTGTTGCTCTGTCTACCTCTTCTGCTCCCTCTTGTTCTTTCCGTGCGTCCTTCCTCCCTCGCCTGTGCAATGTGACGGAAGGTAGTGCTGCGCTCTGCTCATGTCGGATCCATTAGGGATGAAAGCACACTGCAGTGATAAAAGATTGATCCAGTCCTTCCTTGCAACACATTCACATCCCTCTCGCACACACACACACACGCACACACATGCTTACACACACTGGCTTCCTCATCCTCCCTCACACACTCCTTTTTTCAATCCAAAGTCAACCCAGTTTTCAATTTATTAAACCGTCTGCGCTCATCTAAATAAATCATCCCCACCAAGTTTATGAAGTCAAACTTTTCCTTAAGATTTCACCGTGAGGAATGGGCTGTTTTTTTCTTGAGCAGGATGTTTTACTCAGCCTGTTCTGAGTAATGAAATTAGAGTATCTCCCTGTTTTAAAGTACCTGGGCAGTGCATTCTTTAAAAACTCAAACTGTTCCCTCTCACTCTTCAGATGTTTTTCTTGTACCAGGAAGACCAAGATGTCCTTGGCCAGCAGAACCAGTAAGAGACTGGCATGTAGCCCAGTGTATCAAGGCCTGTGTGTCACCTGTTGTATCCAAGGAGGCAAAGATAAACACAACAGGACCTGTAGTTTGTCAGCTGTGAGGCTATAATTACTAAGAGGAAGGAGGGGATGTGGAGAAGCAGTTCTGCTTTTAGGTCTTAAAACATTTTAGGAAAACCCGTTTGCGTGATTTTGTGTTTGTAGAGCTTCAGAAAACTCTGATGCAAAGTGGAGGTTTGAGGAATACATACTCAGGGGAATGTTTTAGTCAACTACAAGACTTTGCTTTTGTCTTTTGTCAACCTCAGTCTCTTTTATTTCATCTGAGGTCGGCTGCTAGCTTAAGCCATCCACTCTGGGCTAAGTCCACCTAAGGACAGGTTCCCGAGTGAGTCCAGCTGACTGTGAAGATCACCTGGGTGAAAGCTGTCATGTCCTGTCAGACTGAACTTCCTGTAGCCTTCATGGCTGTTTACTTTGACACATCATCAAACTTAAAGCTTTATATTCTCTCTTCTGTTCAAACAGTTTGAAACTACTGGCAGGTTATAGTTGCTGGAGTTATGGATGTCTCTTGCTGTTTGTCTCTCACTGCTACTGTGTAGAGCGATTGTGCCGCGGTAAACATCTCTGCCAGCCCCCTGGGACTGTCACGTGACATTGTGAGTGTGTTTTTGTGTGCATCTCAGCCTTTGTGTGTATGTGAGAGAGAGTGAGCAGCAGGTTGCTCCCTTGCTCAACCAGCCATGCTGTGTTGACTCTCTGCACACAGAGCTCTCTGGGCAGTAAATAACGTGGTGCCCCAGCCAAGGGCCCCGGACAGGGCTAGAAGGGGGGTCAAGACGCCAACAAGAAAGAGAAAATGTCTGCCTCAGGCTGTGGAGAAACTAAATCAATAGCCGGGAGAGGGGAGAGGCAGGTGGATGTGACAGACTCGTCCCTCAAGCTGAGAGGTTTGACGTGGAAGCTGTCATGGGATGTAGATGTGTTTGATCAAGCACGTTGGGAGCAAAACAAGCTGCTCATGAGTTAAAGGCAGCAACTGGAACTTGTAATTTTGAGGAAAGAAGTAAACATTTACAGCAGGGAAAACTTTAAAGTGAAATAATTAGTGTATGCTTTGAAGAAATGTAATTCCATCATTACAACCCTTTTTTAAAAAAAGTTTACTCTACATCATGTAAGTTAGTCAAAAAAAAAAAAAAAAAATCTTTTTTTTTTTTTTTTTTTACTTCTTTTAAATTTACCAACTTACTGGATCAACAGCATAATGGGGTGGAAATTTGTGGCAGTATAAAAATGGGTGTATAGGACTGGCTCAGTCTATCATGAGCAAGAAACATACTGCACAATATTGCACCAGCGTGTGTGAATGTGTGTGATACCTTATGTGCATGTCAGTGTTTGTTTTAGACCACCATGTTTAACCACCGAAGTGCTGCAAAGAGACCAGAGCAGACTCTTTTTTTTTCATCCGTAGAGATGAACAGATAAGCTATTGTGTCAGAGTCAGGTTACCCTGCTGTCTACAGTTTAAGGTGCAAAGTTTGACTCAGACCCGGGCCACGTGCCAAGACCAAAGTGTACTGAGTTGCTTGTGTGTCTTAGCATTGTTAAACCAGTGTCCTATGTGGAGCACTGTCTGCTTCAGGTTAAACAGGGCAAAGTTATCAAGATATTGTAGTAAACTAACCTCCTGGAATGATTCTCTGCTAAACTGACTATACTGAGATGGCCCTTTACTCCAACAGATCACAGATGTGTTGTCTTCCTGCTGTCTAAAAATTCCCCTTTAACAAACACTTGTGTTTATGCTGTCTCCTCCAGCCTCCTCTTCATCACTCCCCTCGCTTCTCTCTCTTTGTTCCTCCGACTTATCTCTTATGTGTAAACTCAACAGCAGAGGCCTTGTCGGTTTTAAGCTGTGTGTTTATGCATGTGTATCCATGCCAAATATCACCCTGGTGATCTTAAGTCAGAGGGGTGAAAGGCAGCTTTGTGGGAAAGAAGGGACAGCTTAGTTAGATATACCGTCTAACTCCCAGAGGTGCAGCTAGGATACTGGGAATCAGCCATAAATCTGCACCCTGCCCTTCTACCTTTTCCTTACTCATCTTGACTGTCAACACATCCCTCCCCGCTGCACTGTTGGGAGTGATCACTGCTCTTCCTCAGAGTAATGACAGGGAGAAGGAGTTGTGTGTGACACCTCCCCATCAAACTATAAATCAGGCGTATTGAAAGGCCCACCCTAAGCTTTGTGATCCACGTGCAACACAAACAGTTTCCACCCTTTTGGTGTTTTTTCAAATGGGAGCCTTAAAGGCTGAGTATCAACCGTCAGTGCTTTATTGGAACCAACTAAGAAGATTTGAAAATTAAAGGCTGCGGGAGGGGTGTATAGAAGCTGAATGTAGTTTTTGGTTAGATTCTACAGTTGGTTAATGGCAGTGGGGCTGGCACAGTTACAGATTTTCCTCCTTGTAATACTTTGAGGCAATTGTACAACGGTACATTAGGACCACATTAGGTAAGAGAAGAAAATTTTGAGAGTAGAGTTTTATATTAATGAGAGCAAAGTGAAAATTAATGATTATTAAGTCGTTCCTTGTTTATGAGGAAGAAGTCCTGATTACAGTCTATAGTGGTTTATTTGTATGCCAAAACATAAAGAGGATGCTATTAGAAGAGCAGCCAGCTGCTTGCATTAAAATGAAGTACACGGGTCATCCTGTGAAGCTACACTCTGAGGAAAAACAGTAGTTTGAGAAGCATGCAAAGGCTGCCTATTAGCCTGGCTCACTTCAAAACAGACAGCTGTTTGCATGGTCTAAAAGATTTAGTATTTGCTTAATTGTGAAACCTATATCAAATTATGATTTTTTTTAACATGTTATGTGTTACAGTTTAAGCCTGCAAACTGCC
This sequence comes from Labroides dimidiatus, assembly GCA_030710495.1. NCBI lineage: Eukaryota > Metazoa > Chordata > Actinopteri > Labriformes > Labridae > Labroides > Labroides dimidiatus. The sequence continues at coordinate 13,917,719 of CM061147.1, forward strand.
TGCCTGCACATTTCCTTCCCAAAGGCTGGCAAACCAAATACATTTTACTCTCTTTTTGTGAGGAAACTGCTGGATGAGTGGTGATCAGTAAAATCGCTCCCTGCAATGTGCAATGAACCAGTTAGTTACACATTATGACTGTAAGTAGATTTTTGGCACATCCATCCATCCATCCATCTTCTATACCGCTCATCCTGTTCAGGGTTGCGGGTGGTTGGAGCCTATCCCATCTGTCTTAGGGCGAGAGGCCCTGGACTGAGCGCCAGTCACAATATTCCATTCTTATGTCAAAAAAAGGCTTTTATTGTCAGTGTTGATATACTTTGACAGCTCTAAATGGTGGAAAGTCATATCAGGATATATCATGATATCTTCATTATTGACTGAAGCATTCAAAAATGCCTCTTAAAGATTATGTGCAGGGTTAATGTCATTTGGTGAGTCACGTTGGATAGGAAAATGTGTTGAAAGAGGCTTTTTTGAATATGGGGCCAGTGCCATGGTAATTCATTTTAAATAAGGAGAACAATGCACGTCCATAGTAATATTTTATTCCATCTCTAATCATCAACAGAAGTTACATTTTGTTAGTATAATGTGAAAAATAAACATCTAGCTATTGATGTATCTCCGTCACCCAAGTTCTTCTGTTACCATCTGATTATTAATCAAGCCACTGTTCAACAGACAACTTGCCTTTACAGTGAGCAACTTTAGAAGTGACAGTGGTGTTGGAGTTAATAACCAGTGTCTCAGGGTGCAGACGTGTTTTTACAGATCAGTTCAAACTTAATCTTTGTCAGATGGTCCCAAGTAGGAGCAAGGATTGCATTATGATGTTTTGCATTCCACCCCTTTGCTCCTTGCATGGACACTCAGTAGAAACATGAGAGGGCAAAACTAAACAGACGACAAACAGATACCAGATTACTTCTGAAACCATCTTGTATTTATATGCAGAATCTGTGTATAGAGATTAAGGCCCATCTTGACATGAATGTATCCCCTTCACAGCTCATCAAACACACCCTAACAGTCAAGAAGTTTCAGTGAGAGAGCCCCCCCACACCTTTTGTGCTTTTAAAAACACACTCCAAAATATCTCACTGATGTCTGTGGGGACAAGCTGCACTCTGCCTGACCACCTTTGTGAGTACTCTCTTTGTTCCTCCTTATACATGTTCACTTATGATATCTTTTGACTTTTCTTTGTCTTCCTAACTGTCTGACTGTTTTTCTATTTTTGAATCAACCGGCCAGTTAGTTCAACTCCAGCCTCTGTTCTAATAATGTCTCACATATTTTAAGATGTTGTTTATTCAGAATATGGCTATAAAACTTCACCCAGAGGCAAGTGGAGTGATTTGAAAGGGAAGTGTGTTCACAGCACAAAGGCTTTATTATTAACTAAAGTCAAAACATTGTTCCTGGTTTGATGACGTACTCCACATTCCATAGTGCTCGTCTGTTTGAACCCCCTCAGTGCGGATCTTATCGTAGAGCACACAACAGCATTTTTGTGGGATGAATCTCTGGCATGGTTACGAAAGACAACATCCACTCTGGGGCTGCATAGGATACTGAAACACACACACACACATCTGACTCACCTTGTATGTTGGAACTCCCTTTGTAAATATTAGATGGGTGTGCGTAAGGATGTTTTAGAGTGACCTTAGCAAAGGAGTCACACGCTAATCCGAACAACCTGTGGCTTTCTGTCAAAATTTCCACATAGCTTCTCCAGGAATGTCACAGCCAGAGACTCAGTTTCAGTTTTCGAGGTGAATCTAATAGAATCCAGGTGTGAATGGATCCTATTAGTTATAGTTGTAGTTTTTGAGGTGCCCATGAAATTCCCGTGACCTCAGATTGATGTCTTTGGAAGAAACCAAGTGGAACTCTCTACTTTCATTCAAGAACATTCCTTCAGCTGCTGGAGCCAAGTTTCTTTATGTCGGAGTCATATGTTTTTGCTGTAACATCATCTTTTCAGCTGCACAAGAACGTGCACCTGGTTGGCCATGGATTGATAGTTTCCTTTCCCCAGACTAAGCTACCTGTGAGTAGATGATCGAGGTTCGTCCGTCTGACGTCCTTGTTTGCCTCTCTCTGCAGCGAAACATTTGTTTCCTTGGGCATGCTAAAGGCAATATTCTCTTCAGCTCAGACGCATGAGGGCTTCAAGTGTATATTGCATCACGGATTGCATGGGATTAAAATGTGATGAAACAGCAACACAAGTCCCAGTCACTGAGAAAGTAGCCTTGCGACAGAACATCTCCAGTTCAAAGGAGTTTTGACTATGAATTAAATCACACACAGCTGCTTGGATCGAAGTGCCTTTCTTGATGCTTTCTTGCCACATTTTGAGGCCTCACTTTTGATTGTGCTTCAAGAATATAAGAAGTCAAAGAACCTAAAAAAACTCAGAGTGAATAATTAATATGGAAGCGCCCTTTAAATTACTAATGAGCTCTGCTTCATTCGTGTGACACTGGAGGCCGCGGCACTGCTGACTCCTCAATGACACATGCATGCACGCAAGCAGGAAGCAAGAGCGGAGCACCCTCACATCCACCTGCAACCCAAAATAACATGAGCGGGTGAATTTAAAGCTACTAATTTTCACTCGAGAACCATGTGAACTGCATCCTTTAAATGAGTGGGTTCACTTTTACACTCGCATGATGCTCTCGCTTAAATCGAGCATCATCATTACGTTTGAGACAGCCTGTCTGCCGTCTGTGTTCCCACTAGACACCGCATATTGTTTGATTACGAGACAACCAATACTGTGTGTGTGTGTGTTTTAACTGACTGCATAATCTGTATGCACAATCTATGTGTGCATGTAGATTTTATGTTGTGTGAGTGCGTGAGCCTGGCTGGGAACAGAGTGATGTCCTTCTTCCCTTGCGAGCTTTGCTGAGTCAGGCCAGGCAGTATATAATTACACGTGGGTGCCTATCAGCAGTCTGAGACCCTTCTTCTCTGGCTCACCCAACAATATAAACTCCTGTGCTTGCTGGGCTCAGCCTACAGGCAGCCAAACCACTCATCCCGAGCTGAGCTCTCAGCAGCGACCAGCTCTGTCCGGCTTTACTCTGACTATGTGCAATCCTGCATTATCATTCTGGCCACTGGCTGCCGGTTCTGTAGACGGACACATGAGTCAGCGAACAAATTCCTGGTCTCTGATGTACTCACCTACACTCCGTTCTGGAGCTAAAGTGAACAAGTGAATGACAAACCAGGTATGAATAAATCAGCCATTGAGATGAATAATGCAGTGTTGTTTTATTGTGGCTGAGTGAACTATTGTGTCCACAGGAGTGTCATTACTTTCACAGGCATTCAGCAGAGTGTCAGAGTTCTTTAAATTCCAAAGTGGGATAAAAGCATGACCTACTTTTGAAGCATTTTTAGGACTGAAATTAAATAAATATTGTTTCACACCTTCTCTCCTTCCCCTCTCTGCAATGGCTCAGGCAAAGGTTACCATCTGTGTGTGCTTGTGCTGCCTGTGATTCAGGGTGTCTGGGATTTCACACTCAGTGCTGTTTTACACGGTGTGACTGTAGTGGTAGTGACAGCCACAGGTGATGGGCAGACTGTGAATGACTATGTCATGATCCTTTCCAGATCTGCTGTAGTAATCCACATGAACCTTTGAACCTGCCTTATCAAACGCAGGCACAGCCATTACACAGGCTGTTTGTCGGTGAATGGACATGAGATGTGGGCTGTAAATGAGCCTGTTCGTCCAGCTCATGTGGGATTTACATTTGCGATCTCTCAATAGCAAGCCTTCATTTCTACATACGAGGTATCACTGCTCATATTCGCCCTTGACTCAGAGGCAAAGGTGTCCCCTGTATTAATGAACCGCTGATCCCCTCTCATTGGTATTTCACACTTGGACGAGCCAATCATTATAACCGAGAAGGGCTGCAGCGTCAGATCCCTGTATGCCAGTATGACGACTAAAGCTTATTAGTGCTGTTTCTGATTCCTCTGCGCTGAGTCATTAGCATGTCAATAGAGAAGAGACACAGGCGGACGTGGGACGTTTTCAAAGAGCTGGTCGGTCACAAGCATTTGGATTTTGTTCTGAGAAAAAAAATTGCCAAATTAATGTGCTGTGAAAAATGCATTATTCATCAGGTGAGTTGAAGCTTCAGTGAAGCAGCGTTAACGGGGAACCAGGCAACCGTTCAGTCTAATTAACAAGCAGTATGTCTGAAGAGCCTGCAGCCTGGCCTTCTGCTTTGAGGGAGCGGGAGCAGCACCGTCACTGTCAAGAGTAAAACAAACAGTTTATGACATATGTATGCACTAATGCAGCGTAAGAAACTAAGTTTTAGCTCAGCAGCGCAAACAAAAACACACATAACCCAGTTTTCTTTGTAAAAGTAGAGCTTCAGATGTTTTTCCATGCACTACAAAGTGAATAGACTGCTGTTTGATGTTTTGTTAACACCTCCCAGACACACTAAGCCATCCAGCAGCAACTTTATTATTGTCCTACATTTTACTGCCTTGTCACATACTATAAAAGCAAAAGCTCTCCTGTACGAGTTTACATCGAAAAGTTGTTGTGTTTAAATGTCAGCCAATGGAAGCTCTCAGATCTTGGTTCTTGTTTTCTCGTGTGCCAAGCGGACCACTCCCTGCTCCCTGACCACACTCCCAGGAGCCTCACTGATAATAGCTTCTGCATGGACGTTATGGTGATTTGGGAACCAGTGAAGGCTCTTGTAAAATTTAGAAAGCATCACTTACTTCAGGACTTCAGGATTTGGACAAAGATCTGACAGAGATAAGATCAAAAGCAGATCATCAAATATCTTCCTTTTGTGCCCGAGGACTAAGTTAATGCTGACGTGCAGATGTGTTGAATAGCTCAGTTTAATCACCAAAGCAACTTTAACTCCTGGAGAGGGTTTGATCTTTCAAAATTGATTAAATAAGCAACTTATATACGCAACACCTCGCTCATTATAAAAATGGATCATGTTTTTTTGTTCACACGACTACTGGGAGAGTTCTGTCCAGCATTCCAACATTAAAAAAGTGACTATGTTAAGTCGTAAATTAGAGAGGTGGTGAAGTGTTTTCATGTTTTTTATATTTAGGTGAGTTAAAATATGTGTGTGTTGGCTTGAAGGACCACACTTTTATAGCACAAGCAGCCATGAGTGAGACATTTCTTCCTGTGTTCTTGTGAAGAAGTGACTGAGAATACCCCTGTGGTTCATCAGAAGATTTCCAGCAGCTCAATTATCAGGGGGAAAATTATCATTTTCTACCATAATGATTAATGATTCTGCTGTTCTCAACGAAACGCCTGTTAAAGACTTTTGTTTGTTTACAGTCTCATCGGTCTTTATGCACGTAAACTGTGCTGACACTGAAGCGCTGTATGACGAAGACGAGGGAGGAGGACTAACAATGCGCAACATAAGGCATGGGAGGACACGAGAAAGTGTCTTTTTCCTCTTTTAGTGGCTTTATCAGTGGTAACATGTGGATACAGCAGAGCAGCATTAAAAAGCTGGCGAGGCGACCCGGCGATGCCAGGGGCCACAAAAGAGGCAACACTGTCCGCTGAGTGTGGAACCAGAACAACAATAGTGCCTCTGCAGTACAGATGAGACCACGCTGCTCTGTGCCAGCGTGTTACTGGCTCTTTGAGTGTTTTTGTGCGTCTGCCAACCTGGGCCGGAGTGGCACAGAGGACACAGCGTCTCAGAGCAGTGTTTATTGTTCTCCAGCAGCAGTGTCTCACATATTATGTAAACTTCATCCAGCCTGAACCAGGGTCGTACTTTCTCTTGTTAGCTGGAAAACTGTTTGTCTACACTTGTTGTATTTCTCTGCTTGTGTACTTGTCAGGGGTTCAGGTCAGAGGTAATATATGTCATGTACTCTCCTGCTATTGTTCCTTGGACTCCTGTTGCTGCAGAGATAGCACGGTTATCACTCTGAGCTGAACCAGCCCCTCCTAAAGATAGGCCTGAATGGCATGTCTGCCTGCTAACACACTTACAGATACAAGCTTTTACATGAATAAATGCAAAGCAACCTTTGACCACTGCAGGATTTCTCTTGCACGAACACATTCTTGTCGTAACACACCCAGCAGGAATGCTCTCCATGTAGCCTTAGGGCTCAGGTGTTGAGGCACTACAGTACATTTATTGCCTTTAGTGGAATTTAACTACCAAGTTTAATTCCTCCAAATGATTCCCATCGCTGCATATGGCTTACAGGAATGAATCTTATTAAATACTAGAAAGAAAATCTTGAGTTATGTGTGTGTTGCAATGAATGATTACGTGTACACTACATTGTGCACACACTGGATTTTTTGATCCTCCTGTGTGAGAATCCACAAAAAAAAAGAAAAAAAGGAGAGAGGAGAGTGGGTGTCTCCCACAAGAATCCTACCAGAGGCAGATGTTAAATGTGTTTTTGAAATTGTTTAGCGATGTAGTCATATCTAAAGTGGGAATGACACTGAAAACAATCTGTTTCTGGGCTCTAGTTTTGCTGTAGTTTCGGTAAACTTGACCAAAAAAGGCCCATCAGTTGACAGCCCAGCACTGTTGCTCACGCAGTGTGTTACACAGACGAGCCGACTCATGCTCAGTGTCTGCCGGGCTGTGCTGCTGCTAACCACTTCTGCCTCCAGTCGAACTCGACACGGGCTGTTATTGAGGAGAGACAGACGGAGGCAGAGACAGGCTGATGAAAGACGCAGAGCGGGTTAGCTGGACGGGTGAGTGATGATGAGAGAGCGGAGAGGGAAGGGCACATGGCTCCAATCATTGCTCTTTTCTTTACCAGTCTTTATCTGTCAGACGTCTCTTTCCACATTTATCCTCTCCCTCTTCCACTCGCTCCATGTCTGTCCCTCTTTCTCTGCCTTTCATCATACAGTTTGACTCGTGTGTTTTCTGTATGAAAGTTATCATCTATTAATCTCGTGTTTTTTAAGGATGTTTTTGTGTCAGAGCCTTGAGTGGAAGATTTTTTAATGCCTTGCTCTGAAGTGGTTTAACGTTATCTTGATCTCCTCTGTGAGAAACCATAACAGCCTGATCTCAGAGTTTCAGCTGAAACTAAGTTGTTTACTTGAGTGGGAGGAGATAAGGGTGAAAGTGTGAGTTAGAGTGGGATAGAGTGTGGACAGGTGGGTCGACCTGAGGTCAAAGGGTGAAGTTTTGAGATGTGTTTTATTATAAAGTAATTTGTTTTGGATAACTTTAACAGCTCTTGGATATGTGTGTGTGTGTGTGTGTGTGTGTGCATCAACTCTAAACATGCGCAAAGCTCTCTGCTGCCTGTGTTTGTCGACCATATTTGCATGTTGACTCAGAGTCACCCTCCTTTTTGGATAGCAGATGTGTTGACTGACAGCCTGTTGGCTTTTGGAATATTCCTGACATTATTTCAGCCTTTATGCTGTTTTGAGCCTTTGTTGTGCGTCTGCTTCATGATTCTCAGACTCCACAAAGGTAAGGTGTCTCTCCTGCACCTGTTTTTTTTTTATCTGCAAGAAGTGACACAGGACTCTGGAGCTGTGCTGTGAAAGGAGCGGGGTCAGGCGGATGTCTGTTTCTCAGTGTTGCTGTGCCTGTGACAAAGAGAATAGACAGCAACCTGAGACGCACAGGCCTGTTTGTTTCCTGTTAGTGCAGATGATCACATTTCAGCAGCCAGGAGGGACGAGAACTGAGCATCATGGGAGAGTGACAGTCTTAGCTGCAAGATGTTTATTTGTTTTACGGTACATAGACACCTGGACATATATAGAAGACTTTATTGGTGAGGTACAGGGCTTAATTTTCCTCTACACACAGATGTGAACATCTTAAACAAAAGTGAAAAGTTGAGTCTATCCCAGCTTTGTGATCTTTCCATTTGTCTGAGCCTGTAAGGTAGCATTCCACTGTACAAAGTTTCAAGTAATAAATGTGTTTCTTCCTGTTCCTCGTTGCATGTGTTAAAAAATGCCCAGAGGAACATAGCTAAAGTAAATGATTATCTACTCTCTCTGTGACTCAACCAGTTAAGCCTAATTATGTCTTGCAACACAGCACACTTTGTACCTTTTGAAAGAGAAATATTGACATCTCCGATGAGTTTAAAGTTACAGGGTTTGATGTCGACAGCACTCTCCTTTCATATCAAAATGATATCACCTTGCTTGTGATCATAATTCTCTGTCTCCCGCTTGTTCCGTGCAATTTCGTTCAGTCTCTGTTCGCGCGGTCACGTCGAGCTGTTCTGTGTGATGTTGTTGCCACATCAGATAGGCTGTTGCATCCCAGTCGAGGCGGTGTTTGGCGTCCAAACAGCAGAGGAGTAGTGGTGGTGTGGGGCAGCCAGGTCAGCACCAGAGGGGCAGCGGGGGGTGATGTAGGATTGGTGGAGTGAGGGCTTTGTTAAGAAAAGCAGGAATTCTTCCGGCTGGCAGATGAAGTCAGTGCATTCCTCCAAAGCAGCTCCCTATAGGCAGCCAGTGGAGCAGAGCCAGGCGCTGAATGAGGGGCAAGATAATGGCGGGGCTCAGCTTTAAACACCTCCCATTGAGAACCAGAGAGACAGAGAGAAAGGGAACACCATCTGTCTGACTGTGGGTGAAGAGTTGTCTTTTACCTACCTAGGCTACAAAGTTTCACTGAGTGTGCCAACTTCTATAGATAATTCTGTCTCTGCCCAGGGGCATTTCACTTTTTATGAGCACTGCGGTATTTTATTACCTTGTTTTGAAGCTGAGCTGTAAAAGTACAGCCTGGCAGAGGAAGGCCTGGATAACGATATTCATTTAGGTTAAACCTGCTGCCCAGACGCCTGTTAGCCTACCTGCTGATCTGCTCTCTGAAGTCTGATGAGACCCAGTTCTGGTCCTGCTGAGGAGGATCAAACTGAGGGACACACACACACACACACACACACACACACACACACACACACACACACACACACACACACACACACACACACAAATGCGCGTGCACTTGTTCAACCTCTCCTGCTGTGTTTCTGTGTATTTCTACCCACACAAACACCCTCTCCCAAAACACAGACACACTTGAGCTGCTCCACTTTCCCCTGTCCGTTCCCCTCGGCAGTAAGCTATCATAACGGCTTTGAAGGAGGGCAGCAGAGCGTTTAATTGGGTTACAGATTGGCATTTATGCTCCCAGGTCCACAAGATACTGCAGGGACTCTTAACTAACCATCAGGAACCTCAAAATATTACACCACTCTACCTCTTGGCTGCTGTACTGGAAATGTACAGTTCAGTGATGTTCTCACTCAGCAGAGAGCAGCAGTGACGTCTGTCTTGTTTAGCATAGAGACAGGTGTGTCATCATGGTGGCAAACAAGTTATGGTGCCATGTGACTGACTGCCTCCAGTGCTACTTTTTTTTTTTTTGGTTTGTTTTTAGCAGCAACAAGTTGTGTCGTAGGTTGTGATGGGATTACATCACGATCCACAACCCAGTGAGGCCTGTAGAAAGCGAGTGTGGTATCTTTTTTAGTTGGACCCAAGAGTGCAGAAAAGAAAAGCAGTATTTGTGGCGTACATGTCTAACATGTCTCTTTTTCTTGTCTTTCAGAGCCAGTGCCATGCTGTGTTGAGTCAACCGAAACACAGCTGAAGTCATCTGAAGGGATTTTAAGACGATCTAACCCTTTATCCCATCCTACGTAGTCCAGATGGAGCTTAAAGTGTGGGTGGACGGCGTGGTGCGGGTGGTGTGCGGCCTGTCTGAGGAGACGTCTTGCCAGGATGTGGTCATAGCTCTTGCTCAGGCTATCGGTGAGTACCCTAAACATAACACTGTTATGATGCTGGTTTCATGGCTGCTTCTACTTTTCACTTTGTTTGTTTGCTTGAGAGTTTATCTAATGGGGCTTTCACTGATTAGATAACAGCCCGGTCCACAGAGAGAATCAAAACAAACAGCATCTGTACTTACCGTGGTTACAGAAAACCAGGACGACACTTACCTTTGATTTCTCCACTGACCCAAATCGAGAACTCTGCTGGATTGTCAGAGGGGTCAGTCTAGGTTTGAGTTATCACTCTGGTCCTATGGCCTCCAGCTATATTCAAGCCATACACTACAGCTGAAACATAAGCCCAGAATTAGCGCTTTCCTCCTTGCATGAGTGAGCTGCCTGCCAAGTCATTAGGGAGGGTTTGTCCTAATTTCAAGGTCCTTGTGGAAACTTGAGTTTATTTGAACATTTTTTAACTTGTCGTGCAAGTCTTGCGCAGCAGCTTTTGATTCCTCTCCTCAGAGGAAGAGATTTAGAGGTATCAGCATCATCATAATGCCACTGATGTCATTTGTTCACTCAGTATTACTTGTGTAGAAGCAGTGGGAGGAGTCAAACTAACTTTTTAAACTGCACTGAAGGTTAAAGAGGAAATCTTTTCAAGCTTCTTCAATTTAATATCAGGGTTTTTTTGTGCAAGATGACTCTGTGCTTTTGGAGTGTGGTTCGGACTGTCTTTATGACTCACATTCCCCGTTTCCCTACATTCACAGGTCAAACAGGCCGTTACGTCCTGATCCAGCGTCTCAGAGATTCAGAGAGGCAGCTGTCAGCCACAGAAAAGCCTCTGGAGTCTCTAGCTAAGCTGGGCCAACATGGCAGTGAGGTTCAGTTCTTCCTGCGTCGTACCGGCCCAAGTAGCAGCGACAGTCCCAGCTCAAAACAGGACAGACCAACTCCCCTGCCTCTACTCAAGCACCCTGAGCCAGAGCCTTCAAAGCGCAACCAGCCCAAGAAAGCCCTTACCTTTAGCCTGGGACCATCCACCTCTCCTAGAACCAAAGCCAAACAGTTTAAGAGATCTCCTCGGGACTCTCCAGAACAAAGAGCCTCCCCCTCCCCTTCCCCCAGTCCTGTTTCTTCACATGTGCCATCACCCTCCCCATCCCCGACTTTAGGACCATCCAAAGAGGAGGTCTTCAGAAAGGTTCTGCAGCAACAGGAAAGACTGAGGGCTTTTGAGGCCCAACTAGAAGCCCTAGAGAGGGAGTCACATTCTTGTGAGCGTCCGTATCCATCTCCATGTCCTTCACCTGTTTCCGATGCTCGCTTACAAGAAGAGATGGATGCTTTGGAACTAGTGCTTCGAAGGAACCAGGCCGAGCTCGCACACGAGCAGTACTGGGAGGAGGAACTTCAGGAAGAGGTGGAGAGGGAGCGAGGAATGAGGAGAAAGCTTGGGGAGCTACACGCACAGTTGGATGACTGCGGGCGGCGGCTTCACGAGTTCTCCGTGCGCTCTGCTCAGCTGGAGCAAGAAATCCAGAGGGAGAGCCAGGCAGAAGGGAAAGCCAACAGACCGGAGGAGTCCCTAGATGTGATGAAGGCAGAGCTCCAGAGCCAGGATCGACATGGGACAGAGATGGAGGAGCAGCTATCTGAGACTGACAAGGCCCTGGGGAAGGCAGAGTCTCTGCTGCAGGTAAGGAGAGAGGTCACGGTTCTGGAGAAAGGGCTGTGAATCAGCATCCACAGCCCATCAGTGTTCATGTGAGGGGTGTAGCACAACCCCCTTAAGCTAAACTGTGAAATCCCTCTCCTGCCTGCACACTGCAGCAGACAAACACCAGTGCAGAGACACTCATTAAAAGAAAAGCCGACTTATTACAAACATGATTTATTACGAGATTTTGATTTTTATATGACTATTCATGACGGTGCAGCATGATGCCACATACTCATATCCTGCCCATTATCAAAGTATTTTTTTATTGTCTGAATTTACAGTCTAGATGAACTGGTTTTGCAGCTGTCTGCTTGTATGCATGTTCTGAACACGTGACTACCAATGGTGTTTCTATCACACTGCCAGTATCTTGACATTCATGTATCATGTGTATGCAAAAAAAGGATTAAAAAAGATTGATTTGTAGCACAAAGGCCCCCTTTTATTGGATCTACTCAGCTTAAACTTATCACAGTTTGTGGTGTTGTTTGTTTACATTGGGTGGTTGTCATAGAGGCGGCTGTACCAATAAAAGCCTAACCCAGTTTTAAGTGAAACTCAAGTTTCCTCATTACCCAAGACTCCAGTACCCGCTTCAGTGAGCTCATTCACACTATTTCCAGGCTGGAGAGTGAAGAAAATTAAATTCCTCTCGTATTGTAGGATGGTAGAAGATGTTTTATCAGAGAGAAATAGTGTTTCCACATCTTCATTAGCAAAGACCATCCAGACTGAGAGGCTATTGTGTCTTTCTCCCGATGTGGGCTCTATGCAATAAATTGCAAACTTGCTGCAAAGCTAATTAACAATAACAATAAGCTCTCTGGAGTCATCAGTCAGTCTTCCCCGCAGGGATGTGTCTGACTCTGAGGGTGAACTCTACTGACTTAGAGCTGGATTGATGGAGCAGAGGGGGGCTGTGTCATAAGCGTTTTTGAAATTATACAAAAAGTTTCCTGTTGCAGAGAAGATGTGAGAAGCTTTTGTTTTTTCATGTATAGTGCTATTATGTAGCGAGATATCATAACATGTTGTCAACAGCACTGACAGAAATTCACAATTTAAAGAAAACCACAAAGGTATTTTACCACCAAGGCAGTTATCTCCTGGAGTACACAAGAAGCTTGTATTTCCAGTCAACAACATGTTGAGACAAGTAACGCAAGACAGTGTCATAAAGCTCAGCGTATAGTTATGTAGAGGTGTGAGAGTCTGCCTGTGTCAGTCAACAGTCCCGGCTGCTCGCTGAGTGTTTAAGTGTTGGTGCTGAAGAGCGCTACATTGCTGTCATTAGGCTAATGGAGGCAGACTTGCAGGTGTGAACTGCCTCAGCAGGCTGCCTCAGTCCAACATCAATTACAGGATACACACACACACACACACACACACACAAATGCCAGCACTGGGGTGTTGCGGCTTCCTGTACGCAGACACAATTGATTAAGCACAAATGGGTAGTCGATTAAGAATGATTGACTGGCCTGTTTGTGTGCACCACACACAGTTGAATCTGTGGGCACGAAAGTGAGACAACTGCCTCTGTGGACGATCTCAGAGCTCCACATATGCAATAATAAATCTGACACTAGTTATGTCACCCCCTGGCATTTGGTTAATTAAGACGACTATTAAATGCAGAAGACACATGAGCTGTATGTATCATCATCTTTAAACATCTGAGGCTGCCGTCATCTGATGAAGTCTAAAAAAAAATAATAATAACGACTTGACTTTGATGATTCATGGTAGCTGAATGGATTGATGATGGCCTTCATGGCTTATAGGCTCCTGCACAGTCTAGACTCGTGGACTCTGCTGCCCCCTAAAGCTGAAGAGATACATGACTATTACTGTGATGTTAGAAATGTGAGCTGAAGAGATATTACAGCAGCCATGCCTTAGAAACATGAATAATTTTGCTTTTTAAAATCCCATACAGCTGAGATTAAAACAACAGAGATTTATGCATTAAGTGACTGACATGTTTAACTTGCTCTGTTTTTTATGGTGCACCAACTCTTCAAAGGCGAACAAGCTGTCTATGTTCAGTGACTGATGTAAGGCCTCAGCTTTCTTTTGTTTTCCTCTCTGATCCATGGTCTTTTCCCCCTTTAGGCCAAACAGGAGGAGTTGGAGGAGCTGAATAAGGAGCTGAGGCAGTGCAATCTGCAGCAGTTTATCCAGCAGACAGGTGTCCTTCCAGCACACACACACTCACGCACAGAGCTCCAGGAGCAACTGGAGCAGCTGGAGCTCGCACACCTTCTACAGGAAGGATACAGTAATGGAGGTATGGAATGAAAACTGAATAATAAAACTCATTTCACCTGTTGACTTTCTGCTCAGATAAAAGGGAAGACAGAAACTAGAGGTCCACGCAGGTTCATTTATTGTCTTCTTTTTGAAAGGTCACAGTGTACAACAAGGAGAGTCTCCGCCTCGCCCCACTGCCAAACAGTTCCTGGGACATCCACGCAACCTGCAAAACCCTCTAGTGTCCAGTCTCAACCCTGAGGGTGTGTATGTGTGAGACCCTGCCGATCCCCCCAAGTCCACCCCGCTATGCTCCTCCCTTCCCTTCGTCCGAGATTTTCCCCCTTCGTCTAAACTTTCTACCCCAGCTTGATCGGGTGTGAGCCTGCGGCTTCTGATTCTTGGTGCTGGGTAGCTGAAGCATACGATGGTGGAGGTCTCTGTCGTCTACTTTTAGACACTGAAAACTTTCCCACTGTGCACCTGTCTGAGTCTTCTACTGATTTCTAACTTTTAAAGTTCAGTCCAACTTTAACATCCCTGCTTCTGTTTTCTTTCATTCTATTTGCTTTAATTCTCTGAATTACTCTACCTTACTCTTTCACTGTTTGCTTCTGGACTAACACTATCTACTCTCTTTACACTTTAATATATCTGGGAGAATACTTTTAATCCTGCACCTCTGTAATACAGAGAGGCCTTCCCACCCTCAAGTCAACAATCACATACCAACAGCTGCTTCTGACCGTATCTCCATGTAACACATCGATCGCACTGGGAATGACTGTAGCAGACATTCTGACTCTATAGTGCTTACTGTGACATGGAAATATATGTGACCAATGTTATTTCCGTTTGCCTTTTATGTATGGATACTATTTATATGTGAAGAGAGGGTTGGGTATCTATACAATGCCTTGTACTTTGGTGACACTTGACTTCCAAAGAGCAAGAGCCTTCATGGAGGGCTCTGCAAAACCTATTGCACTGTCCCATTCTCCTCCTGTGTGAAACCTTGGCCCTCGTTTGCTGACAGAGAAATGTATCTTGCACTTATTACAAAATACTTTTAGGAGTGTGTGACTCTTGAAAGATTAATTTTGTCCAGTAAAATGCTACAGGCAAAGGATACATTTTAAAGGAGTGCAACAGACAGGGCCATGGTCCATTAAGTTTTTCTTTTCATCTGTTGGGATTGAGGTGTTGGATTTTCTTTTGCAGTCAACACACCTAACATTTGACCTGTCACTGCATTGTGCCTCATTGAGCTGTAGGTGGAGAATGAGCTTTCTCACCTAAAAACAACAGCAGTTGGATAAAAGATGCTGCTGGTCCCACTGTTTGGGACGAGTTAATTTCTTTTATTCTTAAAGACCCATCTAAACCAGTATTAAGATTATCAGAGCACTTTTACAATTTATCATTTGTCTTGTTACAACGCTGTCAGGTCAAAGTGAAGTGTGTTTGAATGCGTACTCTCTTCTATAGCCTTGTGTTGTCTTTATAAGATTACATAACAGCATTTTGCCATGGAAACTACAGACTTCTAAAAAAACAAACATGCTTAAAACCACTGCTGTTCCTAAATGCTACTGTGACTAAAAAAGAACAAACCTTGGTTTTAGTCCTCTGACGGTAAAGGATCACCAGGTCAAGTGTTGGCTTATGCTTGAGTGAATATCTTGAATGACTCCGCTCTCTACTGTCTACTGGCTAAAAAGAAAAAAAAATGTTTTACAGACAAAGGGATCATCATCCCCCCTTATTTTTGTGTGTGTTGTCTTACAGTCCTGACATCCCGCGACTCATCATGGAGATAAAACATGGACCACAGGGCCAAGGGGAAAACTTGTTCACTATTCTGTCACCGTCAACCTTTATTTAACCCCTTTCTTTGTAACTCATTATTTAATCCACCAAGATATACATACTGTATATACATAAGACAAATATATTTACAGAGTTTTGCTACTGTAAACACTGCAATATCTGTATGAAATGTAAAATAATTTAGACATTTTACCTAGAGGAATTATTACTATGTATTTAAAGATAATAAACTTGTGTATTGTGTTTTAGATAATCTTTTGCTGAGTGTCTGTTTTTTCTCTGTTCACGTGTTACCATTACAATCCTTGGTTGAGAGGTTCAACTCATTTGAAATATCATGGTAAATATTTAACACACCATTGTACACTGTCTAAAAATGACCATGTCACAAAGCTCCTATGTGAAATGCATAATGAATATATTATAGGTTCTGAAATATGCATGGTCCGCTCATCGCTCACGGTGCAAAGGGTCTGATGAAGCTCCATCATTTGGAGCTGGTATTCACAGGTGGCTGATTGAAAGTTCACAGAGTGCATCCTTGAGAGCAGAAGGAAATGTAGCAGACATCCTGGCATCACAGCTGCTACTGCTGCTACGGATGATGTAACGCAGTAGATCTACAAGACATGTGACTACAAAGGCATGAAGGCAGCGCAGGCGTGTGAACATGTAAAAAGCATGATCAGTAATCTGTTTAGGTGTGAATGTATCTTGACCTTAGTTCTGAGATGCCTTGGCTGTTCATGAGGTGATCTGATTGGAGAAACTTCAAACTTTACCCCTCCAAGTCTACTTTTTGACCACAAAATGAACCCTTGTATTGTTACATTTTATCATCTAAAAATTGCCCTGACACGGTGTTATAAACACTGTTACACAACTGCAGACTCCCATACAACACTTTTGTCCTCCACCCCTTTCCTGTTTGTTTACCCTGGAGAGTAAATATGCTGGCTGTCACACTGACTGACTTGAGCGTCCCTTGCTCCCTTGCTGACCGCTGACTAAAACCCTGTTGATTCCTCTGAAAGTCAATCTGCCCTTAAGTTACAGGCAGAATCCAAAAAATTAATCTGTCCACTGCATGGATGGATTGATATCAGTATCTCTCACAAAATATCATATTATGCATTTTCTTTAAGTCATTTCTACTTGGAATGATGCTGTGAACTCTTGACCTTGCATTTAAGGAAAACACACCAGTATGCCAATTCAGATATTATAATTAATTATCCAGAATTGGATTTTACTGAGAAGATTTAGAGCTGTCTGGCTTGGTCGGGGTTAGATAATCGCCAAATCCTTGTTTAGTTCCCACTGTCTGGACAAGCCACAGGATGATGCAGCGATGGCACCAACCTGTGGATGTGGATGATACTGCACAAACACTTGAAGTCAAAAGAGAAAGTATTTTATTTTTATTTCCAAACTGAGACTTTCACATTGAAAACAAGCTGGAATGTAATGGATCATTAATTGTGGGTCATGTGATCAATTTTCTCACACATTTTATTGCAGGAATTGTAAAAGCTTCTGATGTAATGTTTTATTTTTAGATGACCCCAGGCTAGTAAGTGTACCCCCCCCCCCCCCCCCCCCTTCATTACTCATGCTACAAGACACTTTCTGGACATTCAAACATGTGCACTACATGGCTTTACCATGATAAATCGAGTCTCACACACAGACATCAAAAAATTATGAGAATGTTTCATGACAACACCCTGAGGAAACTTTTTGACACTCCACATGAACCCAATCCAAATCTGTTTGGGTAGATGTTGGATCAATGTAAAAGCTGGCCTCTCTCTGATGAAAAAAAGAAAAAAAACTAATCAGTTCATACAGCAGAGAGCTGATGGCGTCTGGAATCTGGCCGCCTTTATGTGAGTGTGCATCTACACGTCCACATTACGATGATGAATGGAGCCACAAGTTAATGAGTCTGACATACTGCACTTATCTATTCCTCTGTGTCACAATGAGTCATTATGCACCGACAGGAATGAAACATCCTCCCATGTGTCACACAGTAAAACAGAAGGTAAAATACATAACGCCACAATTGTTTTGAACATAAAATTTACTTCCTGGACTAGGATATTGTTTTTTTTGTTTTGCTTTTTTTACAAACATGTTTCAAAGTTTGGGGACAGTGAATTTCTTTAACTCTGTTATTATTATTTTTTTTTTACTGTTTAACTATTTAAAGGACTCCCAAACTGAACAAAATGTTATGGTAGTAAATTTCTTTTGAAACCATAGATCCCTTAGCGGGAATACTTTTCCGAAGGGCCATAGGACCCTTTTCAGGAACCTCTGGAGGGCCTCTGACCTCAAATTTGTAACCCTGAAAAATGATTATCATGGAGCAGTTACAGAAATATCCCACTAGTAGACCAGTAGTCTTGATAGTGGACGGCACCAGAGGAGTCGCCTCTATGGGGACAGTGCAATATCGACTTGCCCTCCATAAAGGACAGTATGTGAACATGTGAGGAAGTAGTCTACACATGGGGTCCACCGGCTAATCAGTAGTAGTGTGCAGGCCTGTTCCAAAAATGAGCACAAGACGCGCTCAGAGAAAGCTTTAGGTAGGTGTCTGTCTGGTCCGGCTGTGGCTGGTCTTGAGCGAGCCCAAAATATAGAATCAGAGGTATTCCCAAAACCAGGTTAGCCGCTGTCACACGCACAGTGGAACTGACAACTGGCACAATGTGCGTTAGTCAGTGGCTTACCTGCTTTTAGAGCTGAGACTGCCAAACACGAGCAATCTGTGGAGCAACACAGACAAAGGCTGAGCAATACAAATTAAAAAATCAGTCAAAGTCATCATGAAGAGTGCAAATTCAATTTAACCGAACAGCATTTTAAATATATATATACATTAAATGCTTAGAAAATGATACAAATCGATAAATATCTGACAGCGTCTTTTGTTCTTACTCCGTTACAAAATGTACTACACAATTACAAATTACAACTGGCACCTAGTTGTTCATATATGCACTCGGCTACTGAATGATATTGATGTACTTTCCGTTTTATATGTTTTCAAAAGTTTTAAAATAACTTGTTTAACGTCTAAAGACTGCATATAAATTAATACAAGAATTTATCCAACGGAAGTGGCCTAATTATCCATAACATAGGCAAGGCGGAATTAAGAATAGTGAGAGATAAAAGGAGCTACTCACCAGTCCTAAGTTTTCTTTTGGATTCATTTTAAAAGAAGGAATCTGTCACTGTCGCAGAAGGGATCCATTCATCCGTCCTAATAATTATCCGTTTTGTTTTTTCCTTGAAAGAAATCACTGTGCATGTTTAAAGTTAGGTGCATTTTAAGAACATAGTGTAGCCTACACCGACGCACAAGTTCAGTTCACTTGCATTACCCCTACCCTGCCCACTCCCCTGCATCTGCAACCCGACCTGGTTATGCAAATTGAATAGAAACGGACAGCACATATAGCCAATGGCAAGCCGCCCTGAAGATGAAAGACCCACCCAGCATTGATAATGGACAAATGAAAATCTCTAAGAGGCTGGTTTAATAAGGGCAGCAGGTTCAGCTGCCTTGTAGAGTTGTAGTTGGGGTGCGGCGCGTTCAGTTCTGCACGTCGTACATTAGGAATGAACCATTATCGTGCTAACAGTTTCCTGTCCAGGACGATTATTTATGCAAACATGAATGCGACGCAGGTTTGTTTGTCCTTAAATAGACGACATGTGATGCGACAGCTGCTGCCGGAGGTGTGATGTGGGTTTGAAGATGGTTTAACAAAGGACGCCCCTACCCCTACAGTGTGAAGTGGTTGAACTCAGCTTACTTGTGTACAGTGTTGCCATGAGCGGAGTGTGGCTGTGCACGTACCAAGGATGCAGCATGACAGTCTGATCTGATGATGACGAGTAGGAGCAGAGGAGGTGGAGGAGGGTGATGAGGATGATGACCATTCAATTATTTAAGGAATGAGCGTTTATAACTGCTTTTCATCGGAGCAATCAGAAGAAAATTCAAATTAAAGTTAGTGTGTGAGTTAAATTTCAACATGGCAGAGAAGGAAGTTTAAAGAAGTTCAAAGCGGAACATTGAAATCATAAAGACTAGTCTTCCTACTATAAAAAAGGGCTACCATGGTTATTACAATGCGATCAACATACAAGAGCTTGATGAAGTTATACCGTGACAAAATCTGCATTTTTTTTTCTTGTTGCACACAAAATCAAAGCCTCCCTGTGACTTCGGGACATGATGTTCCCTTCTTTCCCCGGGATATTATCACGAAACCTTTTCAGACTAGTTTGTTCTAATCTTCATTTCCCTTGACCAGTTTTTGACAGTCGAAACCCAGTCGGATTATTCGCAGCCAGGATACACATAACCCCATGACATAAAGTAGCAAATCTGGATTACATTGTATTATGTAATAGCAGATTTTGTAGAAGAGAAAAGTACCACTAGGGGGTGACAGTCAGCTTTGACTGCAGAAAAAATACCTGCGATGATTTGCACATTTAGTCATGTAGGATTCAGCTGAAATCTGTTTGTTGCCGTGGGTGAGTGATTGGTAAAATAAACCTCCGTATTTTGTTTGTTTGGTTTAATTGTTTACAGTGTTGACTGTATGAGCATCAACAGTCATTTTTCTCAAACCATATTAATTCAGAGTATATTGAGTATATACACTCCTGATCAAAATTTTAAGACCAGTTGAAAAATTGCAAGAATCCACATTTTGCACGCTTGGATCTTAAGAAGGTTCTAGGTAGGGCTTCAAAATGCAGAAAGAAGAAATGGGAGGGAGACAAGAAAATATTTTGAGCAAGCCTGAGGCCAGGCTGCTAAAGAGAAGCCTGAAGATTTTAGAAGACCCCTCTCACCCAGCTAAATGCTTTTTAAACGTTCTCCCCACACATAGGAGCATGAGATGTATTTAAACCGGAACAAGCAGATTCCAGTACAGCACATATCCTCAAACTGTCCGACTCCTTAACATTTCAAAACACTTTTAGCATCATTTAAATTTTAGTAGTCAGATATCAGTTTAATATTCATATACAGGTTTTCATTTTGAGTCTGGGACCTTTTAATATATAAAATAATCAATATGCTCAGTATACATATCTTTATTATCTACAGTGCATCCATAAAGTATTCACAGCGCTTCATTTTCCCCACAATTTAGTTTTTCCACAATTCATTTTCCCCTTGAACTTTCTACACACAAAACTAAGGAAGAGGATTAGGGCCACTGAAACAGAGTCCAATAATTTTTTAATATAGTTATTTATCAGAGAAAAATGAGTTAGAATTCTGAGACTTACGTCAGAACTCTTAGAAATTCTTCTAAAGTTCAATCACAATCAAGCCAGGAAGTTTTTAATTTTTCCATTGTCTTGTGTTTAGCATATTTTTGCTTTTACTGGGAGAATATTACAGCAGAAAGAGTCTAAACCAGGCAAGCGAGAGTGAGCATGCGCTCCTGTCAGTCATCACCCTTGCTATTTACTGTGACCTTTGCTCAAACAAAACTTTGGACTATGCTACGGATTGGTTATTCAAAGTACTCGTGAATCTCACGCTGGCGTTATCTCATTGAGTCTTAATGGTAGGTATACAGGTGATGTTTAAAAACAGGTACTGTCTCTTTAAGAGTCTTGATCGTCTGAGTGCACTCGGCCATTTCCGTCGATGGCCAGCCGGTGGTGTCACTCAACAACTGTGGAGACTTCAAACCAATTTTAGGTTATTCAGTGCGGTGTGTTTGAACGTTTAACGTGCCATTCAGTTCTTTGTGGTATATTTTCATTGAAGAAGGTTAAGAAGTGAAGTGTACGTCAGTTTCCCCGCACATTGAGTGTTTGTAGAAGCATGTAGTGGACGTTAGCTGAATGTTGCTATTCTGGGATGAGCTAACACACTCTACAGAAGCTAGTGTTAGTAGCTAGCGCCATTTGTTCAGGAGGACCTGTGACTGGCTGGGAAAGGTTCTTGTCAATGCATGTTTATGTATCGTGTTTATCTTCGTTAATTTTATATACGCATATCTTTTTTGATAGACGGAGGAAGCATCCCGTTTGCTGTCGACTTTTCTTCTTTGTTTACAAAAGTAGCTTTAGCATTGTCTGCAGGGGACTGCTGCGGGTTAGCTACTCAGTGTTAACGCTTGGTAAAAAGCTATTTGTCAGCAGCTAAGAAAACAAGAAACCCTTTGTAAATGGCTTTCAGTGTCGTAGCTGTTGTGTATTTTGTTAGTATTTTGATCCTGCTTAATTTAGTTTTTTTTTTTACCCGGCAAATGTTACTGTCATACAGACCAAAGATCCCATGCTCTCTGCTCAGAGGCTTCCCTCTTCTTGAGGCTGACTTCATATCTGCCCTTTCAAAGGTCACTGATTTGACTACTTAGTAGTGCTAAGTCTACTTGTCCTTGTGTCATCTTCTCTCAGGTTTATGTGAGAATAAAGGCTGTCAGAGAAATTGTCAAGCTGTTGTTCTGATGGTCAGCCATGGATGAAGATGACAGCCAAGATGAGCTGATCAACCGCAGCACATCCCACAATAAAGGAAAAAGGGCCGCTGTATGGGCCATATCAGGTAATAGTCTTTATAGTAAACTGTTGAATTCGTTAACTACTGTAAAAAATGCAGTATGACCTTTTGTTTGTAATTTCATGTAATTTTGCCTCTCAGATGACTCTGATGACAGTGGAGGGGGGTCTGAAGAGGGAGAATCTGATAGTAGTGAGGAAGGAGAGGATCATCTAGATCAAGAGGATGAGGATGAGGAGGAAGAAGATGAAGAGGAGAATGGTAGGAGTGACAAAATACGCAGTTTGTATTGCTTTAATATTTATATTTTTTTTGTCATGATGTTTTTTTCATTGTTTCATTTTTGATGGTATTGAACAGTTTTTCTTCATTCCAAGCTTTAGTCTCAATTTGGAGCAGCTGTATTCAAGCTTAGTTGTTCATAGTTGAACAGGAAAATAAGTCACTGTGGCTGACTTTTACTGTGACATACTTATTTCATTTTTTGTTTTGTTAAACTGCAAAACCCACCAAGATAAAGAAATATCTTTATACAATTCTGTCAGATGATGAAGAGGAAGAAGATGCCAAGGCTGAGGGTGGGGCTTTTGGAGGGACCTCTGCTGACCTTGCAGGGATGAGCTCAGATGAGGATGCAGACAAATGTCCCATCTGCCTCAACTCCTTCAGCAGCCAGCCTGTCGCTACGCCAGAGAGCTGCGAGCACTACTTCTGTCTGGACTGCATCCTTGAATGGGCCAAGGTGGGACTGGCCTACTGTTCAGATAGCACTTTGTTAGCAACAGTCTTTTTTTCCTATCCATGGATGCCTGCTGATGAACAAGGAAACTTGGTAGCTCAATTTAAGTGTTTTTGTTTTCTCTTCCTTTCAGAATGCAAACTCATGTCCTGTAGACCGGATTGCTTTCAACAGCATCTACCTGAGGAAATGTTTTGGAGGCAAAGTGAAGAAAGTGGTCAGTGTGTTCAGGTTTTATTCACCATACCCTCTGTTACATTTAGTATGTCAGTATACCCCATAAATATTTATTTAAGGTGAATTTATTACTTTTGTTTGATATCTGCGATGACTGCTTCATTCAGATCACAGTACAAAAGCCTGTGAAGCAGGGTCAAGAGGAAACAGTAGATGTGGATTTTGAACAGACCAACTGTGAAGTGTGTGGTGGCAGCGACCGAGAGGACCGCCTCTTGCTTTGCGATGGCTGCGATGCTGGGTGAGATGGCATGCATGTATGGATATATAGTTATATCTATTTGAATTTGAACTACATATCCCTGTGTCAGAGCTAAAGTTGGTTTTAAAACTTTTTTTTTTTCACCATAAGATAATTATTAAGCCTTTTTTCTTCATCAGGTATCACATGGAGTGTCTCACGCCACCCCTTGACTCAGTTCCTGTTGAGGAATGGTTCTGTCCTGAGTGTGTAGCTAACAACCGGCACTCAAGTAATCCTAAAGTTTTTCCTCATTTCATAAAAAACAGTCAATAAAAATAAAATGGCTAACTTGAAGAAGAGAGAATTATTTGCACTGAGGCAAGTTGCTGAAATTGTCTTGACTCAGGGGCCTCGGCCGAGGAAATCAGTGATTCAGAGAGCCTACCATCTACAAGTCCCACCACCAGTCGCTCCCAGTCCCGTGCTGCAGGTCCCACCAGAGCTATTGCTCGCACTCAGCAGAGTGAAAGGGTTCGGGCTAACGTCAACCGACATCGCATCACACAGGCACGCTCATCCCAGGTTTGGCATGAGGCGTGATGCTTCTGTATGTCTTAATCTCTAACTAATTTTAACAGCATATGTGCTGCGCTCAAACTTGAAGAAAATCCACCATCATTTGGAGGAGTTGTGCAGTGCTGATTAATGATATTTATGAGTTATTTCTTTAATCACCTGAGTGTGACTAACAGCACAGGTGACAGCATGTGATTTTGACACTTCTTGTATTTTATTTCTGATTTAAATGCTTGTATTTAGAAGAAGTGCATGTGTTTGAAGGTTGTCTGCTGACTACAATGTTTTTCAAAGTAAACCAGTGAAGCTATGTGCATTTTTTTGTTTCGGTCTAGCTTGCTCCCACATATCTGATGCAGTCCACTTGGCTGGATGAAACTATCAATGCCGTGGTGGCTGGGCTCAACACGTCTGTTTACATACGGAACCTCACGCCTCGCGCCCCTTCCAGCCGCAGGCGCAAGACGGGTCAGTGCGCACGCATGCGCAACATGAATACAGCCTGATTTACAAAAACATGTGGATGCTGTGAAAAATGTGGACGAAAACAGATTTGATAGTCTGAAGCATTTTAAACCCGTGGTTAATTTAAAGTAGTGCATAGACAACATATCAAATGTTGAAACGGGGAAAAAATTGTATGCTTTCTTTGATAATATTTGATATGTGTTGCTGACATCAAATTCAAAGTTGTTTTTTTCTTTTCATGTTGAGTCTTAATCTGTATTTGGGGATGCAGAAACTAACTGTGTTCAGTCAGTAATTTACAGAAGTGATTTTGAGCTCATGAAGGGATTCCCACTGCAGAGTATTATTAAGTTGTTTACTTATTAACTCAAGCAGATGAATAACCTCTTCTCATTTTTACTTCCTTTTTTTGTTGCTCTTCTGATTTAAGCATGCACCTCTCTTCAGTCTTCTAAATGTGAAAGAAAAAAAGACCCAAACATGACTTTATTTCTCTTGTCACATTTTTTAGAAGACAAAAAATATTTAATGTGTTGTCTTTGTACCAGAAATGACAAAATAATAGGGATTGGAATGACGACCATAAAAATCTGTATTTTATTTTTTCTTTTTACATTTACGCAATGACCCAACTTTTTTTTTTTTGTAATAGTGTTGTGAACACAGTATGTGTGTCTAAGACGTGATAACTTCTACGATTGATTGAACAGGGAGGCGCAGAAGGGTCAAGAAGACATCTTCTGCCAAGGGGAGAAAAGTTGCAGGCACAGGAGTCAAGAGGAGGAAACGGAAAGTGAGGAGGAATAAATCCAGAAAAAAGCTGGTGAGTGTATCCTCGGTATCAGTCTTTAAGTTTCCTAAATCCTGTGAAATAGATTTTTCATTTTGTGACCTAAACTAAATAATGAGTATGTTTTATTTTTCCTGCCAGGTTTTGAAGAAGTCAGCCACTACTCGGAGTCGTATTGCTAATAATCTGGGAATAGTAAAGGATCAGAAGAGCTCCTCACTGCCGATGGTGTACCGGCCGGCAGAGCACAGACTCAGCAACATGCGTGCTGAAATTGGTGCTCAGTCACTCTCTATCTATGGGGATCCATTTGACTTGGATCCATTCGTGGATCGGTGAGAAGACCACTTTACTGACTACTAATATTTAGACGTTTCTGGTTACTCGTGCCACTAGTCTGAAAGTTAAGTTTCTGTGGGCACACACTGAGCACATTTGCATATTGTGTTGTCTTTTATTGATCTTGATCAGTGAGGAGGAGGATCACCGGACCCACGCTACATCGCTGTTAGAGGCGAAGAGAAGAGGGATCTCTCGCTCTGCTCTTCGATCTCACCAGCCCGTAGCTAGACCAGTCACAGGAAGCCTTTCCAGGTAACTGTCCCTTTTCCCAACTAATTACATGCCCACATTGATCCTGCTAATCAGTCATATTTCAAAGATTGACCGCAGCATGATTTCAGTCATGCTGTTGATGATACCATCAGTTCTAGTAATAACAACCCGTCATTATGTCACGATGGTAGGTGAGATGTAAAAATAGCTTTCAGCTGCATGCATGAGCATTGCTGGAAAGGAAAATAACTCCATGTTCCTTTTCTTTTTAACATTGCTATAACAGAAGGGCTGTGGATGTCCCCCAGTCAGTGGGTGTTGTGGAGGCAGCACCGGTCCCAGACCTGCTGGGCAGCATCCTCACAGGACAGAGCATGCTCTTAATGGACAGTTCTGACATCGTCATAAATCGAGACGGTTCGCTTAAAGCTGCAAAGCCAGGTAAGTTTGTGATCGTTTGAATGATTACTTTGATTGTGTTGTTGCTGTAAAGTCCTTTGGTTTTTAGGAAACAAAGACTTCTCATATTTCATACATTTTTTTAAACTGGCTGAATCAAGGAGTCGAGGAGTCTAACTGCAGAATATTACACAACCTCAAATCTGCAAAACAGTTAGTGCTTTATAGCAAAAATGACTTCCAACTTATGAATATCTAACTTTAAAAGATCTTCAGTCTGGCAGCTCAGAAGGCATGTAGGGCTGCCAGTCCAATCCCACAGGGATAGTTTGTTCCTCTTCAGCTGCTCTCAGCTGATGGTGAATGGTGAGGTTTTTTGTCACCACTCATGTTTTCATGTTTCTTTCCAGCAATATGAATGTTTCTTCATATACTTTAATCTACATCATAGAAATCATTCAAACTTTTGAGTTTAGTTTTTCCACCTTTATTTAATCATTTGTATGTTTTGTATTTTACAGTGGCGCCATCTGTGTCAACGCCAGCTTGCAGCAAAAGCAGCATCTCAGGAGATGCCAGCACCCACATCAACTCGATGATGTCACCTAGCCAAGGAGATGCATCTCTGCCCGTTCACTACGACGCAGACCTACCAGGATCCTCTCACAGTGCCATGAGCAGACCTTTCTCCCAGAGCTCCTCTCGTGTGCCCTCCTCAGCGAGCCGCAGCCAGCCCTCTGATCTGCCACCCCGAGGACATCAAAGTTTGCAGCCAGTGCGACCTAACAGACCCAGCCATCCTCCTGGACATCGGATGACAAATGGAGTTGTCGACCTCACCCCAGACTCTGGTTCTAACAGTAACCAGCCCAAAAAAGCACCAACAAAGCCCACGTGGGTGGACGTGTCTGTTCTTCCCAGGATACCAAAAATAAGAAGGGAGAGCAGTGATGGCCCAAATTGTGCCACAAGTCAAGGTTCTAGCTTTGTGAGTAATAAAACCAGAGCGAGGGAAAATACAACTAACTCTACCCCCACAAGTCGTGTTTATGGCATGCCAGACACAGGCATGAACAGCCAGGCTGGAAACAAAGGCAGACAGCAAAGTGTAGATCAGCAAAAGGGCCGAGCTGAAGGTGCATCCCAGAAACACAGGCCTGAAGGAACAGGCTCATCAAATTCCTTCTCAAACTCCTTTTCTTCTTCTTCCTCCTCCACTGGTTTCCCTTCCAGCCAGTCACGTTTTTCATCATCCTCCTCAGCTTCATCATCAGTGAGTTTCCGCATTAACTCCAGTGGGAACTCCTGGCAGTCACGGCGTCTTAGCATGGCGTCGTCTGCTGGAAGCAGCACGCAGGAACAGTGGAGCAAAAAGGAAGATGAAGTAAGAAAGAGACAGATGCGCAGGGATAAACAGATGCTGCTGGCATCACATACCCAGGTCAAAAAAGAAAAAGAAGAAAGTAATAACATCTATGATCCCTTTAATCCAACTTTGTCTGACTCAGACAGTGAAGGCGAGAACTCTGAAAACACCACACACGAGCTGAAAGCTCAAACTGCAGGAAACAAAAAGGGTGAAGTGCAAAACAAGCAGCATCTGGTTCATGTGAAGACTGAAAAACAGGACGTTGAGGTCTCACATGAAGAACCAAGGACATCTAGCGCTCCAGAAAACGTATCACAGCAGGTCAGACGTTCAGAGGTATTAATTAAGACTGAAAATGAAACAAGATCAGACACCGAGAAACAAAAAGAAATAGTTAACACTACAATCAAAAAAGAAAAAGGGTTAGATGATCCAAAAGAGGCTCAAAGGTTTGGATACAACGCAGAGCCAATGGAAACCCGACCACCTGTTCATCACAGCCGAGTTCATATCAAGACTGAACAAGAGACAGTAGGAGTGAATGAAGGGAGTGTCTGCACTTCAAACAACAATGTCCCTAACAATTCATCTGCATCCAGCTCAGCTCCCCCCGCAAAGAAACAAAAAACAGAAATTAAACCAGATTCCAAATCCTCATCTAAGTCCCCAACAGGAGATTTAGGTGCCAAAAAGAAAACACCTCAAGTATCAAAGGAGCTGCAGTCCAGCAGTTCAGAGACAGATAGAGGGAGGAGAGGAGACCATCATGCCTCGAGCCAGGCAGGCCAGCAGAAGGAGAAGAAGCAAGATAGAAATTCCAGGAGATCCAGGTCCAGAGAGAAGCGAGTACGCGCAACCTCAGAAAGCTCCCAGTCCAACTCACCAGATAGGACCAGCAGAAAGAGACGACCTCGGTCCTCATCGAAAGACAGGAGGCGATCAAGGTAAACAAGCAATTCTCTTTCCAGTGTTTCTCTTGTCATTGCTTAAATATCCAGTTAACTTAGACACCTTTTGACAAGAGTTTTTTTTTTTCTCATTACTGATTTTAGGTCAGATTCCAGCTCCAGCTCCAGAGATCGCTCAAGGAGGAAGACGCACAGACAAAGAAGCAAAGAGAGGAATGATGGCAGAGAGAAAAACAATGAGAAAAGACAAGTGTCAAAGAACAAGAGACCAGGTCGATCTCGCTCAAAATCTGTGTCCAAATCACGTTCCAGATCCAGATCAAAGGACCGTAAACGTGGCCGGTCTCACTCAAGGTCCCGGTCCAGATCTAGATCCCGTGAAAGGAGAAAAGATAACACAAGGCTGCAGCAACCGTCTCATTCAGCCAGAGACAAAGCAGAGTCACGGTCAAAAGAAAAGAGGAGACACAAGTCTAGATCCAGCTCAAGAGAGAAAAGAAAAGATAAAGGTTCATCATCCAACAGTTCTCAGAGAACTTCCAGCTCCGGTGTTTTGACTTCTCACGACACAAAGACACAGGACAGGAAAAAGGACAAGGACATAATCAGAAGATCCATCAAAGAGGAGAAAGTGGATAAAGAGGAGGCTTCTCACTGCATTACTGTCCCTAAAGTGAAAAGGGAAGAGCTCAGGACTGACAGCCAGGTGAAACCAACAGAAACAGCTAAAGAAATGAAGACTGGAAAAGAAATTAAGAAAGAAAAACAATCTCTGGATATGTTTGAAGATTCTCCTTCTAATAAACCAATTAAAGAAGAAGCAGCTGACATCCATGCTTTGGTGAAAGTCAAAGAGGAGAGTAGAGAAGAACTTGTCAAGACTGAGACGTGTGAAATCTTGATAATTAAATCTGAGCCAAGTTCCCCACAACCAGCTCACTCGGCCCTGGTCACCTCGTTTCCTTCATCTGGTACACCTGTGACAGCAGAGAGCCTCCAGGATAAAGCCCCTCACTGTCACCCTGAGGCTTCTGCTGAGCAAGCAAACACTGTTGAGTCAACAGTCTCTGTGAAACAAGAAGTTGGGCAGCCATCAGATTCAGATGATGACTTCAATGTTGATGTGATGCTAGACAACCTGGACTATGTGAAGTCTGAGCTTAAAGAGGGAAGTGGTTCTTCTCAAAATGCAGACAAGGCTGCACAGGAAGGGAAAAATGAAGGAGAGCAGGCGTCTGTGCTCGTGGGAACAAAATCCAAAACTCAAGTGAAGAGGGTTACCTGGAATATCCAGGAGCCGGAGGGGCCACAACCAGAAAAATCTGCAAGCAGTGAGTGTCGCTGTTAAATTCTTCTGCACCAGATTCTGTTGGATTTGATCTGTATATTAAACAGGTTTCAAATCCTTTCTCTCACAGAGGTGGCTCTTTATAAACTGAGGCTGAAGCAGGAAGGACTTCGAAGACCCTCTTTAACATCTCAGACAAGCAGTCAGGTAGGAGAGCTCTTTTTTTTAAATATCTAAAATTGGTTAATTTTAGAAATGCAATCAGCATGTCATTGGAGAAAATGGCCAGATGGTGGCAGTGTTTATCTAAAGACCCACACAGTATTTTGTCACGTGACTGAAACTAAAACTGATACTAGAGCATTTCACAGGAAGTGAAAGTAAGTCTTACTGAGGAAATCAAAACTGATAACACATTTAATGAAACCAATACAGAAAAGTTATTTTTTTTAACATATGTGATTAGTGCTACATAAAATATAATGGGGCCCTTAATTCTTCTGTCTCATGGTATGTCCTTTCATTCTAAAAATAAAATTGTCACTATTTCCCTCCTAACCACATAATGTCCTCTGATTGACATAGGACATCACTGGATCTGTCGGTGACCCCTCCAAAAAGGGTGCAGGTGGCTCCTCTAGATCTGATGTTGCACATCCTGAGGGGTTTTCAAGCACTGGACAAGCAGGGGAAGGGGACATGCTGAGCAAAGACAAGGTGAATGTTAATTTGAATATTCAGTCTCTTTAATGTTTGAACTGTCTAGTGACATTTGTGATGTTCTACACTCGCCAGCAATACCTAAAGAAACTACACATGCAGGAGAGAGCTGTGGAGGAGGTCAAACTGGCCATTAAGCCTTTCTACCAGAGGAGAGACATAAACAAGGAGGAATACAAAGAGATATTACGCAAAGCCGTCCAGAAGGTGGGTTCAGGATTTTACCGAGATAAAAATCTGTCACCAACCAACTTGAAGCTTGTTTTACATGGTCAGAGGTTTGGCTTGTGTGAGTTTTTGAGAGAGATTCTTTTGTGCTGCTGTCATCAGGTGTGCCACAGTAAGAGCGGAGAGATCAACCCAGTGAAGGTGGGCAATCTTGTCAAGGCATATGTGGACAAATACAAACATGCAAGAAAACACAAGAAAGGGGAGGACTCAGGAAGGACACAGGAGGCTCAGACTGAGGTAATGAAAACCTCTGATAGCCCCTGAGGAGACAGGAACCACAGACGA
This sequence comes from Labroides dimidiatus, assembly GCA_030710495.1. Taxonomy (NCBI): domain Eukaryota; kingdom Metazoa; phylum Chordata; class Actinopteri; order Labriformes; family Labridae; genus Labroides; species Labroides dimidiatus. Next base: position 13,948,637 of record CM061147.1, read on the forward strand.
GGACAACCGCTGGCACTGAAAACACCATCTTTGACCTCTTTTTGGACTGATGAACCCAGTCTGAATGGGTAACAAAGATTTGCTCACAGCTTCAAGATGGAACATTTTCTATAAAGTTAAGTTTTGACGACAAACCTTCTTCGTTAAATCGTTGAACACCTGTTGGTGTCTTTGTCTGGGACTTTCCCTGCCCAGAGTTGGTGTTTCTGTGTGCTGTAGCTGAAAGACCCAAAAGGGGAGGTTTTGTCTCAGACATCCTTCCATGGAGCAGCAAATCGGGTAGCTTCCTGCACAGGTTTTCTGTGGCAGTTTTGGGGGAGGGGAGTGGGTATTTATCAGTGGCAGGACTCTTTTTGTTCGATAAGAAGTGAAATAGAAGTATGCAGAGATTGCATAGTTGAAACTCGTTAAGGAAAGACACTTATGCAATTTTGTAGAAAATGATCAGAGAAATAACTTTTAGAATAGTTTGTAAATAATAGATTTGATATACCCACTTATGTTCCTTTCATGTGTGTTGCCCGTTTCAAATTTTGATATGCTTTGTTCTCGTTGAATAATTTGTCGTTTTTCCATTTTTCTAATGTTCACGTTCTGAGCTAATTGTAGTCTTAACATGCTCTACATGAAATGTGGCCCGGCATATTCAAATAAATCATGCAGTCACGTTTCTGTGACCGCCTTGTCTCTTCAAACAAACTATAAATTCTTGCAGAAAGGGCTTATCGACCCAAAACAGGATTGCCAAAAAAAAAAAAAAGGAATAATTTGATTTTGTGCCAAACGACTAAAGAGTTTTTGTTTGTAGGTTTATTTTTCAGCCTTTATTCAAATGGTGGATGGAGCCGTCCACGGGGTGAGAGCGGTGAGTGATATGTGGGAAAACGGCTGCAGGCTGGAGCCAACCCAGGGCTGACTGCTTGAGGGCTAATACCTGCAACCCAATGATGATGCTTTTATTTTTAATTAACCTAATTTTTACCCTGTTTTTCAATTAAGGTGGATATGCTGCAACAACAGGGCAGGTTAGTGTAGTTTATAGTTTCTGCAGACTGTCGTATTGTACAGTCCCATGCTCTCAGTGTCCTCAAGCATTTTAATAAAGTACTTTTTTTCTGTTCATATTTTTTACGTTCAAAATATTATACTCATTTAGCAGGCATTATTTGATTGCTTTTAAAGTTAAATTTGGAGTCTCAAAACAAAAAGATGAACCACTATTCCTGATACAGGATTGTCCGAGGTAGGTCTGATGGAAATGAATGCATCTTAAGACGGGAACAAAAGTACTTCAATTTTACCTTGGACTTTTTGAAACAACTATTTAATGCCGTGTTGTCCGTGTGACCTGAAACTCGCTGCTCTGTACTGCTCAGTCTGCCTGTTCGTCTTTCTGTTAGAGAAACTTTTCAGTCTGCTCGCTGTAGGCTTTTGTGAGGTGAGTGGTTGAACTTGTTTTGTACACATATTGGGCTTTATAGCCAAGAACCAGTAGGAGAGTGAGTCTTAAAGAGGAACCGGTGCTTCATGTTTGTCTGAATGTATTTCATTTCCCTTTTTTTTTTCTTTGGCATTTTACTTGATGAAACAAGCCAGGTGTTTCTAAGAGGGAACACAAGTGATAATAAATCACCACTTGCTCCTATTCTCTCTTGTTCTGTTTGAAGTGTTGATTGTTTTAAGGTGGTTGCTCCTGGAAGTAGTTTTCTACTGAATGTCAATTTTCACATCTTAATCTTTGGAGCAAATAACCAAAGATAAAAATTGTCATCTTTCAAAACCTCTTGAATATACAGTGACTGTTTGAATTTAGATTAAAAAAAATGCTTGTCTTTATTTCTCATGGGGTTGTCGTAGATGTAGTTTAAGATAGCATGGCATTTACGACTCAACCACCATCACCGATGAAAAGATTTAAAATCTCTTTCAGTGTTAGTTTATTTAAAAGCTATAGAAAGCTTAACATTGTTTCAGCATGAAAAGTGCAAAATAAACAGCAGATCAGAAAAATAGTTAAAAACAATGAAAGTGCAAAACATTTCACCAGACAGTGTATAACATAGAAAACTCATTAACTGAATTTTTCAATTTACAAGCTCATAAATAGTTTAGTTACCAATTTTGAAAATCACACGTTTCAAAAAGATGATTTGACATTTACAGGCATCATTTGGAGTGTGTTCTCGGGTCAAGCTAAGGAGTCTTATGTAGTGATAAAGTTGAGGATCAGTTTTGTTATAAGTATAGAAAATGAGAACTTTAGTCTGAAGAGATGTGTAGCAGGAGGATGTGTGACAGATCTTCAATAATGAACTTTTTAAAACATTCATTGTTATTGGTGGTGTCTTAGTTTATAAATTAAGTACTTTCAAAACAATCATTCAGCATAGTTTGGCTAGTTAGGCTGTGGTGTGTCATGTGGTCCAATATGTAGTCTAAATTGTTTGCTTAAGCTGCAGATTGAAGATCAGTTTTCAGATTGTGGGTAGAAAAGGCGTGGCTGCCTGTGCTGGGTCTTCGGCTATCGGCACACCAAAGACGTTGTGAATGAGGTCATAGAGGCTGTTATGTGAGATCTGCAGGCTGACATTGGCGCTGTGAAGAGACGAGGCACCCTCCATCTGGGCCATCTCATGAAAGTGCCGACAGATCAGAGGGACCACCTACAAAAGTGGAGATTGGTAAAGATGATCATTAAAGTGGAAACAATGAACCGCTTAATAAGTTCTAGGACTGCATAATGGTGCACTGCTAAAGCCCCTTTTGCTTGGTTAACACACCAGTAGATCACACTTGGGATACTCCACTGTTAAAGCAATGCATGACTGATAGAGAGCCAAAAGTACTACCTTGACTACGATGAGCTTCTTCTCCAAAGGTCTTCCATCTGGAAACTTTTCCCCAAAGCACATGTTGATGGTATATTCAGGAGAGCTGCCATTGTTGTCTTTAAACTGCTTTAGTTCTGAAACAGGAAGAGTAGCTTATTTCATAATTCATGTTGATGTTGAATAACAGCATACAATGATGGGAGTAAAAAGTTGTATTTTTTGTACACATGGATTAGCCAGACATACCATTCACGTATTTTTCAAAGCTGAGGAGCTGCACCATGGTGTTCTGGGGCAGCTTTTTGGGGTCTGTGTGAGCCACAGAGGGGTCACTGGTGCTGGCAAACACATGACACCTATCCTGCCTGTAGGCGTAGATACCAGTTTCCTGTACCTCCAGAAGAAGACCTTTCTGAATGCTGTTGAGGATGCGGTTGGTGAATTCAACCTGAGACAAAGACGATGGTAATGATAAAAAGCTTTGCCACAATTATGAACAACCGCAGACAGTCGGTGTAAAAAAATGGCGGATAAAGAGAATTTACTGAGCCTAAAAGCTGGTAGAAATTTCTGTGTCCTGCTGTGTTGGATTTCTTAGAGAAAGCCACAATCCAGCTTTGCAAAAACAGAAAACCAAATCTCTGAATTCATGCTTGTGAAAGCTCTTTGTGAAGGAGTTTACACCAAAATCTTCCAAAGCCAACGTGTGTGATGTCTTAATTCATCATGTGCCCATTTATAACATGATTGTTCTTAGCATGTGAGGTACAGTTTTCTGCTAGCTCCCACTGAACCACAAAGAACGGCAATAATTGCAAAGCTGTGCCAACAAAGGCAGAGTAAAAGAATTTCAACTGGAGCCACCAGACTGTCAGTATTAAGTTTCACTGGTTTCAGCTGCCTTAAACAACCCTCATGTCAGAGTAGAAATATGGTCTTCCCATGTTCTGAAAAAATGGGGATTTCCAACAATTTCCCCCACATCATTCATTTTTCTTTACTGAATATCAAAGACTCACACATGGAAGTAATTAATAATTTACAACTATACTATTCTTAATGTAAATGTCTGAGTGACATTACGTTTTTGTTACAATTTCTCTGAAGTTGAAAGTCAATATTTTCTGAGTGAGTTTCTATCGCATATGTACTGAAGCACCTGTTTTTGGTCTAGCAGATTGTCTGCAGAAGGGAAGCAGAGTTGTTGGGCGTTGAGCTCAGGGACACCGTGGTGGTAGTGGAGCTGGAGACGAGTAGCGTTGAATCGAAGCTTTAGCATTTCTCTTTTCCTGTAGTGAATAGAAATCTCCAGGTCGTAAATAGTCGGCTGCACTGGTGGACTGAGAGCTGGTGGAAGATTTACTGTAGAGAAAAAAAATACATTGCTTTCAATACACTGGGAATCTGCAGAGGGCTTTCATTTCAGTGGAAGTTTTCTTTAACTCAAATCGGCTGAACATACCCTCGTAGTAAGACTGATCTGGTAGGGGCTGTTGGATATTCTCAGTTGCTATTTGATAGTTTTCTCCCACAGCTAGATTGGGCTGTCCATAGTTCTCTGCCCAGGGCTGCTCTTCTGTTCAAGATGATAAAAAATAGATTAAGCTTCATCCAACCTTGATTATAAACTATGTAACATTGTAAACAGGTGGAGAAGGCGTAATTATCTTATATGATTAATGCTTAATTTCCTCTATGCATGAGACTCAGTACCTGATGAACTGTTTCCAAGATCCAAGGCCACAAAGCTGTTCAGCAGATTAAGCTGTCAGGAAAAAAAAGAAAAATAAATAAAGCATTTCATTAAGTTTTAAGGATATAATACATAAAAAAAACATCCCTGCACCTCATTTCCTGGAGGAGGGCACTCTATGGGAGAGTTTTGGATATCCACTGGCATGTCAGAATCCTCTTGGAAGTCCCGTGGCAGCAAGCTTGCATAATTACCTACCAAAACGAAAACAGATTGTGGTTAGATTACATTCATACTCAAAGAGTTCCTATGTCCAAAGCTGGGTTAACAACTGTCTTACACTCAGTGTTGATAATCTCATAGATTTTATGTGGGTCATCTGAATTCTTGGAGTTGTCCTGAATCATCTTGAAGTTAGAGAGGTTGTTCAGAGCACACCGGAAGTTGGTTTTCCATCGGGCCTTGTCTTTTGGGAACTCGTTGATTTTGCCACTTGCGACTGCCCAGGCCTGTCAAACATGCAGATTAGGTTGAAAGTTGTGACTCTTGCAGTATGATCTTAAACTTTCCAGTCTTGTGAGACTTTAAATCATATTCAAGAGTAATTTATCATATTTTACATAAAAATGCTTCATATTTTACTCATCTACATTTATCTAATAACAAGGGGGGGGGACTCAATCACAAAGCACTACCCTTGACAGGCCTCCAGAGGGCTGGCCAATTGGAGAGAGAAGAGGGTTTGTGGAGTCTGAAGCCTTAAAGAGACAGCAGATAAAATGAATTGACAGAAGCTGAAGGGTAGGATAAGGCTTTTCAAAAACACCTGTTTAAGAAAAATGAGGGTTTTTTTTTAGCTGTAATTTGTGTAAGTCTTCTACAGGGCTACCTGGGGGGTGGTATAAAACCTTAAAAGGCACAATACCCTCTCTTTAAACAAAGCAAAACATGAGTGTTGTTATGCTGTTATTGCCCCTGGCTGTCCCTGCACACACACCAGTAATGAAAGGAAGATATCCCTGATTAAGAGTCATTGATAACATATGGAGGGCGTAGGAGTGTTTTGTGGAACAACAACAATCCTCATTTACCACAAACAAACAACCTTTCCATGCTACTCATTTTTTTCCAGTCACATAAGTTTTTATAGAGTAAAAGACATTGGACTTACCCTGAATATTTTACCGTCTTCATCGTTGCAGTCTTTCCTGGAGTTGTGCTTCCAGGGGACTCGAAACTTGTTGGGCTCCACATAGCACAGACCTGTGTAATGACCCGTCCCTATCTGCTCGATGAGCCAGCTGGCGAACTGGGGTTTGGGGAGACTAGATGGCAACATGACAGAGAAGTATTCTTCATTCGTGAGGCAAAAACAAGCTCCTTAACGGCACACGCATGCACAACAGATAATGTCGTGGTAAACGCTACAGATGACAAAGCTCAAGGGTTTTATGTATTATCCATGCCATCCTCAATACGATCCGATTACACTATGCCGAAAAACGCATACTCGGCGAGATGTATTTAGTGCTCTGAACAAAATAGTTTTGAATTAGTTTCATGAGGATCTAAGTCGTCCATAATGTGTGGCTCCTTTTCATGTCCGCAGATGACAGCAATAATATCTTAAACAGAGAAGTAACAAGGAAGTGCGCCTGCATACCTTTGCATGATCGAAGCAGAAGCGTCACCCTCTGATCTCAATCCTCCGCACTGTCCACAACATTTTAACAGCCAATATCCGTGACGTCACGTACGCTCAGTGGGCGGGCGCACGAAAGGGGTGTTCACAGGCAACCACTGCGTTACCGCCTCATAGCTACAGATCATTAAAGAGATGTTTGAGCTGCTAATGGTGCTTAGATCGAAGACACCCCCTGTACACCGTCAGCAGGGGGGGCGGTGTTTGGTTATTTGGTAGAGTGGAAATTTCCTGGGAAAGTGAAAGAGGTCTGGCGGTAAAGCTACGACATCCTTTTACCTAAAACTAATAACAAAAAGTCATCACGTTTTGTGATTGAGAGTGTGAACAAGAAGTAGCCTTGTTCAAGACAGAGTGTTTAAGAATAAATTCTGATGTGTTTTGTAAACAACCTTAAGGACTAGAAGGTAATTTGCTGTTAGAGGGGAGATCCGCCTGCTCTGACATGATGTTTTTATGATGTTTCTCAAGTATTGCGTGCTAAAATAGTGTCCTATGTAACCACACAGTTCCTGTGAATTAAGACACGCAAATATACAAGTTAGAGGTACAGTGGATTTTACTAAATGTGTCGTGTGTAAGTGCTTTCAGGGGACTTTTGGAGTCAGGATCCTGCAGGTGTGCTGTATTGTCATGTGTTTTATAGAGACAGGACATTTATAACTTGTGGGTGAAAGTGTTGTGGGGATATCTTCGCATTAAAACATGCATTGTAGTCATATCTAAAAGAAAAAAAAGGAAAACTCAGCTTTCTTTTTTAAAGGCTCACATCCTGTTTTTACCATCACTGCTCTGTAACTGGTCTCCACAGGAGACTGCAACAGTGACATGTGAGCCCCCTTCCCCACTTTTAACCAACTTTATCTTAAGCCAACAATCACAGTGCAGAAGTTAAGGTGCTCTGTGCTCAGTTTGTGTACATACTGAACTTCATCACAGAGTTTTTCTTCAATGGAGCCCATAAGTGGAGAATGTTGAAGTGTGGTTAGTGTGACCATGTTCTGACAGCAGACTGCGTCAACAAAGACCTGAAGCACCCCCGCCTTAACACACTTGTTTGTCACTGCTTTTGTAATATCTCTCTCTCACCAGTTTACATGTGTTAGGAAAAGGGAAGCATCACAGACTTTATCGGAACACTTCTCTTTTCAGGCTCCCTGGAAGGGCGCTCTCAGTCCTCCTGCAGAAACCACAGGCCCCATCCATGAGGTAGGATGTGTTGTGGTTACTTAAAGGCCACATTGAAGGTTCATATCCTATTTCACTCCCAAATTTAGAGCAATATCAGTTGTGCCAGTTAAGGCCGTCTCATTTATTTATGTAGAATAGTCAGTGTGTTTCACCAGAGCATAAAACATCCTTGCGGCTCAAAAAAGATCTGTAAGTAAAATAAAAGGAGCTTAGCTTGCCTGTGAAACACATGCATGATTGTGAGCATTTGAAGGGATGAAGCAGGCACTGTAAATTTAAACTATGATGTATTTGAAAGGGGAATTTTGTCTGGAATTCTTGCAAGCTGCTGGACTCCCCCTCCTGATTGTTTTTTTCTCCCTCTCTCCTTATCAGTTGTCTCTTCTGCTACACTTACAGAAGGAAAGACATGCTTAATTATCCTTGGCCTGTACTAAGTAAAAAAGCTCTATAGACCCCTGATACTGTTTTACAACAACAACAACAAGAAGAAGCATAAATTTAAATAATGAAACCTTTTTGGACATTATGACATGTGACTTTCAGTGAGTCTCACCTCTTAATGTAGATGGTCACACCTTTACCTTTGAATGAGACTCCGGCATTAGCTTTAATTTATTTATATGTGTGTGGGTGTGTAGGAGTGTTTGTACATCTGGTTAGTTTTGTGGGAGGCGGAGAGTTCACCTGTGGGAGGCAAGAGTTAACCTGTGGGAGGCGGAGGGTTCACCTGTGGGAGGCAAGAGTTCACCTGTGGCAGGCGGAGAGTTCACCTGTGGGCAAGAGTACACCCATTGGAGGGCAAGAGTTAACCTGTTAACAAGAGTTAACCTGTGGGCAAGACTTCACCTGTGGGAGGCGGAGAGTTCACCTGTGGGAAGGCAAGAGTTAACCTGTGGGAGGCGGAGAGTTCAGCTGAGGGAGGCGAAGAGTGTGGCTGCGGGAGGTGAGGAGTGCTGTAAGGGAAGTGAGGAGTGCTGTAATAACAGTGTGAAACTGGAAACCTTGCGAGACAACTGGAGATCCATCATGGCGGCACCCTGTCACTAGGAAAACACCGGCAAACCACTTAAACAAAAACTTAACAAACTATCACCTTTAAACTCTGCTTGAACAGGTTGAAACGTTACAGATCGAAAATAAGGAGCTCAAACTCTCAGTCAGCACACTAACAGATCAAGTCCAGATCATCTCAAATGAGAACAAAATCATGAAAGAAACTACACTGGACTAACACCACCACCACCACCAACAACAACAACAACAACAACAAGCATAATACTACTACTACTACTACTACTACTACTACTACTACTACTACTACTAATACTAATAATAATAATAATACTACGACTACTACTACTACTAATAATAATAATACTACAACTACTACTACTAATAATAATAATAAAAATAATAATAATAATAATAATAATAAATAATTAAACCTTTTTGGACATTATGACATGTGACTTTCAGTGAGTCTCACCTTTTCTTGTAAATGGCCACACCTTTCCCTTTGAGTGAGTCTGTGGCATTAGCTTTAATTTATTTATATGTGTGTGGGTGTGTAGGAGTGTTTGTACATCTAGTTAGTTTTGTGATTTAGATGAAACAAAATCATGATTTTTTTTCATTACAGTTTGATGTGATATCTGGACTGTATGAAGAGAGATGAATCTCCTGCCAAAGCACCCCCCCCCCCCCCCCCCAAAAAAAAAAAAAAAAAAAAGTGTCAATACACTTTAAAAAAAAACAAAAACAAAAACAAAACAAAACAGGATTACATAGTGCTTTACAAGGGAAGAAAAATCTAATAAAAAGTTATAGTGACTTTAGTGTATCAAACAACCAATTCCATGTCAGCAAGTTGATTATTTTAGAAACAGAAAACAAACTTCACAAAAACTCAACTGAAAATAAAAGCTTAATACAGCCTTAAAATTCCTCAGTGAGTTATTTGTTTCAGCCTTTTACATTATAATTGTCCCACTTAAATCATATAGTTGCACACAGTGTGTAGCACTTAAAAAACAAAAAGGTGCTGAGTGCACAGAGCTGTAGTCTAAGATTCTCTCTTGGGCTCCCTTCCAGTGCCCCCTGCTGGTTCAAAGTAGAAAGTCAGGCAGATGCTGTGAAAATGGAAATGAACTAAGTTAAAATTGGGAAGTCTTGCATACACAGACCAGTGTGAATTATAATCACTAGATCATCCACTTAGGTTCAATATGTTGTACTAAAACAATTATTAAAAACATGAGTAATGGAGAATCATGGTCCTAACTTCTAGCATCAAGAATATAACCATGAAGGTGTGAACATTGTATTTATTAGGCTGTGTGTGTGGCACGGGTAGTAAAGGAGTTACATTCAGGATTACTGAGTAACATTACATTGTTCAAAACCCTGAAATATCCTGAGGTCAATGTAGTTATTTTATTTTCCCCATCTTTCCAATAATAATATATAAAGACAAGATTACATAAAGAGAAATTCCCCTGATTGGTCTTGTATTTCATATTTAGTGATTTCTCTCTGCACTGCAAGACTGAGAGATAGAGAAAATCATTCATCCCCACAGCCATTCACTTCATAACTTTCTAGCCAATGGTAGATGAGCTGACAGAGATCTGAATTTCATGCTTTATGTGATTTTTATAATTTCACCTGCCAGACACTATTCTATTCTATTCTATTCTATTCTATTCTATTCGTTTTGTTTTTTTCTGATTTTAGAAATTTGTCTTGAACCTAAAAGGTTTGTTTTTCCCATTTCCCAATCTCAACTCCAAAGAAAATGTTTATCCAGTAGCTGTTAGGGAATCTCCATTCCGACTTGAACAATGAAAAAAAGCAGACGGTAGTTGCCTTCTTTTGCCGCCAGAGGCCGCATGTGTACCACTGATAGAGGTGGATGACCGTAACGTTTCAAAAATCTTCCTGACAGCAAGAAGTTTCTTCTCAAAAGACTTTCAGATAAATAACACTAAAAGTATCTTTTAACAAAGCGTAAATATTTAGATAGAGAATTAAATCAAGAAATTGTTCGTCTTGAATGGGAAAGAAAACAGTTATCTTGTTGATGATGTCGCCGTGTTTAACTGTCCAGTCGGACGTGGTGCTGAAATGCTGAGTCTGTGCATACGTGTTCAGTTGAGTTCGCAATAAGACTACAGAATACACTTAAAGATTAAAACTCGTGCAAATGGTGGAAAAGCATTTGTCCCTCAGTAAGATACCAAAACTTTCTTGGGATGATCTTCCAAGCAAGTACAAATGCTGGACCCACATATCACTGAACTAAGAGGAGACAAGAGCGCTCGCCAATTATTGTGCTGCGAGACACGCTTGCGGTTTATTTGGCTCTGTAAAGCTGTAGCCTGGATACAGCAGAGAGCGTCCTTGGTATTTGTAATTGTAAAGAGCAGGAGGAGAACGCTTGCCGAGGGGGGAAGACTGATAATTTGAAGACTTGCCAGGGGTACATTGTCAAATTCAAAAGGCATTTCAAAGAGGCAAACCATTCACTTTTTTTTAATTCTCTCTTCTTTTTTTCTTTCACTGTCTTTTTTTTCCTCCTTTCTTGCTTTGCGCACGGTTACAGGCCGTTTGAATCGACCAATGAGCCTTCAAGTTAGAGACATTGGAATGTAAATGAGCCCAGCGCGTGCTCCCGGCGCAGTGAAAGCTCGGGATTGTTTATTGAGCTCCCGGAGCCACGCGCCTGGCCCGGGGGAGTCGGCGTGCAGAAGAATCACACAGCGGGGGCGGGGCCTCGCGACGAAGCGTGCGTCTCCGAAAAAAGGGGTGGGTGGGGTGTGTGTTGAGGCGCGTGTTGAAAAAGAGGAGTGCTGCCAAAGTTTGGGTCAGATCGGCTCGTGGAGTAAGCAGTCAAGAGAGACTTGGACAAGAGTTAGCCACACGGTCCCCACGCGAAGGACACGAGAGCTGTACACTGCCAACGCTTCCTGCTCTTCCTCCTCTCCCACTGTTTGAGGCTGCACTCATCCTCTGCATCCATCACTCCTGAACAACTGTCATCGAGATGGAAACTACAACCATCACCACTACGCAGACTGCATTCACCTTTGGACTTACTGAAAGACACCCAACCCTCAGTCTGCACGCGCCGGCTCAGGACTGCACCGTACCCTCCGTGCACCCAAACACCGCCACCGCAGAAGGCTTCCAGAGTAAAACCAAGGTGCTGAAGAGACAGCGCTCCAGCTCACCAGAACTCCTGCGCTGCAAGCGGCGCTTGAGCTTCAACGGCCTCGGCTACTCCATCCCTCAGCAGCAGCCGGTGGCTGTGGCCCGGCGGAACGAAAGAGAGCGGAACCGGGTCAAACAGGTCAACATGGGCTTCCAAACGCTGCGACAGCATGTGCCAAACGGCGCCGCCAACAAGAAGATGAGCAAAGTGGAGACCTTGAGGTCTGCCGTGGAGTACATCAGGGCTTTACAGCAACTTTTGGACGAGCATGACGCAGTGTCGGCAGCTTTCCAGTGCGGGCTGCCATCCCCGACACTTTCCAACAGCTACTCTGCCGACCCAGAGTCACCTCACTCCAGCTACTCGTCGGATGAAGGAGGATACGAACCTCTGAGCTCCGAGGAACAGGAGCTGTTGGACTTTACCACCTGGTTCGACAGGTACTGAGGCACATCGCATCCAGAGTACACAGCAGCGTCTGTGCGTAAAAGCGGCGGCGGCCTGCAAAAATGCTGACAGAGACTTGCTGAACGCGACAGATCAGTGTTGTTCTTCGTGCATGGAACTGATCTGTTGCCTCCCTCCCTCACCCGGGCTGCTTTATCGTGGCAAGAGTGAGAAAGTGAGAACGAGTTGGAGAGAGAGGGAGCCTCTCGTCGCATGAAGCAGGGAGGAAGTTGGACTCGCTGGTCAAATTGAGGCGTGGAAGTAAAGAACTGTTGATGGTGTGGTGGCGACTAAGTGCAATTAATACGTGACACAGCAGACTCTGTAGTGGACTATGATGGGCAATATCCCAACAGGACTGCCTTCGTCTGCTGCCACGTCTGCTGGATGACTTAACAAAGATGATGCGTCAACGGACTTTTTGTTGTAGAAGTTTCTCTTTTTTACCACAAAACTGTATAATACAACCACTTGTTTATTATGAAGACATATTTTTGTACACTGAGTCAAACAAAAAATATCACTGCCACTTTTCCCAACAGTGTTTTTTTTATAACCAGCTGTCAGTGAGGCAGTGAGTCTGCATGTTTAAGTTGTGTGACTTGGCAGCAATATCAAGGCTACTACCTGTGACAGATTGTAGATGTTTTGTTACCTTTAGGTGGTAAGGAGACTTTAATTAATGTATGCACTTGTTCTCCATTTCCTTTGGCCTAAAATGTAAATATTCGATTTTAACAGATATATTTTGTGTAAAACAACTTTTATAAATAAAACGAATCTATTTATATTATACGCTCTTGTTGTGGTTTGGTTCTTAAGTGTGAGTGTGTATGTGCGCGTGCATGTGTGTGTGTAAAGTGTCTGTGCGTGTTAGTGGTGCCGGCTGTAATTGAGCAAACCAGGGAGCTTCTTTTCTTTTCAAAGCCCCGCGTGACCTTTTCCCGACTTGGTTGGGCACACGGGGGAAAATTGCGCAGCTGGGTGAGCACTCAATAACCATTATGGACGTGCACCTTCTACAGCGCTTTGTCTGCATTCAGGACGGGGAGATTAATATTACGTTTCATGCATTGCATTGTTTCTTTTGCACACTCTGCCTTTAGCCCAGAGGGAGAGCGGGAGGGGGGCAGGAGGGGTGCAATTCACTCCTCTAAAAAGGTATAGACACTTTGAAATACGGCCTGGGGAAAGTCAGCCACACAATGAGACGGGTCAAAATTCTTATTGCCCGATCGAGATCAATCTAAATAAAACCTGGGGTTGTGGACTAGTTGTATCCCCGACTGTGTTTTTCATGGCGCACACAGCCCAATCAAAAAGCCCATCTCCTGCGAAATGGGGAGCACAACACCACATTGTGCGCGCTATTGTGTGCGCCTTTGCGCCTCATTATGCCAATTATGGAAAATCTTCCATTGTAATTGAACACTGATGCCAAATTCAGCGAGGCAGAACGAGAAATAACGAGTTTAATTTCACCTGGTGCTCCGTGGGAGGGGAAAATTGCGAACAAGAGAGGATGATTGGAGTTTGTCTAAGAGTTTATTTTATTTCAAAGCATGGAAATTATATAAATATAAATGAATCAAACTGACATATAATATTTAGAAATAGTGCCACAACCTTAGAGTTTGTTTTTCGTGGAACCATCAGTCAGACTCGTTTGCAATCTCTTTCTCTCCATAGTTCTGCTACTCTTTTAACACACACACACACACACACACACTGCAGCCTGCAGGTGTAAGCCACGTGCCTGTACTCACTGACAAAGGCCCCAGCCCTCCCATTGGTCAGTGGCTCGCGTATGTGAGGCCTGTCTGTGAAGGCAGTGACAAAATCAAACAAGTGATAAATGACATTAATTACGCTCTGCTTTATAACCTCCAACGTCACCGGGACTCCGAAAGACAAATCAATGTAAGGCGCTGAACACCCCGCTGCTCCATTATCATAAGGCTGAAATAGTGTTTATGATGTCCTTTAGTGTCAGGCAGAGGCCAGGCCGCAGAGCGAAAACAAGCGTTTGTCTCTTGTCCTTCAAGATGGATTTTCAATTCTCTGCTCAGCCAAACAGGGGAGAGCAGGGTCGCACGTAGATTTATTCATGTCATCTTGTCCCCGGGTCACTTTCACTTTAACAATATCTAAGAGCCATGTTAATTTCGGCGTAATCCATTGCTGAATAATCAATCACATGCAGCCCATTTATGCATGAGTTTTCGTGCGCAAAGCCATGATGTATGCATGAACCATGGAAACGCCGAATGCGCACAAACCTGGACTATAATATATGGCATAATTGGAAAAATGGGGGTGCGCAGAGGTCATCTGTTGCTCTGAATGCAACAGAGTGCTCATAAGGCATGACCAGGAGGCCACCGTATGCCAACATTTCACCAAACTATTTTCTGTTCTTGATGTTGTGTTTTGATCCCTCAGGCAAGAAACGTTTTCAGTTTCTGCTCCTAAACATAAACGATTATAAAGACAGACAATATTTACATCATAACAACCTAACAGCCATAAGATCATAACTAATTAGTTGCTCTTAACCTTTACTTTGAGAGTGTGTGCAATTGTAGGTGATTTATTGAACAAAATTAAGATTTAAAACCACAAAATGAAAATAAAGTCACATTCCCAACTTTATGGAGCTGCTGTAGACCCCCTTCTTCACATTTTTTTTTTTAAAATTGTAAACAAGAAACTTGACTTATTGAGCATGCATTTAAATAATGTATCTTCAGAAGATGGTCAGAAACCTAGCAGAATGAGCAAGATTATCCAGCACACTACCCCACTACCAACAACAGACATAAACAAGTTAAACCTAAATATCGACTTTTATTCTTTTATTTTTCATCTTCTTTATTCATTCAGCTAAAGAATAATTTCTTCTGATTTTCCTGTGGCAGAGCTCCCAAAGCAATGGTTGTACTAAAGTCTCATCTTGTGCCCATCACTGATATTAAACTTTACATTTTCTTTGACAGTAAAGTCCAACAATTCACCTTCTTCAGTTGGCATTTTGAACTGATGCATAAAAAGGACCACAGCATTTATGGATAGTATTTTGATTCATTACTTCATGTTCATATTTTGCTTGAGCTATATTTATGTTTCTCCTCTCTTCCTGCTCTTTGCCTCTATTAAACTATTTACCACAAATCACAATTTTTATGTTTTCCAAATCAGTTAAAAGTGATGTGAAAACATTCTTGATGTAGATAGCCAGTACTATGAGAAAAACTATATTTTTTTGCCCCAATGTCAACATGATGAGGTGAAATGTGCCGGACTCCTTCATGCTGTCTACTGATGATGATAAAAAGCTTTCCTCATCACCACAGACTCGAGCTTCTAAGTGAAATAACAGTGTCAAACTTTGGTGATTTAAGCAAAAAAGTATGAAAGTTATCCATGACTTGAGATCTGATATCTTGATCAAACTTTTAAGTTGAGAAATAATTATCAGTATTTTGGCAGCATATTGTAAGTGGGTATGGGTGGAAAGGGAAAACAATGTTTGATTAAATTGTACTTTTTGCTTTGTTAATGTAAAAGAAAACAAAATATCTCACTCAGTAAGCACATGAACAACCAAATCAAAGCTCAGAGTCTCATCCACCTGCAGAACAACAGGTGCACCATGAACTGCAGGCAGGTGAAGAGTAAGCGTTTGCACCGGCACACAGCCCATAATGAAAACAAACAAAACAGACTTTTCACAGTAAAAAGTTATGGTCAGACCGCGACCTGTAGAGATGCAGACTCAGTAGTATGTTTCACACAGAGGAGGAATAAGCGGAGACGGATCAGTGATGTTGCTGGATGCAGAGGTGGTGTACAGCCTTGAACAATGCTCACCAAGGTGTTAATGTTTAAGCAGAAGCTCAGACATGTTGGTGTTTAACACTGACAGGAAACATACTGAACTGATTTAAAGCAGACTCATCTACACACACTCATAAGCAAACACACACGTGTCTGTGCAGCTGGTCCAGAGACAAATCTGTTGACCCCTTGGCTATTGAGTAAGTAAGGTCCTATATAGTACAAGCACTATGGACACACTAACACATGAGTATTTTGCAAGCTGTTGCTTCTCCTTTTTTCTTTTCTTTTTTTTTTTTTTTAGGTTACGCTGCTTCTGACCCATAATAACAAATGACTTCTAGATTTAAAACTGTAGTCTCAACTCCTCTCATACATTAATGCTGCTTAACCCCTTTCTCACATGAGCATCTTTTTAATTAATTAATTAATTAATTTATTTTTAAAGTTTAATGTTCATGATTTCCCTTACAGGCAGACTTCTTAAGCATGTAAGCACACCAAAAGCTGGGAGTTGAGTTGATGAAAATATTCAGATCTTCCTTAATGCAGTTACATGTAATAAAACTTTAATAAAACCTTCCAACAAATCTTTTATTAGCTGAGTTTCTTGGATTATAAGGTCTGAATTCAGAGGATTCATCATTAATGAGTTGTGTAAGTGGATTACGAGTTAATATTTGCAGATATTCAGCAGCTAGACTCTGCCTCCTTCTCAGCCAAAGTGGGCCCTATGTTTTATCATCTTTCAAAGTATCACAGGCCACATTGATGTGCCTGAAATCCAGTACTCTGCCCCAAAGTCTTTTTCAGTCAGACAACCTCCAAATCATAATAATCTCTCAGTAATCGTGTGACATAAAAAGTCAGTCTTTTATTTTTTCCTCTTCCTCTCACTCTAAAAGAAAAAGAAACCATTCATTTTTCAGATGAACGTTTGAATGTGTAAAGCTCAGCACTTTTAACTCACACCTCTGTATGTCAGTGAATGGCTCCTAAACTTACGACGACCCAGCAGAGGAGGAATCTAGCTCAGGCCTGAAGGTTGGAGAGATGGAGGAGGTGTGGATGTGTGGTAAGGGTGGAGGTGGCGGGGGCTGTGATTTGCATGGCCCATTGTGCTGCACAAGTTTGGGTGCTTTTTTTTTGGCCTGGGCCCTTTTGGCCATTTACTTCCACTCTGGCTGGCTGTGGCGGGCTGTGAATAGTCTCTGCTCGGAGGAGACACAAAGGCGCTTTTGTGCTGCGGCCGCACCATATTCATCATGTAATGCCTGTAAGACAAATCTGATTGGACGTCTCTGTCACTTTGATGTGGGTCCAGAGTGCGAGTGGCCCTGAGATTGCTAACTTCACTCTCTATTGCCTATTCTGCAGCATTGATATGGGGGTGGAGGCAAAGGGGAAAGAGGAGAGGAGGAGGAGGAGGCAGAGGGGAGAGCAGGCAGGGGGTAGTCCTCATTATTTGCAGGAGCAAATTCATAATAAATTTCCCCATTCTACAAAACCGGGTCGAGATGATTGACACTACTTTACGCCAGGCTGAACAAAAGGCCTGATTTGAGCAGAATACCAAATGAATGGGGCGAGTGTGGACTCAATTCAAACAATTTTAATCTCTCCCTGTCCTCCCCTATTCCTCCTCTCCTCCTCTCTCCCCCTCTCCCTCACACTTACCCTCTTTTTTCAACTCCAACTCTCCTGCCTCTTTTGTGCAGAGTATTCTCATTTTACAGGGTAATTCTACTCCAACGGATGTGCTAATTGTGCTGGGTTAAACTGGACGCTGGTGGACTTCTGTGATACAGAGCTTATTCTCGCCTAATGACTGTAATGATGGTTCAGAGAGACTGTAGCCTGGAGACTGGAGTGGGCAGTGTGTCCACAGTTCGAGAGGGAAACATATTTTTTTTTGTATGTGTGTGTGTGGGCTGAGTTACAGCTGATATCTGAGGTTAGGTATTGGGAAGAGGATTTTGGACACATGGGACCATTTTGAAACTGTTACTGATTGTAAGCGACAGACGGCCTGTAAGAGCAGGACAGAACTACTCAAATGCAAATACATGCAGATGGAGAATGTTTCATAAATCCAACTGTCAACAGACTCTTCTTCAACTGATCACATGACAAACTGAAATAATCACCTACTAATACAAGAGTTCAGATGGCTGTTTGGGTCAAAAGTACAGAATTTGATGATCAGGTTACAACAAACCATATTCTACTGCTGCTGCTCCTTACTTTTGAGGAACTTTAAGTTATGTGTAGAGCTGTTGCATCAAAGGAATACTACATGAGAAAGGGTTCTAATGCATTAAATATCATTAAACATGCTGTGATGATCTCCAACACTTAGCCAAACTGCAACCAAGCAAGGGCTCAGTACAACAACATTCCCTATTATGTGGTATTTCTTACACATACTTTAATATCTTTGAGCAGCTCTTCTTCAAAGTGAGCTATATCAGAAAATCAGTAAAAAACTTAAAAAGTTCAAAGAGAAAATAAAGCTGACAGAACAGAAACGTGCGTTCCTTCGATTACATCCATGACTTGGAAAACTTTAACAATGACTTCAGGGTTGACTTTGAATATAGTGAGAAAAACAGTCATTTATTCATTCATTCAGTAACTCTGATCAAGTTTTGTGGACATCTCTTTTTAAATGAAATTGACTTGAAAAGGTCAAATATAGGCTGTTAACATATATATTAACATGTTGTGCTCATGGCTAATACTGGAGCAGGTTTGGCAAAGAGATGTATTTTATTGGTCACCATTGTGACGGATGAAGAAACTGTACAACCAGCAAAACGGGTATTTATGGACATGTCTTGGGGAATGGGGGGGGGGGGGGGGTCTCTATTTTAAAATTATTTGGCTTAGCTTTAAAAAGAAGAACTCTATTCTTTTCATTCAACAACACATGCACTTTTTGGCAAGATCTCCATCTTTACAACAGTGGGTAACGACACTCATGCAAAACAGTGGTTGGACTCCACTCAGTCAGTCATGCTTTGAGGAAAAAAAAGCATTGAAAACTCTGAAATAGTGTTAAAATTGTAAGAAGAAGAAAGAAAACTTTTTCTTGCCTGTGAGAAGTTTTTAAATTTACCCATTAAACTGAAGGCAGCATCTTGTGGCCATTATGGGAATTGCATCTTCAAATACGTTCACATTTGTCTCTGCCTTCAGGAGTTCAGTCATTTAGACCCCATTTAATATATCTGTATTTTGTTTTCTCAAACACATTCTGTGGTGCTGTCCATAAAAAAAGTCATGCTTTGTCTTCTCGATTGTTAAAAGTCTTGTCTGGTACTGCCCCCCCCCCACCCCCAAGCCCCCAGTGTATGAGTGATAATGTGAGTTATATTACCTTCAAAGAGAGAAGACGCTAACTTTGAACTTTGTTTAACTGTTGCTCTAAAAACATGTTATGTGTGGGCGTGATTTTGTCTTTGTCCCTGTGTGTGTGTGTGTGTGTGTGTGCGTGTGTGTGTGTGTGTGTCTGTGTGTGTGTGTGTGTGTGTGTGTGTTTTGAATCATTCTAATCCATGATTCTGTTCAGATCAGGTGCATTCCTTCACTCAACAATATGTTGTTCTGTCTCACAAGGTTGTGTGTGGGTGAGTGCAAATCTTTTGTTTTCATGTCAGAGGTCACACACCTCCGACTTGGAAAACCACGTTTCTACTCTCTCTTTTTATTTTAACTCAGACAAATGGTAATCCTTCATACACACTCACACCCAAACACACTCTTACACACACATAGAGTCATGTCCTTGGGTCCTTGGCAGGTTACGGCCTGCCCCTGAAGAACCTGTTCATAGTGACACACCACGGCACAGCCTCACCAGCCTCTGACACGCATCGCCTTCAGCATCAGATCACATGCTGCACTCTTCTACTGTTTGATGCTGACAGAAGGACACTTTTTTCATTTTTAAGTCTCATGAATATCGCTGCATGTCACAATAAAAGTGCTTCCTTTGTGTTTCCAAAGCTCAAAGTAAACTTACTTGTGATCACGAAAAGGTTTGTGTGTAACAGCGATGAATGGAAACATGACAGCACATGCAGGAATAGAAGAAGAGAAAGAAGGAAAGGTGGATCAGTTACGTTAGCTCATAGCTGTTTGATTTTTCTGGGCACATTTTGTTGACTGACCCACAAACAGATTTTGGTAGTAGAATTTATAAAGGTTGAAGTTGATACAACTCAAAACATAAATGAGGGAAATGCTTTAAAGCAAGGTTACTTTGTAATGACTGGCAACTTAGGGGTGCTCTCACCAGCCTTGCTGCCATCGTCTGGATTGCAGTGCACAATCTTGCGCTCCTTTTCAGTGTCAGAGATGTTGGGGCCCAGCAGCTCCTAAGGCTGCTCTCTCATCTCTATACCTGGTAACGTTCATTACTTTCCAACTCTCAAAAGCAGCCTGAGATGGAATCAAACACACAGAGTTTACAAGTTAGGGTCACTGACAGAAACTATAACTTTTTGCCACAGTGTCAACAGGTAAATGTAAAACATGCGAGATTTTTTGACATGGAATAATTCAATAATAATCAGGTTGTCCCCTGCTTTTGAGATTTAATAAAAACAGATTGTTTCTTTTGTATGTTCCAGGTACTTTGCAGTAGAGTAAAAGATAACTGTTACACGTTAAAATCATTGATTTAGTTGCTGTTGATCTCACTTTTGTAGGTTATATGGACATATTTGTATTAATTTCGTTTTTTTCCAATACCAGCTAAAAACTCCTCACAAGAGCTTTAACCTTACAGAAGAGAGAGCGAGAGTGACGGACAGACAGACAGCTTTAGATGGATGGATGGAAAATAAAGTAGTCCTACAATGTAATGTGGGTTTTATGTATATCTTTCTCCTCTTACTAAGGTTGTGTTAAATGAAACAATCACTAAAATCTAGATAGAAGAAGATTTTTCAGCTGGAATTTTCTTTTACTCAAGGAATAATTCTGTAAAAATGTTTTGAATATGAACAATTGAAGGACCACACCTTTTGGGAAACTCTCTTTCTCTCTCTCTCTCTCACCCCCCCCCCCCCCCCCCCCCCCACACACACACACACACACACACAGAGCAATATTCACACATGCACACCCACATGCACACCCAAATCCATAGTCCCAGGTCCCCCTGCACCCCACAACCTATTATCAGCAGAGGTGCCCTGGCTTATAAAGGCCGGCCCCCTTCCTAGAAACAAGGTAAAGGGGGGATTAGTGAGCACCATTTAGGGGCTCCTTTCAGCCCCCATTTCATTTCATTAGCTTGTGACCTCTCCAGTTAATTATTTTGATCTGGCCAAAGGCTCGGCCTGCTTTTAATGATCCTGACTGACTCACCGCCCCCAGAATGCACAATACTTAACACACCCATTGAGAGGCAAGGAAAAGGAGGAGTGAAAAGGAAGGAGGAGAGAAAAGAGGAAGATTGAAAGTGGCATTTACCAGTCACCGGCAGCGGCTGTATGGAAGGGGAACCTGTTGACGGCAGGGTGGCGTAACACCCTCAGACGTTTTGTCAGAATATACTATTGTCCCTCATTGATGGAGTGTTTTTCTTTCTTAAAGGCTGAAATCAGTGTGTGGTTTTGAGATTCAGTTCAGTAGAGAAGAGGAAATGAAACGGGAGATCCACTCCTCCTGAAAGCAGACTTGTGAAATCATTCACCTGGAGTGAGGTCGTACTTTTTTAGTTTTTATGGTAATAGAAGTTTAGTGGTTGGAGATAGTTGTAGTAGCTGAAAAAAGGCAATTTTAGTGAGCAGAAACAAGTGCCTCCCTCTTCTTTTAAAGTAACTTGATGAGCAGCTTTGTACCATTTTGTTTCACAAGAGCTGTTAAGAAATACCAAATGTGAAAGATTACAGATAAAAAGATTTCAATGCATTTAAATCTTCTAATATGATCATGTTTTGTCTCCTCTTCTCCACTTGGGTCTCGTCTCTACTCCACCTGTCTCTGTCTGTCGCTGCTTGCACTAACTGTCCATATTTGTTTATCCTGTGAGTGTTTGCAAAGGGACAGCCTTGGTTTACTCATGACCACACAGCTCCGATTTGAATGCAAACAATAAAAACTAAGCAGCTTGAGCTATGTAACGGCTCATAACTGTGCCTCCCGGTACATTTCTTATTGTCCCCAAACTTGAAGGATGAGGGTGGAGCTAGCTGATGGGTGCGTTCGTCTGATACTCCTGTTTTTTCCCCTTCTTTTACTTCCTTCTAAGTCTGTTTTTGTGTCTTGTATTTGCTGGCAGCACTGCTGGCCAGTTTACTCTGTCTGGCTATGCATGTAAAGAGTGTCCCCTCTTTGTTCCAGCCTTGGGCCCACAGCCAAGCTCCCCCTTCAAAACTTAAGCTACACACACAAACACACACGCACACACAAACGCACACATACACACAGTGCCCCACTCGTCCCCTCTTTTTATTTTTTTTTTTAACTCTCTCAAACATCTCTCTCCCTCTCTTCTGTGCTGCCCTCAAATTGCAAATAACAATAAAAGGAGGATCGAGCTGCAGAGACAAGCATCACTTTAAAAAGCAGGTGTCCAGAACTTTTCAGTGCTCGTCGATTTCAAATGGAGACCCTTTAACCTCCGAGCTTTTCTAGCTGGTGGCTGAGGTAGCCGGTCAGAAGCCTAATCAGTCTAGTCTGACAATACGGGGAGGTTGAGGGCTGTCAGTCCCTCTTTCAAACAGGGGCTCCAATGAAGCCATGGCAGGGGAACCCCTGATTGATTAGTGCCTCTTTATTGAAGTGTGTGTGCGTGTGTCTCTGTGTGTGTGTGCGTGCGTGCAGGAAAGTGTGTGTCTATAGGGGCCTAGCCAGGAGCGTTATTTAAATCCAGCCAGAGAGAGCACTATAATTATGACTTTTTCTTTCTGCTGGCCGGTTAAAGCTGACAGAGAGGGTTCTTATGGCTCACTTCACCCTCTCAGCCTCCTAAAGAGAGATTATTACTGGCCCTAAGAGCAGTCAGGCTCATCAGTGCAGCTCTATAGACCTGAGAGAAGGACCAAGTCCAGCCAGAGGAGGACTCAACAACAGACAGAAAAAAAATGGTGGTCGACTAGTCAGTGTGTAATCCCTTTTGACTTTATTCAGTGATGCCCAGAGTCGAGCTGTAAAAGAAAGCTGTTTGTCAGTTCACTGCTGTCCCTGGCATTTAGATGCATTACTGCCCTCCTCCAAAAAACAAATGAACAAACAGAAGCTGACTGCAGGTCAGATGAATCAATAAAATGTGGAGATCCTGTGTGGCCTTGTTGGTAGGAGGTCTTCCTCCTCTCCCTCTTTTATCAGGTCACTCACTATCAGTTTGTCTCCCTGTAGACTCAGTGCTGGCTGGGCTTCTGCTCTGCTCCTATTGTTAAACAACCGCTTCTATCTGCTGAACGGTCCAGTGTGTGTGTGTGTGTGTGTGTGTGTGTGTGTGTGTGTGTGTGTGTGTGTGTGTGTGTGTGTGTGTGTGTGTGTGTGTGTGTGTGTGTGTGTCTGTGTGTGTGTGTGGATCTGTTTCTGTGTGTGAGGGTCACCTCATGACTGCTACATTTCACTTTCATCTTTGTTTGTTATTTACAGATAAGACAGCAAACACATTGAGGTGAAGTAAGAAAGGTAAAGGGGTCATACATTTCAAAGAAAGTGAGATTTAATTTCTCTTTCAAATATTGTAAAGATGTAATGTTTACAGGATAATTGGGAAGAATAATTTCTTCAAGGCCCACCTGTGATAAAACCAAGTAGAGAAGTGTTGTTTTACTGAATATCAACACATATGTGATTTGGTCAAAGGTGAAAGGCTGCAAAAATGAAATAAATAAATTAAATGAATAAAATCTTGCACTTGTGTTGAACAACATCAGAAGGAGCGCTCTGTGTGCTGCATAAAGCTTATAGTAAGGGATGATTTCCAAAAGATTATTAATTTAAAGCCTCACCTCAAAGGCATTTTTTTAAACCTCCCCTTCTGATTTTTAAATTCCGAACACCTACAACCCCTGTGAAGGGTTAAATGTTAGTTCAGTTACAGTAGAGTGAAGAAAATGTCCTTATTTTAATTTCCCCCTTATAATATTTAGGATGACTGACAAATCTGGCTGCTCAGACAGCAGGATGATGTTTTTTTTAGTGAAAAAAAAAAAACACGATGCAGACATGTACAGGAGAAGATCAACAAAAGGATGAGTGGACACTATTTTATTTCCCCACAGGGGTCGCCAAAATCAGTACAAACAGAAAGTCCCTTACAGCAGCTTTAATTTCTTTTTTTTTGACTGGATGGAATTTGTGTTCTGCATATAACCAGTGTCAGTCTGCTATAAGTTAACTTTAAAGCTTGTGGGATTTTAAGGTATCAGCTCTTTCTCTCAATGAAGGCCTCTTGTCCAATCGGATTGCTTGATGGAATAAACTCTTGTACACTGTGATGTGCACATCGATATCTCTGAGCTCTAAAATTGATTCTCAAATCAAAATATTGATACTTATGATATTTCAGTCATTTGACTGAATGCATATCATTTGCAGGAACAGAGTGAAATGTAACTAAACTATTGAGATCTCATCTAAATCATATGCAGTTGGTGGGAACTACTTTTTCTCCCTCCTGGGTAAGTGCATAATGTGTAAGTGCAGTAGCATGCTGCTCAGTCAGTCTCAGGCTGCAGATATATGGCAGAGCGTAAATGGAGTAATGTATTGAGCTACTTCAGCTTCAGCTCAACACAGCATACGGTGCATTTATGATGAGGCAGACAGAAGAGGAGAGCACAATGTCAGGTGTTGCTGCTAGTAGGGCAAGAGACATCTCTGGTTGAGTCTTTCATAGCTTTAGGCAGGCACTATCAGGTACTGAGGGAGAAAATGTGGAGCTTTAAGATATATTAAAAGAATAAGTGTGGTTATGAAATAAGAAACAAAATAAATACATTTCAACAAATAGCTGCATGAGTTAATCCTACAATAATTAGGTAGATTTATTCAGATAAGGTTTCCTAAAGAATTTATCATTTAAAGTGGACAGAGACTAGGTGTCATGAAATTATACACCGCAATTGCAATAAAGCAGTCATGGTGAACTTAGAAAAATCTACTAGAAAAGATGAAAAAAAAACCCATTCTATCTATTAAATAAATCTATCAGTCAGTCCAATCGATAGTGGTATTGGATCGGTATCCTCAATACCAGCCTGAATTTCACTCAGTGTCGGCTTGGAAAGGAAATCAGTGATATCAAAAATCACTACTTGTAAAATGTTGTGAAGTAGCGAAAAATAGATAAACCAAGATTTTTTTTTTCTTCTTGGGATGGATGTATTTCAAAATAATTACAACATGAAGTCAGTGTGCTCATATAAAAATGGCCAGTGTGAGCAGAAATCTGATGACAGAGAGCTGAAGAGATTAGACTTATCATCAAAGCTGTCCCCTGCATGCAGAAATCAGTGAGGAACAATGAGGAACACAACAACTTGCCAGCTGTAGTTCTATCAGGATTCAGTAACATGTAACGATCACCATCAGTTACATGTAACTGAATCCTTCAAACGACATTAAGTTCTTGTGTTTCAAAGAAAAACTTCAAAACATGCCAGTCCATCGAGAAATAACACAGTATGAGGTGAGCTTGAATGTTCCATATGTTCATTTAGAGCTTTACAGAACCAAATTTTAACTTTTAAAAGCCTGATCTATCAAAAAAAAAATAGCAAGAATTTTTCTTTTTTAGAGTAATTTTTTTTTTTTTTTAAACTGGTTTTTAATAAAAAAAAAAATTTATAATGGTGATAAGATAGAGGTCTCTCATGTATCGACATGATACGTTTGGCAGAAAAGGGTTCAGCTACCTCACAGCAAGAAAATTGCCAGTTCAAATCCCTGTTTGGCCAGGAAGGCATGTTTGCATGTTCTCTCCACGTGTGGGTTCTCTCCGGGAACCCCAGCTTCCTCCAAAAACATGCTCATGTGATTGCTCAGGTGGTTCTAAATTGCCTGTAGGTGTGAGTGTGAACGGTTGTCTGTCCCTAGGTTTCAGCCCTGTGACTGACTGGTGACCAGTCCAGGGTGTACCCCACATCTTGCCCTAAGACTGCTGGGACAGACACCTGTGACCCTGAACAGGATAAGTGGTATAGAAGATGACTGAATGAATAATAGAGTATTTCAGTACTATATGGATTCTTAGAGAGAAACAGCTGTAATTGACATTTTCAGAGTTATGACCATTGAAAACAAGCCTTGAAACTGAAAAATGCCATATTGGTTGGCGTTAATGTATTCTGTCATTACTATTCTGCAGGATTCTAAAGTTCGTACACTCACCACTCAGTGCATCTTTTTGTGCATGTGTCATTGAGTGTGTGTGAGCTTATGGTAGTCTGTTCACATTGTATTTGGACCATTATAACAAACACCTCTGGGTGTGGCAAGACTTTAGCTCAACTGACAGTGCAGTGACATACTAAACCTTCAGGTTATTCTGCAGTCCTTGAACCACATTGTGCTGTCAGGCCCTGTGGTACCGACATAACACATCACTGCCACTGTCACTCCTCAAACCTGACCAGTTTATTCTCTGTACCTTCACATTGTTGTGTAGTTTCAAGAAGAGTTTCTACTTAATGTTTGGTCTTTTGTATTTGTACGTGAGTGAAAGGACTTTTTATGTTTGTTTGTTCTTTGAGGAACAAACCAAACCAGGTTCCTCTCAGGTGAATCACTTTCATCTTGAATTACCTTTTTCTTGTTTAAATAGATGGACACAGTGACAGGCTTCTGAGTCAGTATTTAGGGCCAAGTAAACTGCACTTTGCTTTCTCTCCTTCTCTTATTTTTGTTTGCCGGCGGTTACAGTTTTTGGCCCATGACGCTCCATACAAACAGTACTGGCAGCTCTTGTCATCTGACTCCTGGGATTAACAGAAGCAAAGAATATAATCCTCAGTCTTTGAAGTGGATAAGATCCTCATTTTTCCACTTCACACAGCACAGAAGAAAAGACCTATCATTGTTGTTGATCTAAAGAAACCGTCAGCCTGCTTTTTGCTTTGAACATCACATGACCTTCTTTGCTGCTTTTTAGTCATTCAGAGGAATGTTGAGGCATTTCGTGGACCCTACAAAGACAGAAAGACATGACTCACCACATTCATTCATTTCAATTATCCCCCCACAACAAGCATAAACAGCCTCTTTCTCTTTGAATTTTTGTGTTGGAGTTTCAGTACATTTTGATGGCGTGTGGCAGCAGGTCTGGCCTGCTGGCCATTAATCACAGTTTGTTAGATAACAGCCTTACGCTCTCTTTATGTCTGGGCCAGGTTCACGGCCTTCCCAGATGCAGACGATCCACAGGTAAATACACAGGCATCAATACCCACACCTTCACCTGCTTAAGCATTAACCATGTCATCCATAAGCGAATGAACACACAAGTCTTCACATATTCTCTCTATCTGTCAAACACACACCAACACCTGTGCTTGGATATATCTTCAGTTAGAAGGGGGAAAATTCCAACATGAGCCCATTTATCAGGGGAGAAGGTGAGCGATTAGATATTGGTGATAAAGATTTTAAGTAAACATCCCGGCAGGTGTCGGAGCACTCTTTTTTACAGCTCACTGGGGACTCCACTCCTGGCTCTTTATGGGCAATAAAGGATAAATCTCTTCTTCCTTTCGCCCCTCCATTTAGCCCTCATTCTTTAAGTCTGGGCAGAGTCCAAGCTGAGGCTTTAAGTGGACCTGCAAACTTTACACTAACCCATTTCAGTCTGCCACCAGACTTAAAATTTTCCAAGTCTTGCACAATTACTCAAATGTATTTAAGCAATATGCCATTTGCCATTAATAGTCTGTTTAAATTCTTAATAAAGTTAATAATCGGTATGCAGTCTAGACTGATCACTGTCTATTGTGTTGAGTGGATTTGACAAGAGATACATATTTCAATGTGTCACCTTTTTTGGAATTGGGATTGTAAAACATCAATGAGCTTTAGATGATGGATGTCAACATCTCACTCCAAAAAATATATGGACACATCATTAGCACACTCCATGTCCTTGTTTTAAGGACATGTCACAAGTAGTCAAGACACCCATCATAACATATTATCAAGAGTTATGTAGACCTCTGTAATTATTTCTGGAAATAACTTAAGTACCTGGAGTAATATTTTTCTACACCCCCCTCATAAACACAAATTGTTTCAGAAGACATCCAAAGCTGCTGCCTCGTTACGCCTGTAAAAATGTTACAGAATGGTGTAATTCAAATATTTGAGTCTTAAGGCTGGTTCGCTCATAAAACTTGTGAAGACAGTGAGCAGTCAGAGTTTAAGAGAGTTTAAAGCCTCCGAGTTGCCCAGAAGCACATTGACTGTTTCTCATGCTTTGACAGGTTCTAACTCACAGAACTATAGATCCTGCTGCTAGCATCACATGGGATATACAGTGATTTAAAACCACTACATGGTGACTTGTTCTGGGACTGTGTTTTTAGTGCTAAGGAGATTTTCTGTAAACAATGCCTGGAAATCGATGCATCAGGTCATTTGATAACAGAGGTGTACCACTGCAGGGGTCGCTGCTAACATGTGTTTACAATGTTGCTGCAGTGATAAGTAATCTCCTCGTAAATGCAGGAATTCATGGTACACTTTCACTTCTGCTGGGGGGTCCACATTCAGTCACCTCAGAGACAGCAGCACGGACCTACAGCAGCAGCAGTAGTGTATGTGAGCCCCCCTGAGCCACCTATTGACACCAGCCACTCCATCAGACTGTGACAGGGATGAAGCCACAGGCCACAGAAATTAACTGAGTTAACCATTCAGATGCTAGGCGAGGAGAATCTGCTTCATTTGTCCCCAGATCAATCAAAATCCATTCCTGGCCTCTTGTTTTGGTTTGGGACCACAGAATTAGATTGGACTGTCTTACGAGTGATCCATTCCTGTGATAGTTTCATCACAATAGACAAGAGAAGAATGCCAATGGGTTTCCTGCAGGGACTCTTTACTGTACTGGACAAATACAGATGGATGGACACCATGGACTGGGAGCTATTGTTGCTTGTTGGGGAGGTTGTCAAGCATCTGCTGCTCATTTGGGACCAGTCAGAATTCTAATAGTATAAAAAGAGTCCATTTATTCAGCCATTGTTTGAGTAGTGAGGTAAACTGATGTCAAATGTCACTGATGTTTTCAGAGATTTGTGAAATAGAAAAGAAGAAATATCTGTTCCCTGAATCCAGAT
The DNA here is from genome assembly GCA_030710495.1 of Labroides dimidiatus. Taxonomy (NCBI): domain Eukaryota; kingdom Metazoa; phylum Chordata; class Actinopteri; order Labriformes; family Labridae; genus Labroides; species Labroides dimidiatus. Next base: position 13,977,852 of record CM061147.1, read on the forward strand.
ATTTGAATATATTTCTTGGGTCTCTTCCTTATAGCTAAAGACATACCGAAATACAATTTTCCTATCATTACCCTGGTTTTCTCCTTCTCTTCCATTCCTCCTGAGCTCACCGAAGCAAAAGTACCTGAACTCACGTAAACACACATTCCCTTCAACTGTAAACAAGAAGGATCCATCTTTAATTGCTGCCTTTAAGATAGCATAAAGAAAGGAGAGCAGATTGAAGCCTGATAAAGCAAAGCAGAACCAGTATCTGCTGGTCTGGTGTGCTGCTGCAGTTTGCTTAATGTTCAACTACAACCACCATCCAGAGATACAGCGTGACCAGGGTGATGTGTGGCGTGTGGTCTGGGTCCTTGTATCAGATTTTCAGTTAGATAGTGGGGCCTTAATGTGTGTTAAAGATAGCGTTTACGACACTTGCTTGTTGACAGGTGTAACTTGAAGAAGAAGTGAATGAACTTTGCTCCTGAGATTCCTTGTGTGTTTGAGGAAAAGGGGCTTTTCCGTGTCTGGTTTTTCAGGACAGGTGGGATAGAGTTTGAGTGTTTATCATTTCTGTGCCAGCTATCTTTCCAGGGATGACCTCAAACATTTCCACTCCACTTTACTCCAGCTCTTTATACACTCCAGGGATTCTCTAAGCAGCTGGGCAGGCCTGGACTTGCTTATTTGTGACCTGCGTGGAAGAAAGAGGAATAACGGACAGATTTTATGAGGAAGTTTGGTTTGTGGCTGGAGGCGCAAGGAAGCAGTTGAAGCAGTGGCCCCTCACAAATGTGTCTCACACCCACAGGCTCAGGGCTGAGGGGCCTTGATGGAGAAGAGAGAGAAATGGGTGAGAGGAGAGTGAGATTTGGATCCTCATGGATCTTTGTGCATCTGAAAACAAGAGCAATATTGAATGTGACTGTTGGCATATCTTATGTTTGATTTGGCAAATTTGTTTGCATGCATAATAAAGAAAAGTGCTTGCTCAATCTTTGCACGTTGAGTGTGTGTGTTTGTGTGTGTGTTTGTCATACACTGAGAAAAGAAGAGTAAAAAACCTGCTGCCCCCCAAGGCAGAACACACACACACGCACAAACACATTATTGTTTTTCCTCAAACATCTTGGGATTTTCTGCTGCTGCACTGGCGAATCAGCATTCAAGTACCAAAACAATTTTCCATTTGGAAGACAGCACACAGGTCTTTGTTTATTCCCTGCTTCATTCAATTACCCCCTCTTTGGTTTGTTTAACATTTCGTACTCATGATCTAATTTTTTGTTTGGTTGCTCTTCAGATCTGTAAATTAATGCCTCAGCTGAGTGTGGAGCCGCATGTGGTGCAGAATTCATTAAGCCACCTTGTCCTCTGCCTGTGTGTTTGTGTGTGTGTGTGTGTGCTTGTGTGCGCACACATCACAGAATCACGGCATCCCCAGAAAAGTGAGTGTGTGAGCGTATAGGGGTATGTTTCTGGTTTGTGTGTGTGTGTGTGTGTGTGTGTGTGTGTGTGTGTGTGTGTGCGTACATGTGATGCTACGGTGAAAGGCACCATCTGTTCCATGTGACAGTAATGAAGTGAGGGGCATTGTGGGACAAATCCTCAGACCCATTCATCACAGCTGTAGGCGGGCCAAGCATATCCCCCTGTCTTATAGGGATACCTCTACACACACACACACACACACACACTCACTGCAATCCCACATCGAACTGTACACTTGTACTCAGCCTAAGTGCTGTGAACACATGTGGAGCAGTTATTCTATAACATTTATGTAAATCAGATGTATTATCATGTGTGAAATCTTCAGCACCCCTTTTATTTGCATGTTCTCCGTCTTATCTGCATTTTATCTATATTTACTTGACTGTACTGCAGGAACTGTACTGGCGGTTACTGTTTGATCGTTAAAATCCTTGCTCACAACTTTGAGCTTCAAATTAACTCAAAGACTTGTTAATCACATGGATCAAAACGATGTTCCTCGTGAAAGCCATGTGAAATCCCCTTCAAACAAAAAGTAAATAAGGCGGTTCCTTTTTTTTTCTTTTTCACAAAAACGTTTTAGCTTTCTTTTGGTTTGGAATATGAGGCTCTCAAAAAGAAGCAGTATCACCATGCTCTTAAAATGTGTTTTAACAAATGATAAAGATATTTAAGGAAAGCAAAGAGGCAAAGAAGTATGGACTGTTGTTGGGCCTGTTTACATGATATGGGAAAAAAAACACAGGTGTACTCTGCCTGAGCTTGAGGTCAGTAGTAGGTTTGCGGGTCTTCAACTTTTGTGCTTCATGATGCGCCACACATTTTCAATGGGTGACAAGTCTGGACTGCAGGCAGGCCAGTCTACCTGCACTCTTTTACTACAAAGCCACACTGTTGTAACACTTGCAGAATGTGTCTTGCTGAAATTATCAGGGACGTCCCTGGAAAAGACGTGGTTTGGATGGCAGCACATGTTGCTCCAAAACCTGTATGTACCTTTCAGCATTAATGGAGCCTTCACAGATGGTCAAGTTAGCCATGCCATGGGCACTAACACACCCCCATACCATCACAGATGCTGGCTATCCGACTTTGCCCTGATAACAATCCAGACTGTTCTTTTCCTCTTTGGCCTGGAGGATACAATGTCGATAATTTCCAAAAACAATTTGAAATGTGGACTCATCAGACCACAGCACACTTTTCCACTTTGCGTCAGTCCATCTCTGATGAGCTCGGGCCCAGAGAAGCCGGCGGTGTTTCTGGTTGTTGTTGTATGTCTTTGTCTTTGCATGGTAGAGTTTTAACTTGCACTTGTAGATGTAGTGATGGACTGTGTTAACTGACAATGGTTTTCTGATGTGTTCCTGAGCCCATGTGGTAATATCCTTTACACAATGGTGTTGGTTTTTAATGCAGTGCCGCCTGAGGGGTCGAAGATCATGAGCATTCAGTGTTGGTTTTCAGCCTTCCTGCTTACATGCAGAAATTTCTCCAGATTCTCTGAATCTTTTGATGGTATTATGGTCTGTAGTTGATGAAATCCCTAAATTCTTTGCAAATGTATGTTGAAAAACATTGTTTTTAAAGTCTGTGTAAAGCAAATCAGCCATTTTCTTTTAAACACATTAAATAAGTCATAAATCTCCTTAAAACATGTAAAAGCCATTTAACTACTTAGGATATTAACAAAGCTTAATCAGAGATATGTAAAAAGTGAACCTGGGACCAACCCTTGATCTTCAAATCAGCAAACCCAACTTTCAGACAATTGTAACCAAAAATGTAAATACTAACTCATTGGCTGCCATTGACATCTGTAGACGTCAATTCCATTACAACCGTTGACTGCATCTACAGATGTCAGTTATGTATTACAGTGGGTGGGGGTGGTGTCTGGCAGAGCATGTCTTTCTGTGTCAGGCTTGTAAACTACTATAGGTGGCAGTGGAGCTCTCTTTGGATGACAGATAAGCATAGATATGAGAAGAAGATGTGAGATGACATGGGATGGTGTAAAAGTTCAGGCAGCTCACACTCGAACAGAGAATGTGTTGCGGTAGTTGAAGGAGAGCGAAAGTGTTGCGATCGTGAGAGAACAAGACAAAGACCATGTAGAGGATCAAAGGATGGAGCTCCAGATACACAAAAAGTATATGTTCTCTATTTTTTTGTTGTTGTTGTTAAAAACAGGGAGATGGGTGAAAGACAAGGGTCTACCCTTATTTTGGTACTTCCTGAGTTAACTTTTCCAAAGGACACAATATTCTGTGGGTCTTGAAAGATCAAAGGTCAAAGGTAAGAAAAATTGGTCTGAAAATGACTGGCAATGAATGAGTTAACAGGGTTTGGTGAATGATGTTCAGACTGGCAGACTGTCTCAGGTGAGCTCAGGAGACGGCTGTAGTTTCAATGATCAGATGCTTCTGCTCTGAATTGATGGTATTCAACATTTGATTCCATCAAAGAATATTCTCTCACAGTGGGTAATACAGTAACAAACATTTCAGCTGAACTCCTTTATTTTTGCACAGTATCCTTTGATCGTGATTGGTAGGAAACAACATGAATGGTGATGGTAATGAAGATTATGATGATGATAGTTGTCACACTTAGTCTGAAATTTCACCTGCACACAAACACAGCTGCTCTATTTAAAACACCATCCATAAAATTGACTCAGGATGTGGATATGTTGTAAATCTGCACCTGGTTTTGGGACTATTTAAGTCTTATTTAGTGTTCCAGTTAAAGCATCAGGAGCTGCAGTTAGCATTAGCATCAAGACAAAGATGAGTGACTATGCTATGCCTGTATGAGAGGCTTTTAAAAACTGCAGAAAGACCAAAGCAACTATTATTATTATTTTTGTTAATTCATTTCAAATGCGCAAATAATACAAGACTTCCAAATTACTACTAACAATTTGTTTGCAAAACATGAAATATAATTGAAAATTTTAAGGAAGCCTAAGAATAGTGAAACAGAAAAAGGAAAAAAAAAAAAAAGAAGTAAATGACACATTTGAAAAGGAGTGAGTAGAAGCATAGCATGTTAACCCTTGCACCTTTGCATAACTATAAACAATATTTGTTTGTTGTCTTATACATGATGATTGCAGTTTGATAACATGCAATGTCTGTGAATTTCAGTAGTTTTGATTGTATAAAAAGTAGGCTTGTATGTTCTAAGTATCTAATAATTAATTAATTTAAAAATAGTTAAATTTACTATACTTGAGAGATTTTCCTAAGTGGTAGACCAAAATGACTTTTCAGAGCCCTGACTGCTTTGCTCTTGATGTGATTTCGACTCACAAAAACACTATGATTTGAGACATAGACATATGGAGTGCGTCTCAAGGCGTTAACCTGCAGTCTCCTCTCTCCTCACTCCTCTTTCCTCCGCGGCACCAGAAGTACTTTCCAAGGTGCCATATTGAAGGATGCCCCAAAGCTGATCCAGCAGCAATCAGCTTATACCGTCATCATTAAAACATGTCGCTTCATGTGATACTCCGGAGGAGAGGACATCTCATTTCTCTTAAAACAAATCACCTCATCTCCTCTCTTCATCTCTCCCTTGCATCTTTGGTGGGAGGGATTAGGATGCAAGTGGAGGAAGGAAGGATGGAACTTAAGCGCTTTGAGACGCACCCATGGACTTCTGATGATAGCAGTCATATGAGTATGCTGAGTGTGTGCTGCAGCTGTTCACAAAGTGTTGAACCTCACCCAATCATGACATATACAGGATCTAGGAAAAAGATTGCAAAAATAAAATAACACAAGATATAGTGCATTGCCAACAATATAGGGAAAATGAGCAACAAAGCAATAGAATCCAACCTTCACATCATTGCTATTTTAACTGGATAAACCGCAGCATTCCCAAATGACTTGTAAAGAAGTCTGAAGCTGTTGTGATATTTACCTGTAAATTATGACTATATGGTGGTCAAACAATTGGCGTTAACCCTTTTGTGAGGTCCAGCTCCAGGGACAGCACTCTGTTTTGCTCAGTAGCACTTAAAATGTTTTTTCTTTTGCCTATTTATATGTAGGTTAGGTGTATTCTGTCATTTTTATGCTATCATGATGTATTGTTTCTCTCTGTTGGCATTTATGTCTATTGTTGCGAACTTTGTTATGGCCTGCAGGGGACTACAGATGAATTTTAGCTTTATGGCTAACTCTGGCATATTTACATGGAGGCTAAGCTAATATCTTCATTCATTCATGTCCTGTCAGTTTAAATAACAAGTGGATAAACAACAACAAAAGTTCCCAAATATCAGGCAAAATTTGGGGAAAAATACGCAAAGCATCCAAACCCATTACCAGCTTGCTCAGTGAAATGGTTGACTTTAAATGCCTCTCTGTCAACTAATACAGCAGACCAGGAGAATATGAACCCCAGACTGCAACTACAGAAAATCCTGTTAAATCATGAGTATAGCATTGTGAGTAATTTAAAAAGAATCAGGGGATTAGAGCTTTATTGCACAGAGCACAACTGGTTGTGTCTTTTAATAGATCAGTAAATTAAAGCTGCCATTTACATGATTGTCTTCAATCCTCTAAGCAGCGATACTCATATTATTGACCCACAGAAATAAAACACATTTATAATAAATGTAAAATGAGATCTACCTTCAAACAATCATTCCAAAACAGTTCTGCCCCTTCCTACCATGTGGGTCTCTCTATCAGCCCAGCACCAGCTCCTGATCTATTAGATAAACCAAAGCAGACCTTGTCTCTGTGCAAATGATTAGAATCATTGTTCAAACATTGACATCAGCTGGAAACGCTTTATTCTCTGCTCTGTTTAACCAGACAGGGCTTTCCTAATGCCACCAACACTAATATTGACTTTTTCCGCCTAATCCCTCAACGTCTTGCCTTGTCTCAGAACGATGAATGCTAACATTAAACAGCCCATTTATCATATTTTCAGGGGCTCACTGGAGGTGTCTCCTCCATGTAACCTACCCTCCTTCCTTCTTTTGCCTACTGATTGCTCTGTCAGTGCACTTTTACTTTCATTGTCTGGCCTTTAAAACCCGACCCGCTTGCACCCCCACCCCCCTCCACACACACACACACACACACACACACACACACACACACACACACACACACACACACACACACACACACACACACACACACACACACACACTTTCCAATACAACCACCACTACCAACACCACCCCTCTGGCATCTCCCTAACGGACATACAATGAGCTTCATTCTCCACTTGTTGCCCTCTCCCTGCATGAGTTGCTTGTGTGTCCTCCATCTTTACACTATATCAACACACGCTTTGTACATTACTGCCCTCTCTGACCCCAGGCTGAGGCTGCTCCCTTCATCTGCAACCCACGCACACACCCACACAACACATGATGTGCTTGTATTTGTGTTTGTATGTACACTCAGTGTTTGTTTGTGGGTGCGTTGGGGATTGTGCTGCTTCCTGTGTGGTGTCTCTTTGCTAAACTGGGCATGAAGTGTTGTCCAATTTGTTTTTAACCTCCCCTGTTTTTGGGCCTCCTCTGTGTTGTCTGTTGAAGCATCCTCCTGCACCTTTCTTTACTGTGCGTGGGGGGGATACATTTTATACTTTTGTAGCAGAATATGCATTCATACACCTTTGCACTTTGCACAGAACATTTGCTACTATGATAGAGTGATTGTGAAATACAAAAAAAGAAGGTATAAACTCCTTTTTCATGCATGCAAACCATTGTAGTGTCTTGCAGTTTTACAAATTGCTCCTCACATCTTTTAATGGTTCTTCTCTTATTGGTCTGTTGTGAGCAAGTTTAATTCTCCCCTCTCTTCATCACCCGCCTTCACTCCCCGAACCCGCCCTCTCTCCTCCCATCCTCCTCCTTCTTCTTATTTACTGGGTCGCTGGTGTGCCTCATGCTCTGTATAGGGCCCCACTTTGCATTTCCCTGCCTATCAGAGAGCTTGTGTGTGTGTATATGTATAGGACCCCCCCTTCTCTTGCTAGCTGAAAGCTCAGAGACAGCGTCCCTCTCCTTCAGCCCCAAGGATAAGTCTACTATCATGCTAATGCCCATGTCCTGAGACTAATAGGTCCTTTTACACTGGAGGTTTTCATTCCCCTTGCCTCACTAAAGGGTTTAGTGCCAAGGCCCTTTCTCTCCTTCCTAAACTTTTAAACAGGATAAATATTTCTGTGATTCCTCCGCCTGGACGATGGGTTTGCAGACTGTTCTTTGTATAATTGGCTCCAATGGCCTTGTTACGCTTTCTGTAAATACACCAGGCGAGATACAGGGGTGCACAATTAGAAATGCTGATTTAAAAAAATAAAATAAAACAAAATAAAAAAAATACATGATTATGCAGAGCATCTATGTGACAGAATGTGCCTATGTGTATATGAGTTGATGTGTTTTGGTGTGTATGTGGGTGTTTGTTTGTTAAATAAGCATGCACCAGAAACAACAACAGCTATCACCAGTCACCTGTTTGTATCTGCAAGTATTCTTACTTTCAGGTGTGTTGGATGTCAGGTTTTTAGAGGAAGTGACAACATGAGTAGTCAAAGTTTGCTCTCTTGGTTGGTAAGCTAACACCTCTTACAGGTCAGTTAGCCTTGAAGAACACGTAACAAAACAGGACTAGGAAAATCGTTTCTAATTTTCAAGAAGGTATTCAAGATGTATAAATGGATGAAAAACACACTCTCCACAAGGGAGGGCGCCCTCTATTGGCCAGCCACCACTGCAAGCGCATTATGTTGGAGTTGAAGCTTATAAATTGTTGCAGCGGTTCGTCACTCTGCTCTTAAGGTGAAAAAGAACTGAGGGGAGATGTCAGAGAAACTGGAATGTACATCTGCTGAAAATGAAGGAAATCAGGAGGCTTGAGATGGTGTCAGATAGATAGTTACGGTGAACTATTTTACAGTTTTATACAAAAGTAAAAAGAAACTCTACAGATAAAAGAGGACATGAGTGCAGCCAAATAATGTCTTCATATCATCACAGCATACAGTTGTAAGAAACATTTCTATGAGGTGTAACAATTTTTTAAAGTTTGACCACAGCCCATCTGGAATGACAAGAGGTAGAGTCTTTGACCTATATTGCAGCCAGTCACCAGGGGGAGCAATTTTGTGGCGACCACACTTCAAGCAAATCGAGATGATGTGGGGGTAAGGGTACAAGCATCCAGTCTCTGCTTCAGCTGGTTCCAGACGTGCTCTATGGGGTTCAGGTCAGGGGACATAGCTGGCCATACCATATGAGGCACTCCGACTTCCTGAAGTCGAGCTGTGAAAATTCCGGCAGGATGTGGTGGAGCATTATTATCCATGAACAGAAAGTTGGGGGTGTGCTGGTGGAATTGGGGGATGATGATGAGTTCTATGATGTTTCTGACATAAGAACGGGCAGTGACTGAGCCATCTACAGTCACCAAATCTGTTTTGCACTGACTGTTGAAGCCTGCCCAGACTGTTGAACCTCCTCCACCAAAGTGAACCCTTTGCCAGCAACACTGACAACCATCATTTCTGTGCAAGCTGACCCAACACTCATCAGTGAACAGAATGGTAGACCAATGCTGCATTGTTCAGGTCACATGGTCTTGTGCCCACTACAAACGATCACGGTGGTGTCTTGGTGTCAGCGGAGTCACCTGTAATGGTCGTCTGGCAGTCAAGCCAAAGTGGTGGAGTTGGTTGTGAATGGTTTGTCTGGATACCCTAGTCCTTCTCGTAAACAGGCCTGCAGCTGTGTGGCAGTTGCATAACGGTGTCTGACTGCATAGGTCCTTAGGTACTGGTCATCATTGCGGCCCATCACTTGTGGGCTCCACTCCTGGGTCTATCATGAACACTGTCATAATGCTGTGTTTCTATCATTCTAAAACAATTGCCTTCCTATCCCTAAAATCACTGAAGTGAAACAAACACCTTATGTATGAAATCCACTGAAGACCTCACAATATCCCTATAATATATATAATATATAATAATATATAATATAATATTTTGGGAAGTATATATGAACCTTTCCTGTATTATCTGCAATACCCACTGACATTATATCCCTCTCCCTTATCTACCATTCTAAAAAAAATTGTAACAGTAATAAAAACACCATTGATCAGCAAATCTCACGTGTTTGTCTGATTCAGGCCTCTACTAATACCTGTCCAAGGTCTATCTATGGACATGTTGTTATAAGGCATAACTCAATGGTTTTTACTTGTCACAGATACAACCTTCACTCAGTGAAATCTTATTTTATTCTAACATGTACAGGGACACATCAAGAGCAGATATCCAGTCATTCCAACTTCTAGTTAATAAAACAAAGTAAAAATAAAAGGGAACAGATAGGCAGGTTCAAATTCAAGGTTACAGTTTTCACCTACAAGTATATTTTGAGGTTCTTTCAGTAAGTATAGTCTCCTAACACTTTTAATATGGTGTGCTAATTACAAAATTCACTGAAATCAAGCTAGACTTCCACTGATTTTCTTTGCCCTCACATTATCAACATTGGTAGCTCCATTAAAATGGTTTCACATTGCTGTTGACTTTTCCCCCCTATTTAAAACTTTGGTATTGTAGAATCATTGGCTTGTTGCCCTCTACACAAACTTATAAATGGCTCCGAACTTTATTTTGGGATTCTACATTGTGAGGTTGCAGTTTCTAATATAGTGGATATGACCAATAAAGATGTTTAAGTATAGAGTCCGGAATGAATACCTTATCAAGGGGCAACATACTGTAGAGAAAAATTAAGCCTATGCAGAAGTGCTAAAAGTTGCTGTTCATCAAGATTCTGCTGGAGGCTGGCTGCAGAAAGACCTGAAGTCACATACACACCAAGCCAAAAAACAGACTTTTTACACATTAAATAACATATTTACAGCCTGGTTCAAAAAACGGCTTGGGTCTGAAACACTAATTTTGCTATCGGCACACATTGTACAGGAGAAGATTTTATTTCTAACTCTGCGGTTTAGACGATAATAGAATTATGGGTTTGTCCAATCAGAGGCTCAGCTCAGCTCACAAGACTGGCAGGCACCTTATAGCTGTTAGAAAGGAAGCTCAAAGTCCGCGTCATATCCAAGATGGCCCTGTCCAAGGATTGGCTTCATTTGACTGTATCAGGAACAGACGTGTGATGTCACAGACTACGTTCAGTCCATGTACCTTACACAGCATATTTTTCCATGTTTATATGTTAGCTGAAATTTCATGTTCATCTATAAAGAAACCATGGAAGGACAAATATCATAAAACTTACAAATAAAGAATTACTAATGACAAATGTTTCAGTGATGACCCCCACCTCTCCTCTTGCAAATTAGTTACCCTGAAGCTGAATGACATTCCAGAGTAAAGGATGAGCGTTGGAGCACGCTGAGCGTTGACTTTGTTTTGGGTTTTTCTTATCTCATTGTACAGTCAACAAACAGACAAAGTGTTGGCAGCAGACAATCAAAGTGCAAGCCAACGGCCTTATCCAAGTGTATGTCTGAAGCTTACAAAGAGACACACACACACACACACACACACACACACACACACACACACACACACACACACACACACACACACACACACACACACACACACACACACACACACAACACTGGACCTGTAATAGCAGCTCCTGCCAGTGTTTATATTTACATCAAGCATGAAGTCACAGCGGTGTGTGATGTTGTTGTGACGTGCCAAAGATGATGATTCCAGCTTGATGACTAAACATGTTTTAGCAACGTCTTTCCATTTCAGACGATCTGGTCGTAGCAACCTGACAGAGATTAAAAGGTCTCATATTTTTTTTCTTGGCTATGTTGTTTATTTTATTAACACTTTATTTTTCTTTTGGATCAGTATATCAGTACTCTAGGTTGGCATTTAATTAAATATGTTCACTGTCAGAAGTATGAGTTATGAGTGTTATATGTCAGTCAGTGGAAAGGCTTGAACCTCAAGGAATGCATTATGATGGTTGTAAAGTATTACTGGTGAACTTGGCCCTTGACAAATGTTCACTCAATGTTACGTAATGTGTGAGTTAAAACAGCTGTACAGAAAATATCGGTAACTTATGTATGGAACACACATGAGCTGAACTCGACTGAGAGTCTGTTCTCACACTTTATGCTGAATTTCACTTTTCTACAAAAATAAACATGTTGGATGTCAGTTGGTGGTTATGGGAAACTCTTTCTGTAATTTGCTTTGGGATGAGCCAGGCAGGTCTGCTCACGTCTCAGTGCATAGAGAATGAAGGCAGCCTGGAGCAGGCATGGATCTGACTCTCTGCACATGTGTGTCAGCAAAAGTTAAGAAGAGTATTCGGTCTTGTTACATATGCTGGGCAAAATAAAGTCCAGTGATCTACCTTAGGTCCAAGTGTCCCATTCTGAGCTGCATTGGCATGACAGGGACAAGGAACAGCTGCGGGCCTTACGCTGTGTCCTAGTGTCAGGTTTTGTAAGTTTACAAGTCCACTGTACCTTTCTTTGTTCCAATCCGTCTGCCCTTATGTATGAAGACACCTCCCAGGTCTCATCCAAATTCTCTGATGGTAGAATGCATGCCCTGCGTTCCTGAAAAAGAGGGATGAGTAAATGTATTCTGACAGCTCTGTCAAGCACAAGAAACGGCTGCTGGCTGTTGCTGATGCTGCAGGGTGTCCCCACCCTACTCATACGTTTCAAAAAATATACATTCACGCACATATGTAAGTTTGAACATAATTTTCCTTTTTAAAAAATGCAATTTCAAAAATTCTCTTTCTTCTTTCCCCTTTTTCTTTCCTTTAAAAAAGCAAATATGTCAGTAGGCAGGTTGAGACGAAATATCTGACAGTTTCATACCAAGTCAGGGCAAAAACATAGCCGAGAGCATACATTATTTCATACTGATACTGGCACTATACGTGCCCTTATACAGTGCATGTATTGTGTTTCTACAGTATGTATAGTGCAGTATATACTGCAGAATTGTGTGTTAAAGGTTCATGAGTTGTCAAGTCTGATAAAACTCATGAGTCTCTCAAGCACAGTCAAAGTGGCCAACATAAATACACGTAAATGTAGAGACAGACACACTTGTACACATAAGAGCATACAAACTTATTTGCGTATGAAGAAATTCTTCCTTAATGTTATAATTCTCTGTGTGAAAAAGGGTGGAACCAGGATATTGTAGAGGTTAAACCCACAAATTAATATTTTTAACAATCATCTTAAGTTTTTAACAGTCTAGCTTTCAACTACATCCAACATTTCTCCCTTTCTCAGGCTCTGCTACTCAGGGACTGTTACACACTGCAAAAAACTGAAATCTTAGGAAGTGCTTTTTTCTTATTTTTAGTAAAAATGTCTTTTTAAGACTTAATATGAGCCTCATTCACCAGAACAGTCCAGAAACATGTCTCATTTAAAGATATTTAAAGACAAAATCAGCTCTGAATTGTTTGTAACAAGTAAAAAAAATCTGCCAGTGGGGTAAGAAAAAATTACTTGTTAAGTTTAGAATAATGTCTAAATACAAGAAACTTTCTCTTAATCCACTGGCAGATTTTTTTTTTACTAAAAATAAGAAAAAAGCCCTTCCTAAGATTTCAGTTTTTTCAGTGCAGTAAGACCACCTTACATTTTCATGGCCACTCTTCTGGGTTCTTAAATCGCATGTTCCTGATTTAGGTGCCACTGATAATTTGGCTGAAGAAAGCTTGATCTTTAAAAGTGAAAGTTGAGATGTGAGAGGAAAAAAGAGAAAGCAGTTATGTGGAAACTGAATGACACCGCAGGCAGTTGTTCCTCTGTTTTCCCACCAAACATTTCTCAGGGTGAAATACACATCAGAGCGGAACATGACAGATAACTGTGTCCCCTTCCTTACAGCTCTGACCTTTCAACTTTTCTCTGGCTGCTTAACTTCAGGCCATGTAGAAACTCTAACTGAATATGCAAAAGTGATGGCAGTAACAAAAGATTCCTTTAACAAACATGTCTACAGGACCATGTTACCGAAACAGCTTGGTTATGTAATCCTCACATTACGGTATTTTAATCAAAGAAAGCCACTTTAAAATATCAAGTTAAATCTTTATCAATGAGTGTTTTTCCCTTTCCCAAATTACCATTATGGCTCTCTGAAGTCAATAATCATTTTTTCACAATGTATGCATAAACTGAATAATGTGATTTTTTTTACATATACTTTTATACATATTTTATGTATATCTTTTGAGCAGTGGAAAAAAAAACCTTGCATTAAGAGAAAAATAACCACCAGAAACGTTTGATTATATAACTGTTGTCTATAGACATGTATGACCATAGTGATGCTTATTATTAGTGCTGTGTGAGCACTAATCCAAAGTTTACTCAGCAGGGTCGTTGCTGCCTCCGTGAGCCGTGACCTGCTGTGATTGACAGGTAACCTGCAGGGGATCAGGGCAGGTATGTATGCGGCTCTTCCCTCCATCTCCACATGTGTGAACACTTGATAGCTTGTGACAGGCAACCACAGTCTTTACAAACAAACTTTACTCTTTGTATTTACTCTTTGTTCCTGTGTATGAAGGTGAATGTTAAAAACTACAACCACAGCACAATAAATGGCTGCTTTAAATCAGTCTTGTCTGCTTCTGATGAAGTACAGTGATGTTAAAGCCTCGAGGTGAAGTGTATCCAAAGTGCTCTGCTAATGATTTTTCTCTGAGGTGAGAATAGCTGTGGGCCTGGCAATCCTGACACCTATTTACAAGTCATTAGGTCTCCCATGCCAATCTTCAAGACAGCAAGAAAAAGTCCAGGTATATCATCAAACACACACTCTCAAAGTTTTATTGAAAAAGAACACGTGTGTGTGTATAAGTGTGTAGTTTCTGTTTGCCACTCTGTGTCCACAGGGTGTTTGTGTTGATAGATGGATGTCTCTAAGTCTGTTTATATTAAACACATGCATGTGCACACACAAACACACATTCCTCTGCTACCGTTAACTGCTCCAAGGGTGCAGTTATAGGAACTGAAGGAAAATACAAACTTTACAAAAAAGGAGGACATATGATGACAGGTAAAGGCATCAGTGAAATGTTCCTCTTTAGGACTTTTCACTCTGAAATTAAACCCTCCCATTCTTAACATACTGTACAAAGCTTGACATCAGTCAGCTGAAGCCTGAAAATACTAATTTTCTGTTTCTTTTGTCTTCCTATTTTCTGAGTTGTTTGTTTATTCTGAGATTGTGTTTCCTGTATTTCTGCCATTGTGCTGTTTTGGTAGAGATGTTAAAAAGTCGTCAGTATGTCTGCTTTTGCAGATACAGACAGATGACTCTAGACCGTCAGATATGGGGCTGAAATGGATAATTGCCTGTGTAGTAGAACATCATGTTAAGGCAGCATCCATAGAAAACGCATCAGTTATGTGATGCAAAGACACCCCTGATCTGTGAGAATAAGGGCTAAATAAGTAAAGTGTGTTCAGGAGGAGCTTTCCTCCAGAGACCCTTCCTGAGGGGAGATTCTGCTACACAGTTCTTTATTTCAGTATATATTTTTGTAGCGTTTTATTCCCCAGAGAAACTAAGGTTTTCATACTTTTTGCATACCTTGCACTCTGCATTTGTTTGCTGTCTCCATGAACTAAAAAAGTTAACTGAAAGAGTTTAGACAACAGAAAACCAGTGCTCCATAAATTCCAACACTTAAATGGCAGCAGGTTTAGGTGGATGTTTTATCAAGTGTCAGAAAAGAGTAAGAATTTGTCCTCACAATAAAAGAGGCCAATTTTGTCACACTTAATGTATAAAACTGAAATTTAAAAACATGTAAAGTAAAATTGTTGGGTTTTTTAAAGTTATTTTTTGGGGCTTTTTATGCCTTTAATCAGAGAGGAGAGGACAGCGGGTAGATGAGGAAACAAGGGAGAGAGAATGGGGAGAGACATGTGGGAAAGTAGCCACAGGCCAGAGTTGAAGGCTGCTTGCTCATGGGCTTTTGTCATATGAGTCACAACCTTAACCACCAGGCCATCTGTGCTCTGTGAAGTAAAATTTTTATTCACGTTTTAAAGCAGACATTTAGAAAATGAGGTAAAGAGGATAAAAAATAAAAAAAAGTGCCAAAACCTGCTTTCAGTTTTTCCCTTTGGACTCTATATGAAAATGCCCAACTTTACAGCTAAGTTTAATTAAGTTTGATACAAAATCTGGGTTTCAATAGCTCATTTCATGGGTGAAGTTATAATGAACTAACCTGTTAAATAATTAGGGTTAAAATAATGCATATATCAGGTTATAGAGAGTGTAAGTGACAGGATATTGACTTGCTCTTGTTCCTGAAAAATCCCCAAACTGAAATCTAAGCCAGTGTTTTAAGTAAAAAAACCGTCTTTTAAGATCAAATATTTGCCTATTTTCCTGACAAGTGAAGAAAAATGTTTCATTATATTAAAAGACAAAATGACACCTGGATCGTTTGTATAAACAAGTGACAACCTCCAGCAGTGAGAAATGAAGCCTTTGCAGAAGTGCAAAAAACTGCAGTTCGTCAAGTGTCCACTTGAAGCTGGTGCTGGAAATATCGCCAACATATTCATGCCAGGCCAAAACAGAGGTACAGCTCACCTGACTGACAGGCAGGTATACTGTAGCCTTTCAAGTGTATGGTATAAAATCTGCCAGAGGGACAGGATGAATAAACTTATTTATTTCTTGTATTAAGAAAATATTCATGAATACATTTACTTGTCAAGTTTCTGGAGTTAAAATCAATTCCTCAATACAAAAAATTAAACAAATACATTTTACTTTCCCCACTGCCAGATTTATTTCACTTTTTAGAGGAGATTCAGGTGTAATTTTTCTCTTTTGAAATCTTGGGATAATTTTTTTTTTTCTATACAGTTCAGGTGTATCTAAGTCTAACAGGACATTTTTACTTAAAATAAGTCATGAACACTTGCTTGGACTTCAGTTTTTTGCAGTGTGGGTGACTGAGCTTAAACTTCACCAAACGTTTGGTGTTAACACTTGGTGTAGATTTTTTTTAATATCACCCTACCACATGTATATCACAATTTAACATCACACCACATTACACCACACTATTATGCTGCATCCCAACACCACACTAAGCTATTTTACATTGATGCAACACATATAAGCATATAAATAAAAGTACCACCCTGGTGTATGTTATCTAAGAGTTCACAAACACCTTAACACACACGTTTACCACATATACACAACAATTTGCTACTACTATGTTCACTATCTCCAGTTAGTTAACATGTGCTGTCAAAGGCCAAACTAGTGCAGAGAGTGGATGCTTTCTTAAACAACAGTAAACAAATTACTGACAGACTCAACCACACCACAGTACCACATGTTAACATGTTCACAGTGATAAACTACCACACAAATTCTGCTCTACAAAACATAAACTGTTTGTTCCCACCACCACTTATTCAGGACTTCCAAACACCATACAAAACTCAACCAAAGTCCCACGTGCCTCAAGGCCACACGTATACACTTTGGGGCCACCACCACAGTACAACATGTATACCACACTTCCCCCACGTGAACCGCTACAACACATCCACCAGTCTACCTCAGGAATTATCATTTAATGATCTTTAAAGTCTCACTGCAGTTTTAGGGTTTTTATCCTTCCATACATCATATACTCATAAGTACAGGAATAGAAACCTTCTTCAGTCATGTGTATCAGTAGCATTGTTCTATTCAAAGAGAGAGCAGTGTTTACTCTCTCCTCTCATGGCTGTTCTAGGGGATTAATAATGTTCCCAAAATACAGGTAAACTTACCAGACTACAATAGAAGTTTTTGATTAATGGTCTGTAGGCAATGTGCGAAAACAATCTGTTGTTTATTCCTGCTTAAAATAAAACCCAAGTCTGAAGGTCTGTCTTCTGCTTTATCTTTAGGATTTGTGAGAAACCTCCTTAAATTCTCAGCAGTATATCAAATATGGAGAAAACAAAAAAAGGCAAGTTAAATAACTTTACAAAGGTTGAAATGTGATGTCAAGGTCTGGCAACAATATTCTTTTTGTACTTACACACTAAACTCTGCAGCAGAGTGTAAATACACACACACACACACACACACACACACACACACACACACACACACACACACACACACACACACACACACACACACACACACACACACACACACACACACACTCTCTCTATTCTGTCCTGCTGGCTCAGCTTTTGCTCATTGCCATCTTCACCTCATTTTTCCTCTGTTACAGTCTGTAAAGGAGGATCAGAGGCAGAAAGACTTCCTGACACATTTCAGGAGCACATTTGAAAATTTCTGGACAGCCTGTCTTGAAACTTTTCAAGGTTGCTCTGAGTCAAGAGTATGACACTATCGGAGAGAATAATTTCCTTTATACAAAGTGTTCATGTTATAGTTTTTATCAAACAATAAAAAAGATGTTCAAACAGATAAACTTTTTTTGTGAATATTCACTGATTTTAAGTTTGATACCTGCAACACTTTCCAAAAAAGGTGGGACAGGGACAACATTTCATCATCTACAGTCCATAATATCATCAAACATCTCTGCACATAAGCAGAAAAGACAAAAACTAGCGTTTAATGCCCTTGACCTTCGACCCCTCAGGCAGCACTGCATTAAAAACCAACATCATTGTGTAAAGGATATTACCACATGGGCTCAGGAACACTTCAGAAAACCATTGTCAGTTAACACAGTTCATCACTACATCTACAAATGAAAGTTAAAACTCTACCATGCAAAGACAAAGCCATATATCAACAACACTCAAAATCACCACCTGCTTCTTTGGACCCGAGCTCATCTGAGATGGACTGACGCAAAGTGGAAAAGTTTGCTGTGGTCTGATGAGTCCACATTTCAAATTGTTTTTGGAAATCATGGACGTGGTGTCCTCTGGACCAAAGAGTAAAAGGACAATCCAGATTGTTATCAGCACAAAGTTGAAAAGCCAGCATCTGTGATGGTATGGGGGTGTGTTAGTGCCCATGGCATGGCTAACTTGACCATCTGTGAAGGCTCCATTAATGCTGAAAGGTACATACAGGTTTTGGAGCAACATATGCTGCCATCCAAGCCACGTCTTTTTCAGGGACGTCCCTGCTTATTTCAGCAAGACAATGACAAGACACATTCTGCACGTGTTACAACAGCGTGGCTTCGTAGTAAAAGAGTGCGGGTACTAGACTGGCCAGCCTATAGTCCAGACCTGTCTCCCATTGAAAATGTGTGGAGCATTATGAAGCACAAAATATGACAATGGCAAGAACAATGACAAATGTTGCTCACTCTAAAAGATTTAGTAAGTATTGTCAGATATTTTGAATATAGCAAAAGTGAAGCAAAAGCTATAATAATAAATCTAGCACACTTGTTGCTCTTCATGTGACTGTGCCATAGGATCATATAAGGTATCCTGTTTGTTTGTTTTTCTCTCCCTTTTTTGTCACGGTTATTCTGTGGGTTTTTCCCTCCTCCAGTGTTTCCGCTTTACTTGCTTCATATCTAGTATCTGTTGTATTTGTGAGGACACAGTTGCCTCAGGCAAAACCCCTTTTTACTGAAGCCTTATTAAGTCACACACCACAAAGGCTAACCTCTGCCCATATTAGTGTTTACTTTTCATATTTTGTGAGACATTGCGACTCAGCGTGGTTTTCCCCTGAGTGGAGACTTTGATACTTGGCCAAGTTCAGTTGGTTTACAGCAGACAAAAAACAGCCACTCCCTCCAAACAGTGACTATTTCTAAGAGGAATGCAAATGAGGAGCACACACCTTTTCACGGCTGTGGATGCTGCTGGTGAAAAGTCAGAACCACTTTGATGCAGTCACTAAAGCACAAGAAAGAGTGTGACAAATGATTATACAAAACAAAAGAGTTCATTTCCTGCTCTTGAACCCAAACATGTCCTAAGAACAATGTAATAATAGCAGCAGAGGTTATAAATAAGTGATTCATCTTTCTGTCATACACAAACAGATCACATGGGTTCCCCTCTCATGCACTAGTTTGCATGTTTAGATGACATATCAGGGCATGGTGTCAACATTGCACTGCAACACGTCCATTTTCTCTCTCTCCATCACTTTCATAGCTCCCTCGCTCTCTGTGTTTGATGGAGCTGATGTGAAAGTAGACAGATGGGGTTGGCAGCCAGACAACAGGCTCTTGTATCTGCGTCTGTTCCTGGGCTCTCTTTTCTCACTACCAAACATCCTATGCGTCCTCTCTCTTCCTTCACATCCTCATACCACCCATATGTTCTACATCCATTCACACCTTTCCTAACAAACTTTGCTCACCGAAACTCTTTTTATTTCCTTCCCAAAATAAGTTTCCCCATATTTTCTTAGTTCCCCCTTTTCGATCCATTCCTCCTCTCTCCATTCTTTTACCCAGTGCCATTATGGCCCCATGCTAACAGAGGCCTTCATTAAATGTCAATTATACACCAGAGACCACACAGTGGAGGGACAGCGCACAATGATTTCTGACCCCGAAAGGTCAACATCCTTATGGGCATTCAGCCTCAGTCTGTCAACTTTGAGGTCTTTGTAGATTATAGCTGCATTTTGTGGTTTTTAACAAAAAATCTACAAAATCCAAATAACTACAAAGATCTGTCCATTCAATCATCTATCAATGTACTACTGAACTTAACAATTTGAAGAAATGTGTCATTGGAAAAAGAGAATACTTCAACAAATAGAGGAAGGGAAAAAAGGCTTTCATTAGTACCAACTCCCAGAAAAAAAATAGCAGAGCTCCTGTTTTTGCACCAGCATGGGAATATTTTGATTGCACATCTGTGCACTCTGTGTATTCCCTAGCGTGTTGCTGTGCATGGGTCTCATGCAGCAGAGAGGACCAGGCCAGATGGTGGGTGTCGGAGGGGGGTTTAGCCACATGTTGAGAGTCTCCATTCAGACAAGCTGTGCAGTGCGGACATACCCCCGGCTCTAAATAAACCTGTGGCAGCACCCAGGGTGGAGCCTTTAGCACAGAGGATGAAGGACAGGAGGGTGAGTTGGAGGATAAAGTAAGGAGGAGATTTCACAAAACAAGAGCCTGTTTGTTGATGTGGTTGCACACACACTGTGCGCTGTCACATATTTTGTGTTACGCTTTGAATACTCTTAACCCCACTGTACATAACGATACAGCTCTACATGGCCAGATATCTACATAACTACCTCCATCTTTTAACCCTGCATCCAAATTGTCTGTTTTGCATCCAAACTACACACCATTATTTGCTCAAGACTTAATGCATATTTGTGACAGAGACTTGGGAAAATGAGGCGCAACAGACTGTGAGACAATAAATGTGAGGGAGCGACGGAAGGAGAGCCATCTGGCAATTTTTAGCTGTCTATTATGAAAAAAAAAAAAAAAGGGGGGGGGGGGGGGGGGTACAAGAAGGATTTAGTGCACAGCCCCAAATGGGTGCAGGATATTTCTGAAGGAGCATACTTCATAGTAAATTTGCTTAATTTGTGCTGAAGAAGGAGTGAGCTGTATATAGATAAGAGCACCTCTACCACAGGAGGGATGTTCCATTGGGAGATATGTGGAGAGACTTCCTGGGGCACATGCAAACCCACCGGCGCAGCAGTTTTATTTTCCCCCCTCTTTCCAGGGAAGAACTCCCAGATTACTAATGCATCTCCCTGTCAGCAGAGGCTGAAAATAGGAAAGTGCTGGCCTATTTAATCACACTTGTCCTGACCCCTAACTAAGGTGAGAGCAAACGTTTGGCCAGGAGCTGCAGGAACTGCAGGAATTGCGCTGCAGACTTTAATTTTAAACAGTGTGTTGAGATAATTACAGGTAACATCTATGCAGCGCTGCGTGACTTTGGGATATTCTAATGTTTCAGCACAGAGGTCATGGTGTCCTTTTTTGCATCACTTTCCCACCCCTCTCTCTGAAGGTAAAAGAATCGAATTTCTACTTCACAGACTGTTTGCTCAGCTAACTGGTTTAGCATTTTCTAAAAAGATGGACAGAAGTGGCAGAGGGTAGATTTTCTTGGGAGACTGATGGTTAAGTTCGGCTGACTCGCTGACCCATGTCCACCCTCTCTATCTTTCCCTCTGTCCTTCACGGTGCCCCTCTGTGGCCCCCGGTCACCACCTCTGGCCCCTTTGCCCCCCTTATGTCTACCCCTAATGTGCTCCTGTCCACCCACTGCGTCCCCTCAAAGAACTTAGGGGTCAAACTAGCAGCCGTGAAGGTGAAAATGCATCTCTTCCAAGGCCCGTTTGTTCAAGGCTGCCTTTATGCTTGGGTGTGATCAAGCAACCAAGTTCAGCTCCAAGATAAACTGACCCCCCCTTACCCCCAACTCTCTCTGAATCCCAAGGGAGATTCACCCCCCGGGCAGAGAGTCCTCTCTCTTTCAGTATAGCCCATCTCTGGCAGAGGACCTGCTCCCTGTTTATTCTCTTTTCAATACCTCTTTCTTTTGTATCTTCCTTCTCTCTGGACTTGCGCGCTCCTCTTTCTCATAACCCTTATCCATATCCAAGTTCTTCATCGTGCACTTTCCCTCTTCTTTCTCCTCACTTTCATTCCATCATGCCTCTTTATCCCAATCTCATCTTTTGCCCTCCTTTTTATCTTAAATCTTCTGTCCCTCCATTTCATCTCTGATCTTCTTTCCCCCTTCTATCTCTCTTTCAATGTGGCCTAGACACCCCGTAGTCTGGAAACTGGCCCATCCCAGCCTTGCCCCTGAGGCCCTCCGCCTTGGCCCCGTGGGTAATGGGCATTGTGTGTTCCCACTGATCCCTGACGGGGCCATATTGTGCCTCGGCGGGATGTCAGGAGCACAAAGGCAACCGGCCTGCCACATTGTCTCACACTCCAAATGAAGAAGTTCCTCCTCGGGCTCCCAACACAGCCTTGAAATGTCAGCAGAGTGGGAGGAGGTGTTGGATGGTGGTGATGTGTGTGAGGGATGGGGTGTCTTTTTTTTTTTTTTTAAGAGAATGGATGTGTATATAGGGGGTTATTGTTGGAGATAAAGGCTGTGTGTTACTCATTAATGCACCAACACTCCACTCATTTGGATCTAAATCCCACAATCCAGGACACTCTCACACATACACACACTTGAGTGTTCTTTCTTACTCTTCAAAGGCTCAGATACATCAAGACGTGTACACACACACACACACACACACACACACACACACACACACACACACACACACACACACACACACACACACACACACATTTGATTTGGATTTCAGCTGGTAAAGTAAGTTGAATTGTAAATGGGGGCTAACATACAGTATTCCAATGTTTTCCATTTTTATCTGTTTTTAGCTCAAGGTGGGATGCTCAAATACACTCATGTTGTACTGCTATGCTCCAGAAGTAAAAATGAAGGGAATCTGAATGATAATCAACTATTCACCAAATCGTGCTTTATCAACAAGTAATGGGACAACCATTTGGTAATAATCGAGCTAGGGGTTCAAGGTTCACCCCTTCAACACCTGACCCTCAAAACCTCTGCCTGAATTTTTCCTTTTGCTTATTTTGACTATAAAAAGGTCAGAAAATGTCCCGTGAGTAAGTGCTTGGCTAGTTTTTATAAAATACTTGGATCTTTTTAAATCTGGGTGTTGTTTACAATTTACTGCATGTTATATGA
This sequence comes from Labroides dimidiatus, assembly GCA_030710495.1. Classification (NCBI taxonomy): domain Eukaryota; kingdom Metazoa; phylum Chordata; class Actinopteri; order Labriformes; family Labridae; genus Labroides; species Labroides dimidiatus. Next base: position 14,001,098 of record CM061147.1, read on the forward strand.
GAATGAAACAGTTTAAAATAAAGCAAAACAAACAAAAACATTTTTGAGTTTTAGGAAAGAAAAAAAACTGCAATGGAACATAAATAGCAAATTTTACATACACGTTAAATTTAAATGACATAAATCTTATGTACAAAAACAGTTATGAGTCCTTGTCTCATATTGTGGGAAGAAAAAAAAGGTCTCTGACAGCATCACCAGAACCTCCAGCATCTCTCTCCTAGCACACAAGCCACTTGAGGATGGCTGCTCCCGATCAGGGGACAAACTGAAAGTAGTGGAGAAAAATGTGCAGTTGGTCATGCACACTGTAGAATACAAACAAAGCATGGCACATTGTTCTACAAAGATTATCAAACAATACAAGGCTCAAATCATGCACACAGTACAAAGAAGACTTGGTGCAGTATTCTAAAACAGCACAAAATGTGCCATATTACGTAAAAAACGTATCTAGTTCTGCCCCTTTACTGTTATGTTTTTACAATTTAATATGTAGGAGCATGTATAGAAAACAAAACAGAAGAAAGTACATAGTCTTATTGCTTTAAATTTGTCATTCCATTTCTGTCTTGTATCATTCAAGATGAGATTTCTATAAATTTGTTTGAACTTATTATGTGATCTGCTGGTTTACATTTCTTTGCTTAAGTTGTTCAACAGATTTATTCCTCTAACTGATATACAGTGCGTTTTTTGTTGGTACATACAGGCTGTTTCTTGAAAAAGCATATTGCTTGGAGATTGTGTTTGTTTTCTCTTTTTTGAAACAAATTTTGATCGCCTTGTGGTGACTGATTCTTATTTGCTTTGTGCATAATTTGAATCCTTGAATTGTATTGCCTTCGGTTTGATGAATTGAATGGTCATTTTTCTATCGTAACCGTCTCCAGAGAATTTGGCTGTACATCCAACCTGGCTCACAGCAGCAGACTGCATGTAACCACACCAGCCAAGGACCACCACATCCAGCATCTTCACCTCCAGGATCGTCTGAGACCAGCCACTCGGACAACTGCTACAACAATTGGTTTGCATAAGCAAAGAATTCCTGCACAAGCTGTCAGAAACCATCTCAGGGAAGCTTATCTGCATGTTCAGTGTCCTCACTGGGGTCTCCACCTGACTTCAGGTCGTTGTCGTAACTGACTTGAGAGGCAAATGCTCACAGTCACTGGTGTCTGGCATCCTGGAGAGTTGTCTCATGGATGGATCCTGGTTTTCACTGAACAGGGCAGACTGCAGACAGCCTGTATGGTGTCATGTGGGTGAGCAGTTTGCTGATTCAATGCTGTGAATCGAGTGGCCCATGGTGACGGTAAGTTTGTGGTATGAGCAGGCGTTTGTTATGGACAATGAACACAGGTGCATTTTACTGATGGCATTTTGAATGCATAGAGATACTGGGATGAGATCCTGGGGTCCACTGTTGTGCCATTCATCCACGAACATCACCTCATGTTGCAGCCATAGACTGTATAATTAATGTAGCCTCTGTGACGTCACCTGTCCGTTTCTGAAATGGATTTTTGAAGCAAGTCATCCGGCGTGGCCATATTGGAAACCAGGCAGGCCTTGAGTCTCCACAGTAACAGCCATAGAGTGCTCATCAGTCACGTGAGCTGAGCTGTGCCTCTGATTGGATGAACTGGCGATCTTAATATTGTCTAACCTGCTGAGTTAGAAAAAAAAAAAGCGCGCTGTCAGCTAAATTAGTGATTAAGATTGGAGACATTTTTTGTACCAGGCTGTAAACTTGTTTATCTCTCCATGTTTATTTTGGCTGTAAAAATGGCTTCTTTTTTCTGTCTTGGTGTGTACGTGACTTCCGGTATTTCCGCAAGCAGACACTCAACGAACTGCGGATTTTAGCACTTCTGCATTGTCTCATATTTTCAGACCTGAGGTAAACGCTTGGTTGCAGTGTGATAATGTACTGCCCCATGTTGCAAGGATCTGTACACAATAACTGGAAGCTGAAAACATCCCAGTTCTTGGATGGCCATTATACTCACTGGATGTCACCCATTGAGCATGTTTGGGATGCTCTGGATCAGCATATATGACAGTGTGTTCCAGTTCCTACCAATATCCAGCAACTTGGTACAACCAATGAAGAGGAGCAGACAAACATCCACAGGTCACAATATACAGCCTGATCATCTCTATGCCAAAGAGATGTGTTGCACTGTGTGAGGCAAATGGTGGTCACACTACACACTGACTGGTTTTCTGACCCCACAGATCTCCTCAATACAGTAAAACTGCACATTATAGTGTCTTTATACTGTGGCCAGCCTAAGGCGCACCTGTGCAATAGCCATGCTGTCTAATATCTTGATATGCCACACATGTAGAAACTTGAAAAACAGAGGACCATTCTCCTCATTCTGCTTCTTATTCTCACCAGCACTCATTGAGCTTCCATCTCTCAGGAAGGGGGATCAAGGGAGCATTTCAATCTACAACCCCACTGCTAGATATCAAAAATATTCCCATTTTAACTTACAGTACCTTAAATGACAAAATGTTGCCTTATGTTCTTCCATCTTTACTCATCAATTTTCAGATTGCTTCTCAAATTTGTACAATTTTAACAATCTGACTTTCACATTGTCAATATAACTAGCAAACATACATCATTACAGCACTCAGCTTCCCAATCTGAGTATGATATCAGAGGAAAAATGGCTGCCGTGTGAAAATGTTCAATGATCAATCAGGTTGCAGCGTTATCTTTAACCTGCTAGGTTTTTCTTTGAACTTGAACACAAGTTCAGTGGCAGTCAATACACTCAGTCATGATGACCCCCTGTCTGACTGTCACACTAACACAGTGCGACTATCAGCAGTGTGATTCAGATGCTGCTGTTGTGCAGCTAAATAAATAGAGATAAGGAGCCTCACAGACAGGACTTCACCTTCACAGCAATCACTGAGCAGGATTGATTGTGAAGAGACGTGCTGTTTAGACCACTCTGTATGTCTGTGTCTGTTTAACAGAAGTCAATATTAACCGTCTGGAATTAAACTGCAGCATAAACATAGCATCTAATTACCTGTATTTTGTATTATGCATTTGTCAAATAACCTTGAATAGATTGGTTTAAGATAGCATATAATTTTGATTTGTTTTTACCACTTAGTTTGGCGGAAAAAAATGAAATAAACGTTTGTTTCACATACAATGCAGTGAGCTTTCCTTGTTTTTAAATAGCCACGATTTGTGTGAATGATATTATAAATGCACAAACAGTTTGACTTCAACAGACTGATTTTGGCAGGTGCTATTCATTTATTCTTGCAGGAAATTCAACTATGACCTTTGAGTTATCAGAGAACATCAGGAGGCCAGCCACATGTGTGGTAAATCAGGCTGTGTTAGTTAAGCTAAGATAGGCTACTTAATCAGGTTTTGATGTGGTATTGAATTTTTTATTTCACCCAGGCAGACTTTGTTAGATTAAGTACTCTGATAAATAGTGAAGGGCTACTTTAGACCCATTTTACTCAGACAAAATAAAATTTTGTACCTGCCTGTCTGCGTTCTTGCACTGGCGTGCACCCTGCTCCTGCACTTACAAGCTGGTTGTCCATAAATGCAGGATGAGATATTCTGATGCAGTTGTGGATGCCAATGATTTGCTGCAAATTTTCCTCAAGTCTCCTACAGTCTTGTTTTCTGCACACTCATGGATACCTGGGAAGTGACATTTTGCAACTATTCTCATGAAAACTTTCAAAATCTGGTTTACTCTTGTTGGTTTTAATAAAGTATCCCAGCTTGAAAAAATGTGGATTTGTTGGGTTATTCATGATAAAGACACTAAGTTGCACAGTATCAATATGAGTCAGTTTCAGCTATGCTTTTTTGAGGGGGCTGACACTGGCCTTGAGAACTTACAAATAAGAACGGAGACTATGTATTACCAAAAATAACATGGAAATCATTTTAATATCCATCATCATATTTTATTGTAATCATAGGTATTAGGTTGTAAATATTAAAACAAACCTCTTCAATGATTGCATGAATCCCTATATTAAGCTCTCTGTCTCAGGCTCTATTGCCAAATTCAGTCCAGTAAAAGAGTGGGAAGAGGGAATTAACCTGTGAATAGAGCTTTATTTGGTTGACTTGTCTAAGTGCAAAAACAGCAAAGCAGCCACTTAATCAAATTATCCCTGGCTATTGACATTGCACTTTGCTTGACACAGGAATGTTGATCTCTCTCAAACATACTTTCACATACTTAATGCCACCACATTCCAGTACCTAAATGAGTCCTTTAACAAGGCCTGTGTTTGCATTACACTTACATCTATCAATATGTACATACGTTACTCCTGTATGTTGACTGAAGCCTTAAAGAAATCCCAGTCCAAGTTGAATAGACCAAAAACACATATGTGGTCAATTGTGATGCACTTCCCCAACAAACTTCTTCCACAGCGAGGTTACAAACAGCTTAATGAAGTGGTGTTTGTGGGCCAGAGTGTAAATGTGTGTATTTGCCTGCCAGCTGGGGCAGCCTGGTCAACAGGACGTCTGAGAGGGTGTAAGCCTGCAGGTTGAGCAAACTGCCCCCTGTGAATCCAGTGTGTTAGCCGTTGACACTGAGCACAGTTAGATTGGCTGTGGCTATAATGCAGACATGGCCAGGGCTAAGGGGGCTTGGCTTTGGGTTGAACTCTCCTCTGCCCACTCGTCCAGACACCCCGGAGAGAGCCTGTCAGTATCCTGAGCTGAAGAGTGCTAATCCTTGTAGCTCCTGCCGACGCCAGGACCCACTCTGTTTCCTCTGTCTGCGTCCTCACTAAGGCTGCATGCTGGGAGAATTTCACCTATTAGATGGAGCTGTTGTTGTTCTAATATTCTGTCCAAATGGACTCAATCAGAAATGCACCCTTTCAAGAACATAGAGAAGAGGACACAATATTGTAATTGAGATACAATAGGATATGATAAATGATACAACAGCACATGATTCGATATCATGCAGCAAAATATGACACAACAAAATTAGATATATGATACAATACAATATGACATATACTATGATATAACACAATAACATATTACAGAAAACAGAGCAAAAGACATGGTGGTATACAATATGGTGATATAGCATTTAGAATACAGTTCTTTATGATATGATGTTACATGTTATATACTGCATTAGATAAACTGCCTACGAAAGGATAGGATAGGGTATGATTCAGGGATGTATGATTTTAAGATTCACTCGAAGAACAATGCCATCCCAGGATGACCTCAGCAAGGAAGTCAAGAGACAAAGGGAAACATGTATGACATGTAACTGGAATCAAACAGGAGTTGGGGTATGTAAAATGTTTTGAAAACAGCCATTAACCCCAAGTCAATAATGCAAGACTTCTTTAGCTGACCCTGAACAAAATGCTAATGTTAGCCAAAACTAAGCACAAGCAAAAATCTACAAAACTGCATGGTATCCCAGAAGTAAAACTCTTTCCCTCAACAGGATGTTGGTATGACAAAAAGCAGGACATAAATCCAGCCATCCTTTTTACTTGTAACCTGTCAGACTGTAATTTTTCACCTTCAGACAAATTCACATCATCTCTAGTTCTTATTTCCACTATTTCTCGACTCCCTCTTTCCGCTGTCACTCTCTCCCCTCTCTCTTCCCAGACGTATCTCTCCACTCTGCAGTAATGAACGTGCTGTAGCTGCAGGCCTGTCCATGCTCAGTGTTAATCCTTCCTTTCAGCTGGAGGGCCATTTAGAGCACAAGAACCCAAAGCCGCTTCCAGAATTTAATTAAACATTCTTGGTGTCGTTGTGTTGCCTTGCAATCATTCTTTTTCTTGCTTTCAGACATGCACACGCATGAAAAACACATAGTTACACCTATACAGTCTTTAAAAAACTTAGTTTGGAATCCAGACAAGTTAGACAGCTTCAGGTCCTTCCCATGTCACGATGTACTCTTTACCTCCTGCACCCAACCTTTGGAATTAATGCACATGCATTTTACCTTCTGCCCTGCCTCATATAAAACTCAGTCATCCATCTCACTCAACACAAAATACAAATCTAAAATCAAACGACTGCCAGAGATCATGCCTATGAATCATTCTTTCTGCTCCAGTGTTTACCTTACTCTCCCCCTGAGGGACACCTTACAGGTTCAAATGGGAGAGATTCCATCACAGGGAGATGACACATTGCAAAATGGTCTTGTTATTTCTCTACTTAGTGCTGGAGTGAGGCATGTTACAGTTTATTTGACTGCAAGGAATTTGCTTATGGCGATCAACAAATGATAAAGTCTGAATTCCATAAATCCAATTAGTGTGTTTCACAGTAACTTAGGCCTATCACTTGTCATGCATGCCTACAATACAAACAAGTCTGAGACAACCACACAAACAGTTTTCTTTAATAACAGAAATTGCTCTCATTTTGGTTGAGCTGTTAAACTCTGGCTTCTATAAACTTGTTGTTTGTGTGGTGGCTTGACTTGGCCTCCTTTGTCTGCTGTAGGGTGCTGCAGGTTTGGCAGATCTTCATGGGTTAAAGACCAAACTCTGGGAGCTAGAACCCTGATCAGGAGGCAGCAGAAGGCTGTTTATTTCTGACACACACATATTTTAAAAGGAGGTGTATGTACACATACTGGTCCTATACAAACCCTGAATGTAAGCCAGCAGTTGGCCAGGTGTAAAACTGTCCCTGCTCATCAGCCAATCAGAGCAAAGAGTCCACAAGATAAATCATTTCTTGCCAATAAGATGTGTCGTGGTGCTGGAATACAAAACACCAGTTCCCTCTTAATGTGTGTGAGTGTGTGTGTGTTATCTTCCCTAGACTAACAGAGGCCTTCATTCATACTCAGGTCTTTATAACTGGCCAAAGAAAGACTAATTTGGGTGGAGGTTTTTTTTTTTTTTTGGGTGGAGGGGTTAGTGTGGGGGGGCGTATTGTTTGCCTAATCCGCAGTGACTGGGAAGTTGTACGCTGTGCAAATAGCGCATATTTGAGCAGCTCTGCTCTAAAGTAAAGCCCCTTATGCCCCAAACGTTGAGATAAGCATTAGGCTTGGTTTTATTCTCAGAGCGTTGTCTTAACGGTCATCTTTTTTTTTTTTTTTTTTTCTCTTTGGCTCATTCTCAAGGTGTGTTGTTTTCCAACAAGGCTGCATAGCTAACCAAATTACACTGGTTAGACTGGCATCAAGGGCAATTTTAACACAGTTAGAGAGACAGTTTTATCACCAGTGACTATCTGCAGAGAGATAAAGCAAGACTGGAAAACATTTCCCTCCAAATGCAAATCAGACAGTTGAAAGTTGCAGAGGAGATGCTGCAGAGTAACAGAAAGAATAATGGGAGTATTAAGACTGGCAGAAATACATTATTATGAAATAGAAAATTATCCTTTCCATCTTTTCTATTGTGCCTTTGTTTCCCTCTCCATCTTTTTTTTCCCTCCACAGCTACCTATGCTTTATGTTTTAGGGACTTTCAATTGAAATTCTCTGACAGTGCTACTATAATAAATTAAATGCTCCCTAATTTTCTTGTTTGGTTAGATGTCCAACTAAGTAAATTCAGAAATTCAAATGCCAGAGGTGAACCAATTAGTAAATCTTCAAATCAACTTGTTATTAATTTGTCAATTAATTGATTATATCCATACAAGTACCAAAATATTATGATTAATCAGATAGTCAAAAAAAAAACACCAACAAAACAAAAAAAACCCTTGTAATATGTCACTGCAAGCTAAAAACTGACAGGTTTTTAAATACTCTCCAGGTGACAAATGTAGAGCAATAGAAGGGCAAATTTTATGTCATTTAATGCCAAAATGAAACACTGAACTATTCAGTCAGTCTGTTGACTGGATGTGGTCCAGCTCCATCAGTGTCACCCTGAGCAGAGAGGGCAGAATGACACCCCTGTGGAGCATTGATGATGCATGTTTCACTTTACTCTGCTGATTTATTATACTGTGCCTCAAAGCAGTTTGTTCTCTTACAATGAAATCAGCTTGGTGTGTGTGTGTGTGTGTGTGTGTGTGTGTGTGTGTGTGTGTGTGTGTGTGTGTGTGTGTGTGTGTGTGTGTGTGTGTGTGTGTGTGTGTTGTCTTTGTGTGTGTGACAGTTAGTTGGCATGGTCAGGCCTCGGTGAGACTCTTCACCTTGTTTGACGTGGAGGATCCAGGCTAACACCGTGGCCTCGGGGAGTGTGAGTATTTTGACGATGTGTTGGTGTAAATCAAAATGTTCTGATACACAACTTCACGTTGTTTTTCTCATGGCCATAGGCTGACTTTACAATCTTTACCCACTGTTTGACTTTCAGATCATTCAATCTATTACATTACTGAAGAACTGGTTTCCAAATGGTGCAGACATCCTGGATTAGAGCACATAAGTCAAACAGAGTGCACTGAGAGGTTTGATAAGGAATATGGGACCAGCAGCTAAATCTGCTGTTTATTCTTTAGCATTTTAGGGCTCAATAAATTTAGACAGCTGCAGCATTTAGTGCCATTGTGCTGCCTTTTGAATTACTGCGATAGATCTCTGTATCTGAACATTAAAGGCCCTTCCTAATCTGGCGTCATCTGCATAGAACTGCATGAAACTACGGCTCACAATAGCAGCGCTGATCAACACCAACAAGGGTAACTTGTCTAACAAAGTGCTGCTTTATTTCAGCAACCCTTTAAAACACACAGGCTATAATCTATGGGGGGAGTGTTTGGATTTGAGGTTTGAATCTCTCAAAAGCAGAACTCCCCTTTTCTTTTCCTTTTTGCTGTATTGAGGAATTCCCTTATCTTGCCCCACCAGTGGCGTAGCACAGAAAAGAGCAGGCCGGTCCATTGTCAGCCCCTTAGATTTCCAGTCTTGTTTGATAGTGTTTTCTGTGGGTCACTTGACACCCCCCTCCTTTTTTCTAACACCCCCTCAAATGCTCCCTCATTGTTTGCCTCCCCTATTCTTCCCCTAACCAGATTCAGGGTGGGGATGGGGGATACTGAGAGGTGGATGAAGGGAGGATAGGGGAAGTTTGTCATCGGTTTTGAAACAGTGAAAGGATTCAGTCTGCTAGCAGCCAGCCGGGGTGAACCAAACATCTATGGAACCATATGGAGCCTCCAGACAATCAAATTACGTTTTTCTCCTTTTTCTCCCCTCCCTTTTGTCGTTCTTTCTTTTTATTTTCTTAAAGAAATTATAACAGACCTTTGCATTTGCCACCCCTTACAAAAAGGGCAGTAATTGAAGATGTGGCCAAATTCCACTGCTCCTAATAAGTTAATGAAATAATGAGATCATCCCTTTTCGATCAAAAGAATTTGGTGGAGAAATGCTTCTCTCTAAAAGTGGCGACCCTTTTAGGGCCTGTGTCCACTAACACTGACTGTCCGCAGCGTCAGTTTCAGAGCACCTCTCTCAGACGTTCAGCAGCACTTCCACTTCCCAAAATATAATATTCTGTATGATTAATATTTGCTTTGTTGGCATTTATAGAATTCTATAAGTGAAATGTTTAAAAAATGATAGAGAATACGTCTATCACTTGTTGAAAAGTTGATATCAGAAGTGCTGCTCCTTTTCTATTGGACTCCAAGAGAGCTTGACAAGCGTAGCAGTGTTCTAAAAGCTGATCCATTTTGAAGTGTGAGTGCTGTGAATGCAGCAACATAACCAGGTGACAGTGAGGATCACTGTTTTTCTAAAACCATTGCAGTGCAAACAGGCACCGTCAGTGCACGAAACGCAGTTCAATTCAATAACACTCTCTGTCAACAGGATTAAGTAATACATTTTACAGTTTATGAATGTTTTCAGTTTTCTTTTGTAAAGAGAATTATCACTAATATGCAGAAGGATGGTTCATTGTGATAAGACCATCTCCTCTGGGATGTACTACCTTTTGCCATGGTAACAAGTTTCCATCCCAGTCATTTAAATGGCAAGGTGAGAGCAGAATAGCTAGAGGGTGTTTCATGGGACCAAGCAACATGCACGTGTTTTAGGGTACAACTCATGCCAGAGTCAATGCCTGGGTGGCCAATTAGCAAAAAGGAAAGAAAAGGGCCTGTGCCATCAACCAATGACGGCTAGGGGAGCAGAGGGGGAAGTTTTTTTGTGTGTGTTTTCCTCCCTCCCTCTGTTCCTCTTTTACTCTCTAACTTTGTCTGTCAACTTGGTGTCCGCAGCAGAACTCCGGCAGAATACCCAATGAGGATTACTAGACTGGAAGCAGAGGGATTTCCAGGGTTGTGTGTGTCTGGGTGCATTTATGTATGTTGTGGCCACGAAAGTGTGAGTCTCACTTGTTTGTGGAACAAAAATGTCCCAGTGTGTCGCTAGACAGACATTTGGCTGTGCCCCATTGGCCATAGAGGATTACAGACCCTCTCTTTGCCTCTTCACACTGGCCCACAGTGCTTCACTCCCCCTGACCCAGTGAGACACATTCATTCCTCGACATAGACCTTAGATCTGAGCTCATCCCTGATAATTCCACCACATAAAAGCAAAGGAACCACAAAATCAAGGAGAATCAGTGGTCAGTGACATCTTTGTTTTTTGATTTTGCTCAAGTCTTAGTGTTAGTCATTTGTCATTTTATGGTTGCTAAGTTGCACATTTGTTTACATTTTTTTGGGGTGGTTTATGCTTTTAATTGGAGAGGATAGGACAGAGGAGGGAAAAGGAAACAGGGTGAGAGTGGGGACTGACTTGCGGGAAAAATACCACAGACTGGATACAAACCCCGTGCCACCCATTTGAGGGCAAATCTTATAGGGCACCACTTAGACACACTTGGTGCACCAAGTTGCACAAATTTAAGGCGTGAAACAACCACTTATTCTGAGTTATGCAGTGCAGGCTTTTTCTTTTCTTCCCCCCTTGTTTTTTTTTCAAGCAAAGAAAAAAAAACTCAAAATGAAATGGTTTGCAGTGGATTTTTATTCCAGACTAATTTTTAGAGACACATGCTGAGGCCACCAAGCTCCAGTTACATTCAGCCCTATCTGCAGTTATAATTCAAGTGTTCAACAGGTTGGTGGTATGAGCCTTTTCATGAATGATTTGGGAGTCAAACATAAACCTGTGGGAGCCTGTTTTACACTCTCTTTTGCTCGATCTTTTCTGTCTGCCCCTCCAGATATTCCATCGGGCCAGTCCTCCAAGATGCCACGCCAAGCTCTGAGTGTGTTACTCTGCTTGCAGCGATATAGGCTATTAATACACATTGGGGTTATAGAGTGTGGAACGTTGCTAAGGATGGAAGCTAGGTGCTGTAAAAAATAAGTTTTGATAATAACAAGTCTCATTCTAATTTGTGGTCATACTGTAGATGGCCATGGATGGTGTTCACACGTTTCAATGGATGTGTTTGTGAGTGCCGCACATGATGCCTTTCTCTTGCATTACATGTTCTCAGTGTGCTGCATGGAAACATTAATGTAGCACCAAAAAAATCTAACATTAACTAGTTTGTAACATCCCCAAACCATTCCTAAAAATGCTGAAATGAATTCATTGATTCATTGTGTAAAGCGAGTGTAGATGAGTGTGTTGGCACAAGTAGCCAGTTTTAATGATTCCAAGCTTCGCCGCTGAAATCAAGAATAACTAATGAGTGTATGCCAGTGGGCGTGTCTGCATTTCTCTGCAAGCATGGATCTTTTTGTGTATGACTGCGTGTATGGGTGTGTGTTGAGGAGCGCAGGCCTGGAGTGGGGTGCTGCTACTGCATTTGGGTCTTTGTGGTTCTCTGTAAAGCGGGGTTGACCTTGTGGGGCTCTCCTCCGGGACCCAGACAATGCCAGTGCAGGATTATCCACCCAGGGACAAAGTGTGTGATTACCATGAGAAAACAGGCAGCTCCAGCCTCACAGCCAAGGACTGCCAGGCCTGCTGGAGAGGTGGGCTGCCACTCATTAGCTGCAGGGAGATGCTGAATACAGACGCACACCCACCGCCTGGACACACACACAAGGGAGCACAATGACACACGCATGCTCATAGTGGTGCACATATCAACACACTCAGAAATGCAATTTGTAGCTCACGCCTTAGACTTACTGAGATTAACAATATTAAAGTTAGCACTTAAAGATACCATAACATTTGGGAAGAAGACTGTTTCAAAACCCTTTTTGTCCTCGAGAAAGGAAGTTAAATCCTTTACAGAGTTCAGACCAAAATACCCGCATAAAATGCTAAGAAACGGATTTGTGTTGTGACAATATTCTACTGAGAAGATGGTGCTTGCAGAGGCAAACAACTGCTTGAATGCACAAAGTATGCTGGATACTCAGCAAAGCGGACCTAGTGGCTCAAATTTGTAATGATTTATTTCCCCCTTATTAGGTGATAATAATGCATTACAGAAATAGCTGGTACATTTTAAGTAATGATATTTCAAGAACTGCTGATTTGGTTGATGAAGACTCCTGAGAATCAAGGCAACAAGTGACCAGCAGCAGGGTCTTGGTGGATTCATTGTGGTACTATGAACATACGTAAGCTGTGCTCAGCAACAGAACGGCTGGCAGGATGGCAAGATGGTGATAACAGGTGGATTTATAAAGAGCTACACACATCTGCATAGAAACAGCCCATTGCTGAACACAATGAAAGTTGTTTTTTATATACTTTATGCAGAGGTGTCACTAATATCTGGACTCTAAAGTACATATTTTCTGTAATTTTGTGAAGAACTACAGTATGTTACTTTACAAACAATATTCTACATATACTTGATCTTTATGTAGTTATGACAAACTGGAGTTTCTGTCATTCAGGACTACTGGATAATTAAATAATAACATAATTCAGTTTTCTTGTATAAAACTTCTAATTATTTGTTGTCGTATGTGTCAAACTTGTCAAGTAATCTGATTAACTGAATAGTTAATATAGTGACACCCTGAAGTAACCCCTGTGCATATGTGCATCCTTGCATTTGACATGTGCATGAACACATTGCAGAGTATATGCAGCTCTGCTTTAGTTGTGCATTAGCATAATTAGCATTGTCCCTTAAAACAACTATGCTATATGGTTGCAGAAGAGTGTGTGTGCCTCACAATGCACCGACAGAGATTGGTTTCCCATCCTGCTGTGATGACCCCACAGACAGCCGCAGGTCTATTGTGGACTTTGCATTTTAAGCCCCTGATCAGTGGATTTCCCACCTCTTCACTGAAGAGTCTCTCTGTCTACCCTGGATTAAAGGGATGAGCTGATACTCCTCTATCTCCTCATCTGTCTCTCTGTCTCCTCTGAGGAGGATGAGGAGAAGAAGACGTCTTTTGTTGGAGGGAGGACAACCCACTCGAGTTGAGCTGGAGAGGGCCCGCAGTGGAGGAGATTTTGGGGGTTGGAGAGGAGCTGACAGAGGGAGGATGGGGGACATGATTACTGATGAAGAAGACGTTTTTAAAGAAGCCTACCAGGAGGCACCTCAAACACAGACACACACTAAGAGAGAGGGGAGATTATGAACGTATTGTTTTAACAGGGTGGCAGCTCGCGGTCACCAAAGAGGTCAAGAGTTCGGCTCTCTGCCACTTTGACCCCTCACATTTACAGCATTTTTTTTTTTGTCTGAAACCACTCTTTTATTTTCCTTTGTCTTTTACAACTTTGTGCTATTTTATGACCTTTTTGTTTCCTCATCGTTGGGAGGGGTAGAAGTAGCAGTGGGCAGGGCTGAGGGAGCTGGTGGGGAAATGTATCATCGCACAGACATATGTGTAGCTATAAAGGACGAGGAAGATGAAAACAAAAACATTAACTATATGAGATACTAATGTAAATTAGTATCTCATATAGTTAATGTTTTTGTTTTCATCTTCCTCGTTTTTATTTTTTTTCTTACGTCACTTCTCCTCGCTCTCCCTCTCTGTCGATCCATCTCCTTTCTCTTCCCGTTCTTCTTTCCTTTACAGGGTGGGAGACAGGTCACAGCTGTAGGGGGACGGCGAGCCTGTCACATGTTGCATTGTCTCGTCCTTAACCAAAAAATACCACCACACGTTACCCAGGCAACTGGCTCTCCTTTCTAACCACCCTACTGTAGTTTGTAGGAAATGGCAACATTCCTCTCCTGGCCAGTTCTCTCCAGTGACTCCCCAAAAGGTCACTGTGACTTTTAATTTCGCTCCTCAGGGTTTGATTCATGGTGTGCCCTCTTATATGGGCCGGTTGATGTTTATATGTGACTTCTAGAAGAGCTAAAATTAATTCAGATGTGATTGGAAGCTCAACTATTTATCTAGCTGGAGATAGCTGCCAAAGGGTTATTCGCTGAAGCAGGAGTTAGTGAATGTCATGAGAGAGAAATGGATCCTGGAGTGTAGCTCTATAAATATTTGACTCTCCTACCTCGAGCCCCTTACCCTGAGATGAGGCTCTGCCTATTCCTGCTCTCCTTACCGGAGGGAACAGGGTGGCAAGGCGCCTGATTAATCGTCTTTAAGAGAACATAGATCATGTTTTTGGGAGACCTAGAAAAAGTTTGGGCCTATCCTCTGTATCCTACAGAACATCTTATTCAGCAGTAAATTTGAGCTTGTTATCTGTGAAACATTACGCTGAAAAAAGCTGGCCTGCTTCTTCTCACATTTCTTCACAGTGTCACTTTCTACCACAGCCAAGTGAGGCTGTATGAACACATTAGAAGCCTCTAAAGTACCCCATCTTAATGTTTCTTTTGTCTTACTTTCTGATTTTAAATAGAAAATTTGGACTTCTTGTGTTTATCTATCAGTTGAACAACATTTGCCTCTTGCTCTTTGTTCAAGATGGAACCACCTTACCATCAGTAGTAAAGTCAAAGAGGTGTAATGGTGGGACAAAGACTTTTGCCTCTGGGTCAACATCTGAGGTGAAAGGACACACTGAAGCAAAGTAGTTTCACCATAAATCTAAGCTGGCTAGACAGAACAGTGGTGTGTGTGTGTGTGTGTGTGTGTGTGTGTGAGAGAGAGAGAGAGAGAGAGAGAGAGAGAGAGAGAGAGAGAGAGAGATCTGTGTGCTTGTGTGTGTAGCTTGCACTGTTTGTGTACATGTCTATGATGCTGCACTTTGGTGAAAATCATAAACTGGGCTTCAATGTTGTGCTGTTGTGGGGGTTTACCATTGTCTGTTTGAAATAGACAAACAATGTATCTGACATTAGAGAACGCCTCTGTCTGGACTGAATATAATTTGGAAAATCTGCCAATTTCACCAGATTTATCAGACAGATATTAGAGATAGACTTCATCACACACAAAGTGGCACATAAAAAGAAACTCATGGCACTTCTAAACATGTCTCATATATCTTTTGGTCACCAAAGAAAAAAGTGAAATCAGTGTGTCCAACATCACAACCTGAAGGACACAAGACCATCCCATCCCTCTCCTCCTGTAACTACGGTCAGGTATGAATCCAGTCTTTCAGTCTTCATCGTCAGATACATGCAGCCAAGTTATGAGCATGTGTATTTTTTTCTTCTTTTCTTGTGTGAATGTTTGAACAGCTTCTTATATCATTTCTCTGACTCTTTGTGTGAACATCTCACATCCTGTAATGTGCTGTTGTTATTATTTTTTTCAACAACTGCTGGAAGATTATTTAGAGATTCCTGTACAATTATCCCTCCTAAAAGAACAAATCTTCAAAATTGCCAAACCATAACTGTGTTATTTATTCATACATTGCTTTTGTAATTGTATTTTCATTCAATAAAAAAAGGCTGACATGATGTTTGGGACATACTGATAGGATTTTATCGTTGGTTCAACCAAACTTTGACATTGAAATTCTGGTTAATGCTTGCTGGGAGGGGTACAAGACCCGGTTATAACTGTCCAAATGCCTTATGTTAAACCATTTTCACATTCTTTGTTGCATCATACTGAAAGTGAAACAGACAGTATGCTAACCTAGCTATAGGTCTGTTAGCTGGGCAGCTAGATAACTAGCCAGCTAACAAGGGGCTGTATGACTGTCTGTGCAGCCAAAACATGTGACTCTGGTTTTAAAAAGGAAGAAATCCAAAACTTAAATCTCAAAGAGTGTGAAGTGGTAAAAAGGGCGTCACTGTTCCTGATGAGTTGTTTCTTCTTTCAAATACATTTGGGAATCCTGTGCAGTTATTACATTCCTGACAGTTTGTTCTCAAGAGGGTAGCTTTCATTTGAGTTTAAGGCTATGTTTAAATGTGTGCATGCACGCACACACACACACACACACACACACACACACACACACACACACACACACACACACACATTATGAGATCATCTGTGAGTATCACAGATGGCCTGGGGTCTTTATGCTGACATGACTCTCATTTATAACCATCAGGGGTGGATACTGCACTCTTGCATCTTTCCTCTCTTTCTCTCTCTGTCTGAGTGATACACACACACACGCACACACACACATGCACGCACACACTCTATGGACTGGTGCACTCTACCTAGCAACGCTCTGCACTGAATGGCATCACACTGCTCTGTGGTCCAACTCTATAGTCAGCGGAATCAATAGATGGCTGATGTTTGAAGATCTGGCTGCTGTCCACAAGGGGGACTGTTTGTCTTTGCTGCTCTATCATCACAAACAGCAGCATTATGTCATCTTCTATTCATTCAGATATTGTATGTGAAGATAAATTAACATGTTACATTATGTGTAATCTGTCGAACCAACTTGTCTTAACTGATTTCTTATAAAACCTTTAAACCCTTTTTGAAATATTCCCTCTCCATTCAACAGTTTCTCTAAATTTCTGAATTCCCTGAGTGAGGGAACTCAACAAGCTGTTACACACACACTCTGCCCCCTCCCCTGCCTCCATATCACTCCACACAGCAACCAGTGCTGGTAGAAGAAAGAGGATCATCTCCTTCTGGTGTGTTCCCTCGGCCCGTTTAGCATAGGTCCCCACCCTGGGGCCTTCGGGCATGGCTCTGTGCCCTGACAGCTCAGTCTGGGGGAATGTGCACCCTGCTGAATGCTTTCTAATGGCTCCCAATGCGTCTTAATGAGCTTGAAGATGCAACACTCCGTATGGTGTCGTTCACCTGGGAAAAACACAATCTGTGCACCCGAGGACCGGACACAGGCCTTAGACCCAACACACACACACACACACACACACACACACACACACACACACACACACACACACACACACACACACACACACACACACACACACACACACACACATTCATTCAATTGGCTTTTTGCAGCCTCAGCACACTATTGTCCTTTAAGTGAATAGGACTGGAACGTGGTCAGTCACGGTTCCATTAGGGTGCTGTGTGTTGGGGTCTAATAGGTGCTTGTGTGTGTGTGTGTGTGTGTGTTGTTTTTAAATGCATCATGCATGTTGTGTCAGTTTTTAATATAACAGCTCTTCTTTCTGACTTTTTGTTAATATTTAATTTTTGAGGTGCTCAGAAATACAGAGAATAAATAAGACATCGAGGCTCCTGCCTCTCTTCATGCTGGTGCGATACACTAATTACCATCCGCAGAGCACTATATAACCCCATTCGAGCCCTCTCTCCACCCCTCCAGCCTTTCTTATCCCACCAGTCCACTATCTGTCTCACAGGTCTCTGGGGTCCCATATATCCAGCACACACTCCTTTTTCTTTAACCTTTCCTGCAAAAACCTTTTCCAGAGGAGTCTGCATCATTTGGTCTCTATATTTTCTGATTTTCCACTTTTTCTGCTCTTCTGACTTTTATTTCCGCCCTATGAGGATATTCTGTGTGTTTTTCAGCCTTTGAAGAACAGTTTCTTGCATGTTTCATCCGTCTTACAAATCCATATTTTTGAACAGCACCCTCTCACGGTGCCTGCTTTAGTCACATCACTCTCCATCCATCCAATTTATTTGTGCCGAAGCAGCTGCAGGACTTTTCTAACATCCATGACCAGCACTGAGAGGTGCTCTATCAGCAGAGGGTGTGAACGTGACCAAGCGGAGACTTCCCTCCTTTCCCTCAGCCACAAAGGCAGGGTGGCCTTCAACAGAACATCAGCACTGACAGAAAGGCACCCGCTTTTGTTTGCACTTAATGGATGCTGCCCATTCACTTAGACGCTCCCCTTTTTGGTCTTAGCTCTTTTTATATCTGGTTTCTGTCTCCTTTTCTTATACATGAGGAGTACTAAAGGGTTTTCAGAAATCAAATCTGGGCTCCAGTAGCCTTACAGTCGAGTGCACATATCACACAAAAGTCAAAGGTGTCTTTGATGTCAACTTAAATCCTCCACTTTATCCATCTCCTTTTAAATGGGCCCCTGCAGATGTGCACCCAGCCCCTCCTCCTCACCTGAGTCTTACTGTTCCATCTCACAGAGCCTCAGTGGTCAGGTCAGCAGAGCAGAGTGAAGCTTGGCTTTTGAGCCCCCTGAGTCAGGAGTTTGGGGGCCCTTACTGCCCCCCAGAGGGAGTGCCCGTGGATGCAAGGGGAGGGACAGGGCGGCCCTGTTTGACAGCTCAACACACAGGGTTTGCTGGTGACCAGGGGGCCATGGAGGGGGACAAACTATACTGCTTTAGTTAGCACCACACCCCGGGTTCATCCCCCAGCCTCGGCGCTGTTGTTCGCTTGGAGGAGAGGGTGTGAAAAAGGGTGTGTTTGCAGGAGAGACCAGGCGAGGAGAGGCAGGGCCCGGGACAAAAGATCGTACTCCGGCCTGCACTGTTCTGCATGGAAGCGGCTGTATTCTTGTCCCCCTTTTTCTGCCTTTCTTTTCTTTGGGTTTGCTGCCTTTGTGGGGACGTAGTGGAGGCTGGGGGGCAGATATGATGGATGGAACTAGGACTTGGGGGCATGGACTAGTTTGGGGGCTGCAGGGGAGACAGAGCTAGAGGGGCCAAGTGTCGTGCTGCCTGTCTGAGAGGAACGTGCGAGGCATGGGGTGGCCATGGGTGGTAGGCAGAATAGGGATGTAGGGGGTATGCTTTCTATAATGTGTTTGTTTCATTTGAAGGAGTGTGTATGGAAACTGGGGGAGGGTGTGAGTCTTTGAGAGAGGGAGCGTGGGACGGATATGAGGGTCTATGCAGAATATGTAAAGAAAGATGTTCCTAAAGGCTGGAGAATTTTAGCGACCGGGATACTACATGAGATTTTTATTATTATTATGATTATTTTTAGCACTGTGGGGGTTCCAACTTCACTGGTGAATAAGAGCAAAGGTTCAGCACAGGTTGATTTGTTTTAAGATAAATACTTGCCTATATTGCATAAATGCTGCACTGTAACCGTTCATTATGCTCTGAAATATTCAATCTACAGAAACACACACATAAAAATATAATCAGGCAAATATTTGAGAGGTGAAATACACACAGTCTTTGATATTCCCAAAAAGGAATGAGTATTGAACAACTGCCTACTGCTTGAATTTGTATGTGCACACTCTTACAGTGGGTGCTGCTGTATGTGGAGCTCAGTTCTCTTGGGGTGAAAAGACAGATGAGGGTGCAGAGTTGGGTTGAAACTACTATATTTCATCACAGACAGTATAGAACTAGGGCTAGATATATTGTTTAAAATAATCATGATGTGGCTCTCCACCTCACATACAATACCACACACAGGATATGTGAAGCTGTCATCAATTCTGAGCCCTCACTCTGCTTCTCTGAGTTCATATTTCTTTTATAATCTACAGAATACCTCCTCTTTAATACACCAAATCATAAGGATTAAGGAAGCTAGTATCCCCATGGGATTATCCTCTTCCTATGGGCTCCTTGCTGCACCTTGCACTGTGGAATGTCCTCTCAGCAAATCAATGACAGCCTGTATGTAAACTCACTTCCCTCTCCCACTGTCCACCTTGCAGTGAGGAATGTCCTAATCCATAGGGATACATGAACAAGTGCTACTGACAGGAAAACCTTAAAGCCATTTGCATTTACATAACCTAACCTCCAGTTATTTTTATTTATTTATTTATTTATTTAGGTGCAGCACAAATACCGAACTTTTTGTCTCAGTGGTGCTAAACTGCTTGTGACCTGGACCCAAGTGGTATCTTGCTGTTTTTTGTTTTTTTTTTTCCTTTTTTTGTAGCTTCCTTGTGTATTTACCTGTTTACACATGTAGTAGTAGTGTATTGTAATCTTAACATATCTTATCATATCTTACTGTACTGTTCTGCATCATATTGTGTCTTAACTTGTTGTATGGTGTCTTTCATTGCAGATATCTTAGAGCATTGTTTTATGTCATGTCTTAATGTATCATATAATATTGCATCGTATTGTATCCACTGTTTCATATCATTTCGTATTGTTGATGTCTCATCATATCAACTTTTTTTATGTTCTGTGCTGGACTGTACAGAATCTGCCTATCAAATGATAATGTATATGGACTGTATATTATTGTATAATATTATGCTGTATCGTATCATATTGTATAATATCTTACTGTATTGTGTTGTTTCACAAAGTACCATGTAATATAACACCATATTAAACTGTATTTTGTTGTATTGCATCCATCCTGTGGTAATGTATCATGTCATATCACATGTCATAAATTATATCCTGCTGCCTGGTATCATGTCATGTCTTCATATTGTATCACACCATAACGAATCGTGTCATATCACATCATATCCTAACCTAATGTAATATTTCCTATTGTAATATAATTTGTTGTTATGTATTTTGCTGGATGGTATTAAAGCTGTAAACCACATCACTGTAACATTAACCGGTAAACTTTCTGTTTACGTGGTTTAATGTTACTGTTTCTTTATCTTGAAAAAAAAAATCCTTGTTTAAAAAAAAAAAAAAAAAAAAAAAACACCTTAAATTTATTGTTATGCTCCTTGAATAGGTCTTCAAGGTATTTAGTATGATATCACTCACATACCAGTGCCACTGTAGTCCATCAGATTTACTGGAAGTCTTTGTTACCACATACAGACCACCTGCTGCATGACAAAATGCCCATACGCCACACTTTCACTTTCCTCTCATCAAGTAAGTTAGCAGGAGCATCACAGGGAGGAAAACAAAAACAAACAATAAAAGGGAAACCAGGACAGACGCCAATCTTCCGCCCATCAGATACCAATCAAAGCCTGGCAGCCTGCTGGCATCCCTCTGGACCACTGAGATCAGTATCTGGCAACATGCTGGTCGTCCAGTAGCCGGCAGCCTGGTGGCTGTCACCCAGTGCCCGGAGAGAGACATCCTCTGAGGGGCTGGGACAAAGGTGGCTGGTCCTCAGGGATTACCCATTAGCATGCTAGTCTGTGTGTTTAACACTGGCCTGAATGGAGAGGACAAGAGCCAGCACCCTGCTCTATTCTTAAACAGGGAAGTGTTACTGTTTCAGCTGCTAATGCTGGCCTGACTTATGCATATATACGCATACATGCATATATATGAGATACTTTTTTGGTTCCATCGGTATGTTCACTTACTTAATGCCAGATCTATGAATTGAGGGGCAGTTTGGCGCAATTAGGTAGCACCAGAAATATTATATCCATGTGACAGTACATCAACAATAACCATTTGTTTTCTTCATCATAGTCTTGAAGATTTATCATCAGATGGTTTTAAGTGTTTATTTCATGATTGTTTAAAGATCTTTAATGTAAGATCCTCCTCACAATGTGGTTAGCTGGTCTTTTGAACTTGTGTTTATCCACTGGTGGCGACAGTCACTGGTTAAGAAAAGAAGAAAAAAAACACACTTTTTGTTGTTGGGTGTTAAGAATCAGTGTGATTACAGCCTTCGGAAACAATGGCATGGAAAAGGCAAGGTGGATAAAGTTGTCTATATTCTGACAGTTACACAAAAACTCAAATACAAACAGTCGTATATTTTTCCTGTTTTTGTTTCTCGACATTACATAACAGAGGTTGTACCATGGAAAAGCTCTTTTGTAAAGAAGACCTGACCAAGAATAGCTGACAGAGAAAGTTTTACGAAACAAGCAAACACCTACGATAACTCAGAGAAATATTCAAATGATCCCGTAGCACATTCCCATGAAGAAAATGGACTTGTAAGACATCTCTACTTTCTAATAATATCCTGCCTATTGATTAGTCAGCAGGAATCTTTATACAAGAAGTGAAGCTTGAAGATTTCTTTCTAAGCTAGCTGGAAGTTCTGGGTTCACAAATGTCTAACAGATGACATCTGATGCAAAAAAACAAAAAAACAAAAACAAAGACTTGAACAGGTTATGATCATTGGAACTGCAAGGTGCTGGTTGAAGTTAACATTGAATGGTTCAGTCACTGAAACTTGTAGATTTCTCTCCCAGTGGTGATTCAGCTTTATGTTGGGTATTTCTTTCCTTTCTTTGAGTGTGTTTGCCTAATGATGTGTGAAGACGCCTGTATGGAAATGTGTGTTTGTGATTTTCCTTCATGATTGTGCTCCTGTGCGTCTGTGATTGTGTGAATTGCTCCCGTTTTTGGTGCTGCTGTGTGTGTGATTATGTGCTCAGACTCGCTGGCTGGTGGCTGATAATAACACAAGAGGCCGTGTGTTTGTGGATCTCTTAGCCGAGGAGATTCCCACCATGCTCAGCGTGTCTGGGCTCTGTGTGTTTTTGAGGTTGCACGCGTGACTCCGCCAGCTGTTCCATTCTCCTGTTGGCCCCCGCAACCCTGCCCAGCCCCTGTCCCTCGCCGACCCCTCCCTCCCTCAGAGGCCTGCTCTTCATCTGATAAGGGCCGTGCTGGCCAAACCCTCAGCAGTGCTCCTTAGAGCCCCTCAGAGCTGCTCCATTCTAACAATACACCCTCCTTCTCCTCCATGCTCACAGCATTTACATGTGAAAACATGGGGGGTCTTATCTCCAGTTCACTGGAGCTATGGCGCTGCAGCTAAGCCAGGATGCATGTTCATTTCTGTGTGAGCAAAACTGGACTTCATTGAGAGCCTCACCACCATTAAACACACGTTCAGACCTATTTTATATCCCTACTTGAGCTTTATATATCATCATATCTCCTGTAAAGAAATATTATCCTTAACTACATGAGCATATTAAAGACAAAACCCTCCCAGAAGCCTCATTCTGCACTAGTTGAAAGAATGAAGGTCTCTTATTATCATGGGATATTTGCCAGACTTATCTCACTTGTGCTGTCTCCAATAGCTCACGGCTACACTAATGCTGAAAGAACGACCCCCAAGAGAGGCTCTCTGAGGCGTCATACTGGAATATTACCATAGTGTCTGTTAACAATCACAGCTTTAATCACTACAACCATGGCAGCCAATTTCCAACACAGCTCCTCTGTCTTATTATCAACTTTTGCATCATCTTTGCATCTCTTGTGGGGCATAACCAACGTGAGAGCATCCTGCGGCCCAGTAAGAATATTTTGCAGCATATGTAGAAATTTCCTTTCTGCCAACTGAGCAGCTGGGCAGACAGACAGCAAAAAGAGGAGCGTGCAGGCTTTTAATTAGACTCTATGTAGTTAAGGGCTCAGGCTAAGCAAACATGGGCCTCCAGCCTCAGAGTTAAAGATGAGGGACAGGACCCCATGTTGGACGAGGGAGAAGAGGCAACTGGGAGTGAATATGAAAGATGTATTTGTGTGAGAAGATAAAAGATGAGCAGAGCAGGATAATGGACTATTAGGAAGCGAGGTGCAGGCAGAGGGGCTGGGTTTGTGCTGTCAGAGATGCTATCACACGTTATCTGATGTATCATAATGTCATGCGGATATTGGGGTGGGGGGTTGTACGATGAGATTCAAGATTTTGTGGGACATTACAATGAAAATAGGGGGCCCCTTGTGACATAATATTTGTATGTATTTCTATGTGTCAGAACAGATCTACATCGTTGCCATGAATCTGTAAGACATGCATGAATGCTAAAACCTTAAAGGGATATCTCAGTTTTTTAAGTGTGGTTGTATGAGTGACTTTTTACTAGTTATTGTGTTGGCCAAATAAGTACTGGTCTTCTCAGCCCTTTTAATGAAAAAATAACTGCATGCAAAGCTATCTTTCTCTGCAGACAGGACCAGATCTGTCACGTATTTCAACTCTTTTCAAGTGACTCCAACTCAAGCCCTCATTTCAGTTTGAGCGTGCGCTCTAATATAAATGATTCGTGCTGTTTACTTTGCCATGAGCATGTTTGATTTTGCACTGACGTGCTCCTCCTCTTGTGGCACACTGATCAGCTTATGGATTTATAATGAACGTGTCACTGATATATTGTAACATTTGACATTTTTGCATCTCAGTTTTGCATTTTTAAACCCAAAAAGCCAAAGATTACCTTGTGAACACATTCATGTTTGTTAGAATTTGTAATTCACTTTTCCCATACAGCAGCTCACACAGTATGCTTTGATGCCATAAACTTAAAGTGCAGGCAATGGCTGTGTCGCTGAACACTTCCTTACTTTCCTGATTTAATCCAGGATATTAGAAAAAGTCACAAACTTCTGGGTTCAATAGGGCAGTAGACTCTGGTTGTCGAGCATTGTTGATTCCCAACGAGTACAGATGTATTCAGTCTTCACT
Source organism: Labroides dimidiatus (assembly GCA_030710495.1). Classification (NCBI taxonomy): domain Eukaryota; kingdom Metazoa; phylum Chordata; class Actinopteri; order Labriformes; family Labridae; genus Labroides; species Labroides dimidiatus. The sequence continues at coordinate 14,025,676 of CM061147.1, forward strand.
TGGGGCATCAAGTAAAACCCCTGGCAAAAATTATAGAATCAATTTCTTGTTTGGATCAAACAGAGAGAAAAAATTATGGAATCATGAAAAATAGACAAATAAAATAATTCTGCACTGCTGCCCACCACTAGTACTTGGTTGCACCAACTCTGGCTTTTATAAAAGCTTTCAGTCTCTGAGGCATGGAGTACAAACAGTACTCTTCAAGAATCTGGTTTCAACCTTCTCTGATTGCTGTTGCCAGATCACTTTTTCAGGTTGGAGCCTTTCATGGTTTGTAGGTAAGTTACTTTATTGGTACCCATGGGTAGATTTGTTTTGCAACAAGAGGATGGCATTCACTTTGACATTTAGTCACAAAAACAAACATAAACACAAGACCCTACAAAAACATTAGGTCACAAAAACATGATTTAAAAAGTACTCCAGTCCCACCAACCATAATTAAATGACAGAGAATGTCATTAAAATATACATCATAAGAATAAATAAAATTGTACCATGGAGAAGAGGAAACCAAAATAAAAACCAAAGTAAAAGCAATAATAAAAATAAAAGCAAGATAAAGTCATGGTAAGCCCAAATAAATAAATAAATATCACAACATCATGTTCAATTCAGTGATAGCCACTCCTGCACATTAGGACTGTAGCACCTCTGTCCAGAGGGTAAAAGTTGACACTTGTTGTGCAAAGGATGGGAGTCAATGTTTAAAACTGAGGAAGCTTTCCTCTGTACCTGTCTGGCTGAGACTCACCAATCAGTCAACTGGACAATTTGACTATTTGGTTTAAGAAATTCTCTCTCTCATGGACCCTTTTCTTCAATTTCCACCACAGTTTTTACAATTTTCAATTGGACTGAGATCCAGACGATTAGCAGGCCATGACGTTGACCTTATGTGTCTTTCTTCAAGGAAAATTTTCACAGCGTATGCTCTATGGCAAGATGCATTGAAAAATAAAATGTCCCTAAACATCCTTTCAATTGATTGGATAAGAAAAGTGTCCAAAATGTCAATGTAAACTTGTGCACATATTGAAGATGTAACACCAGCCATCTCTCCGGTGCCTTTACCTGACATGCAGCCCCATCTCATCAATGACTGTGGAAATTTGCATGTTTTCTTCAGGCAGTCGTCTTTGAAAATGTCACTGGAATGGCACCAAACAAAATTTCCAGCATCAGTATCTTGCCCAATGCAGATTTGCAATTCATCACTGAATATGACTTTCATCCAGTCATTCACAGTCTGGGACTGCTTTTCCTTTGCCCATTGTAAACTTGTTTTTTTCTTTTTAGGTGTTAATGATGGCCTTCATTTTACTTTTCTGTATAAAAATCCCATTTCCTTTAAGCTGTTTCTTACAGTTCAGTCACAGATGTTGACACCAGTTTCTCCCCATTTGTTCGTCAGCTGTTTTGCTGTGCATTTTGTGTTTGCAAGACATGTTGCTTTAAGTTTTCTTAATGCTTTGACACTTTGATGTCTGTCTTGGTCTAACAGTATGCTTGCCTTTTACAGCCTTCATATGTTATTTGTACTTGGTCCAGATTTTGGACACAGCTAACTGTGAACAACCAACATCTTTTACAGCATCCCCTGATGATTTATCTTCTTCAAGTAGTTTGATAACTTTCTCCTTTGTTTCAACTGACATCTCTTGTGTTGGAGCCATGATTCATGTCAATTCCCATGGTGCAACAGTTCTCCAAGGCGTCTTAGTTTTGGAAAGGAAAATTTACAGGTTGATTTCATATTTTTTTTCTTCAGAATTGAGTGATTTTATAATTTTCCCCCTCTGCTTGATCTAAAAACAAGCAACTGTTATTCATCACTACAATTTCTTGATTTCGTCTAGTGTTTCTTAAAGCCAGAAAGTTGCAATTTTAAATGACTTTCATTTTGTTGCATGCCTGTGATCCCCTTTTTTGCCTACAAAATTAAACATCTGAGTGAACATTCTCCAAGATTGGTGACTCCATAATTCTTGTAGATGCTTCGATTCCCAGGCATTGACTCTCATTCCGCACACCTGCACCACCAGGTAACTTGGGCTCTTCCCTGCCCTCCAGTTAGCAAAGAGGCTTCTTCACCTTTCTCCTTCAGTGTGTTTAATGGCCTTTAACTCTGGCTCATAAATGTGTCATAACTTATGAATAACTTAATATTTAGTGTGGGTGTATCTTTGTATCTTTGAAGCCCGTGGACCCCAAGAGTTCATCAGTGAGCTGCAGGCGGAAGAACATGCCAGTGTTGCATCTGCAAATAGTGAAAAAACAAATAGGCTTCCTGACTGCAAAGTGTTGTAAAACTTCTGAGTAGAGCATGCAATGTGCAACGCAAAATAATGTGGCAGAACTGACCACATCTATAGAGAACTGTGGCCTTGCTTGCTTGTAGTTTCTCCAGTTCTTTCATCAAAGGGGCTGCATCGTATCTGTTGCTGTTTATACAATATCCAGTGTTATATAACTCATACAATCCCTCATCAAAAAAACCCACACCACTGGATATAAAACACTACAAAGTAGTATGACAGAAATGAAGACCCTCATCTTTGCACTTTAGAGGTGATTCTACAACGCTGAGCTTTGTCCTTTATGGTAAAGCAGTAACATCTGCTGGTGGAAGAGAAGAACTGCAAGCTAGGACTATAATAAAAGTGATACATGCAGAGATAGGAATCCCTAAATGGATCGAAGAACCTTAGACTAAGTAAAAACTACTTGACTCCATTAGCTGTCTCTTTACGGCACAAGAGGGCATCAAAAACTGACTTTAGAGGGAAAGATTGCATTTTTTACTCCTCTGCAATTTGCTAAAAAATAAAAGCACTGCCATATTTCAAAATTAAAAGTTTGGTGGAAAAAGCAATCTTAACTTAATCTAAAAAAAAAAAAAAGTTAAAAAAATTAATACAACAGTGTTATTGTTTTCTGAATCTGTTGATGAAGCCAACCATTGCAGTGTTGGGAGCCCTCAAACTGAACTGTATTTAAAGTTCCTGTAAATAGTAAACTGAGATATACTACCAACAAAGTGTTGTCTGCATATTTAGCTTCAAATGATACAATTTTTAACCCAAGGAGAGTGAAAACTTGCTCCATTTCCTCCCGTGATGCTCAGGGGGTATTACAATTCAAAGGACTTTATTACTATTCAAAGATTTGTGATCTGACATTTGTGTCTGGGGCACAGGCTGGCAGTATAGCTGCAGACTTTGCAATAACCCTGTTTTGCTGGTATATTATAGCAGAGAAAACGTAATATTGGATCTCCAGGAAGACTCATACACACATGAGCTGAGAGAGAATTTTATATTACTTTCAATATACAGAATACAAAGGAATAAACAGATTGAGATGGGCATCTTCACAAAAATGTAAATAACAAAACTCATAAGATCAGAAAAAATGGAATTCAATCCTAATGTACTATAAACCAAATGTATATAAAAACAACAGAACAGAGAGACTGGTTTATCCTGAGAAATGCTTTCCAGTTGAACAGCAAACAACATCACTTCTGTTTGAATTAATGAACCTTTGTACATTTTAATAAACAAAGTTACAGGCAGCAGGGATACGTGATCATTCTTTTGGAGGGTGAGATCCTCGCTTAAAGGTTTATAATCTTTGGTTTGACTGACTTTCTCATGGCAGCACTGTCATTGCCAGCTCTGGAGAAGAAGAAAAAGTACAAACACATTTACACATTCAGCTTTTGCTTTAAATTCTACTCTTAAATAGATTTATATACTCTCCTACATCTTATATGTACAGTGTCGAACGAACAACTTTAACATAGAGAACCAACAATCAAAATAGAATGCAGGTAGCACATGTATGAAAACAGATCCTTCAGATATGAGTTTCATCAGTCAATGTCTAATACTACAAGGAGGATTTTACAAAATAATGAACAATTTAAGTTATGTACATATCAAATTCTGACACTAATTTGGAAAATCTGATCCAAGACAAGATTATAAAACGTTTATTTTTTTATTTAATTTTCATGTGAAGTGGCAGGCTGGTTTTATTTTAGGCGTTTAAAATCAGATGATTGTGTTTTCAAACTTATCTCATTTAAAAGCACCAACAATCAGTCTGTCAGGAAATGAGGCCTAAGAAAATAATGTTCTTTTTTTCTGTCTGTCTTGTCAAAGCACCAACAGATTTCAAAGAGAAATGGTATAAAACAGAGGTGTTTTTTTTTTTGCTTGGAGGAATGACTTATGAAGCACACTTCGAAAAAATATTCAAAGTTCCTGCTGAACCATATCCAGATAAAAGTGGTCCTCTTCACATTTTCTATCCTGAACTGGACCAAATAACAAAACCAAAATACGAAAATACTGTGGAAAAAGCTCAGTTTTATCTCAACAACTGAGTAGAAAGAGGTGTAAGTAAGAAATGCAACTAGAAGAGCTAATGTCAGTCAGATCACACCAACACTGAAAAATCAAGAGTACCACTGATTGCTTTTGTGCTTATTGCTTTGTGTGTGTGTGACCACTAAAAGTATTTGTCTTGAAGTGTCAATAATGCATCAGAAAAAAGGCAATGAGTATGCAAAGGCATTACATGTAGCAGTAGCTGTAACCTTATAAAATTTAACTATTTAGTTAATAAAGACTGAAACAAAATGATAATTTCTCATAAAACCTACTTTGGAAAACACTGTTGTATGAAATGCAACAAGAGTCAAAATAATAACGACTTCATCATGATGAGACGTTACACAGAACAATTACCATTTCAGATTTATGAAAAATGTTAGTGAATGGCAGTTATTAACAGACTGTAGTCAAAGTCAGGCATCATATGCGTTATTTCTTTAAGGGTAGCTTAATACAACTGATGGAACATCAATCAGACGTGTACATCTTGTGGGTGTAATGGAGCCTTGATGCCAGCAGGGGGAGCCTGTAAACAATCTCAGTATTGCAGGATGAGCTCTTCCCAGCACAGCCACCAGTGAGCCAATATACAGGCTCACTGGCTCTCGAGCCTGCAGTCTCTCAGTCCCTGGAAGTTCTCCTCAGCAGGTCTTTGATCTGGACTGTCCCGGCTTCATGTGGCCCTAAAGCCTGGTCCTTCAGTCTGTCTCTGAGTCTACAGAGTCCACGAGAGAGTGGCTCAAAGCTGGTCGGACTGCTCTCTGGAGTTCTCGCTGTGCTGTGTGCCTGAGGCCACAGTTCTGGGTGTGGAGGGAGGTGAGAGATGTGCTGCAGGCGGGTTGAAAGGATCTTGCGGGTCCTCGTACTGAGGCAGCTCGCCTTCTGATGGAAGCTCCCCATCTGGGAGGTACGGGGGAGGAGGGAGATCAAACCAGGGAGGGCGACTGGGAAAGAAAAAGAGAAAAAAACATAAACTATACAGAGACTGTATGAATCATGATTGTGGACTGGAACCAGCAGCTATGAGATGTTTTGGCTACAAGTATAAAAAAAGACGTCTCTGTGTTGAAAAACTGACTTTAAATGGAAAAATGATCTGACAAGTGCATCAGTTTGTGTCTCCATGGTTTATATACTCGACATCAGATTTTACTTTGCAAAGGAGACAACTTTCTCTGCAACCGTATTAGCTCTAGACCTGTGTTATCTACAACTGGATCTCAGAAAATATTTTGAAGCTGAAGAAGAGAAATTATTTTTCTCACCTCACGTCCAGAACAGCCTGTGAGTATGATGGAGGTGAGTCTAAGGAGGAGAGCCCAGAGGGATACAGGGTCCCAGACAGCAGCTGCAGTGCCTGAGGAGTCGAGCGGTACTGCCCAGCTGCAGTAGGGGAGTCTGAAGCCCCTGGGTGGACGTGGCCCCGCTCCAAGATGACCAGACGGGACAGCAGAAGTGGTTGATGGTGATGATGGTGATGCGAGCTCCCCCTTACACCTCGGGGCAGCAGGACACTCCGCTTCCTCTGGTGATGGAGCACCAGGGCAAGTAGCGCCACCACCAGGACGAAGATGACGGCGCTGCCGATGACTGCATAGGTGATGCTGGGGTAGTAGCGGAGGCGGTAGTCCAGTGTCACAAAATCCTGCCCTGGAGCTTCTGTGGAGGAGAGGAAGGGCTATTAAAGATGGATGATGGAAGAGGCTGGAGAAAAGGGAAGACGGGTTTTGGCAGCGAGACGAGGACAGAATAGACTGAAAAGAATAGAAATTGTTTAATTCAACAAGGGAAGGAGATCAGTGTGCTCCATTATGAGCAAAACTGCAGTCAGACTCTCCCAAGAGCATCCAGGGACAGGACAACAAACAGAGCAGCTTGCACAGTGAAGAGGCTAGCTTAAGCAGCTGGCTTGCAAGGAGTGACCTTACTTTTTATCATAAATACAAGAGACGGAACAGGGAGGCTGCAAAATTCTTGGCAAAAGCATAACAGCTTACAGCAGTTTCAGATAAAACCCGACTTGGACTGCTGAGCGTTAAAGATGAGAGAAGGTAGAGGAAGACCAGGGGCCGTCACAGATTACTATGTTTGTTGCAGGGGGAAAGGGGATGTCTGCAAACTACTTAGAGAACTGTGGCCAGCAGTAAAAAAAATGCAGAGCAGCCAACCTCGCTGCCTGAAATGAGAGAAGGGACTTGAGTAATTCCAAAGAGCAGTGCAGCTTATTATTCCAGATGGGATAAGGGAATAGCACTTAAATATTTCCGCTGACTGATATTACCGAGTGAGAATTTCAATCAGGCACTCAGATTGAGGGCTCATGTAAATGGTGTTTCTGGTTTCTACCAGCTCACTAGCACCAAAGAGAGGGAAAAGGAGAGGATAAGGAGCTGTATTTATTACTAAGGTAACTGCAGTAAGACTGCGCTAATAAGAAATGTGCTACATAAAAGTATTTTACAGTGGCTGTTTGGGTTTAAATTACACAAATGCCTCAAGGGGCTGCAAACATCAAACCTCTGTTTGCCTCGTTGAAGTTCAAAACACCCAGTGCAATACTTCCTATGTTCTGTGCTCAACATTTCTGTTTCTGCTTAAAAGATGGTGTAGTGTACACATACACACTGATGCAGACAGTCCAAGTTATTGCCCAAAACGCCTGCCAGAAAGCGGTCATTACGAAATATCTCGAGATTGGATCGATAGTTTGAAAATGCCTCCATCTGTAAGGATTAAATCCTCTGAAACTGCAAAGCAGGCAGCCGTTCTGACTCTTTTTGAAGTACTCCAGACTTACAGACTCTTGGGGGATATTGCATTTAGCACGGAGCAGAGATTCCCCCCACGTGTATAAGGCTGGAGAAACAGGGCCTTGGAGGATTCAATGAAACGTGCACAGCTCTATAAAGAGTCAACTTAATGACCCTGTAAGATTATGTTACACATCTGATCCAAAAGCTAGATAAAGTACGAAGGAAAACTACTTTCTGATTCCCTGAGGACTAATAAAGATGTTACATGCACTAGAATCAAAATCATACACTGGTAGAAGTCACAATGTGTTTTTATGGAGAGTAATTCCACGTTTTGGACAATGGTCATATTTGCTTCTTTGCTTCGAGAGTGCTGAGAGCAGTTTTTCTTATTTCTACAAAGTCAAACTAAAAAAAAACTACAGCTAGAAAATGTGTCAAGACAAGCTAAATAAATAAAATTACAACAAAAATCACCATGGTTATGCAGTTGGTATTTTCAGTTTTGGTCCAGTGATTTCTTGTTGTAGTCCTAGAGAGGACAGGACACTTAGAGACTTCCATTTTCAGACGTATCCTGGCACAAAACAACCACGACACTTGGATCAAGTAAATCGCATATTGAGACCTAATTGTCTCAGGTGAGTTTTTTCCACTTGTGGCTCCATTTAGCTCCTGTTGTCCACATAGTCATCCAGGAGCAGACACTGAACACCAACCCCGGATGCTACAGTCCCAAATAGGTTTGACTCCAACCCACGGTATGATGCTAAATGGTTTTCCCCACTTTCTTCTCCCTGTTGCCTTTACAATCTACTGCCTTGTCCTCTAAATAAAGACAAAGGCATGTACTTAGCAGCCTCTATTCTCAATGTGTGAATGAGTGAGTGCAACATTTAGTAAAAAATCAATTGGAGTGGTCAAAACAAGCAAAAATCCATTTGCTAGATGTGTTTCCAACTCTAAGCTATGGAAAAGGTAACTTTTTGTCTACTTTCTATTTAACTTGTACATGGCTGGAAGTGATTTTGCACCCATATCAAAAAACTACTTGTTCAAGACAAGATTGCTGAGGGTTAGAGAGACCCTTAAAGCCCAGTATTTGTCAAAGCATCTGTTTGAACAAAGCAGAAAGCGATCATCAAAGGGGGAGTTTTTTCTGGAATTATTTTTTACCCTTTTTTTCTCCAGGCACCATGCTGCATGTTTCCTGTCAACCTGACCTTGAAAGCCTGTGGGAGTGTTTGTCAATGAGTGTGTGAGTAGGAGAGAGAGAGGTAGAGACAGAAAGAGAGAGAGAGAGCACACATTCTGTTGTATTCCCGAACAACAACCAGCCTGGCATACAGCCTATTTATGTACCAGTGTGTAGTTAGGGGCCCCATAGCTTAATTAAATCTAATCTAATTCAGATGCTCCACCCGCCTGCTGCCCCAACCAGCCACCAGCCAATAAAACAAGCCCCCCCCTCGACCCCTCCCATGTGATTCAAAATTTCCCAGTCCTTCACGCTACCAATTAATTATGAACTGGACTCTCAGCAGAGAAAGACCCAAACAAAGATGAATTATTTCCATAATTACCTAGTAAAAAAGCTCAAATAAAGAGATCCCACCGCTGCCACCCTATGTGGCCTATCAGGTTTCAGCACTGTCCTTTGGGAGCAGAGAAAACACACACAAAAGGAACTCATAATGCTGTAACATTAACAATAGAAACCTATTTGCTACAGCAGTGATAAAGGCCTGAAAGACTGTTTCAAATCACACAGAAGATGAAAAGACAGAAAAAAAGACAGAAAGCAACTAAGGCAAGCTATTCCACTGTCAAAGGAGAGAGGTCCTGTGTGTGTCTGCTCCCCTGCTGCGTGTTTGATTGAGGTCTGCATTCGAGTTCCAGCCCATTTTTGAGCTCCCAGTTGTAGAAACAGCACAAAGGAAGGTGTGATCATGACATGTTAGGATATTGAAGTAATAATAGTTACCCTGATTAAAGAGAAAAGAGTCTGAATCAGAAAACGGTACCTAATAAAAAAAAAAAAAATACATACTCCATGCCAGAGGTGTTCAGGTTGATAAATTTGGTCTGTTTTACTTTTGGCTTTTATTCAAAGAGTGGATTCAAACATCAAAGTCCTCAGTTTAAAGCCAGCTGTGTTTTGTGCATCAACATCTTCCCACACATTGCTTCCTTTGACACAATAATTCATATTGATGTGAGGAACTTCAATTTGAGAGCTCGTCTTTTAGTCCCTTTTCTTTCAGTCACTTTTTTTGATAGCCGTGTTCAATACTGCATGTACTCAGAGCTGGGTAAAGCTATAATTTTTAAATGTTTGTACCAAATTCATTTGACCACCTGTTGTGATCAAAGCTGAACATCAAAGAGGCTTTCTTGTATTGTCCAACCTGACATGAAAGGCTCAAGTGTAGTTCATGCTGGCGACCCAGAGCAAAGCTGATTGGACACTATTGACCTCAGATGTAATGTCAAAACCAAAGATGTGTTATTTTTTTGCCTTGTGCTACATAACAAAAGTTAAATGCAATTGCTTCTGAAACTGATATTTTGGAATATTTTGAGTTTGCATGTTCTCCCCACGCATGGATTCTCTCCAGGTACTCCGGCTTCCTCCCACAGTCCAAGGTTAACTGGTGATTCTAAATTGCCCGAAGGTGTGAGTGTGAGCATGAAAGGTTGTCTGTTTCTGTGTGTCAGCCCTGTGATTGACTGGTGACCAGTCCAGGGTGTACCCTGCCTCTCCCCCTGAGACAGCTGGAATAGAGGCCAGCCATCCGGGACCCTGAACAGAAGAAGTGGTATAGAAGGTGGATGGATGGATGGATGAATAGATAGATAGTTCCATACTGGTGATATTGAACTCAACCAAACTTTGTTTGAGTTTGGATGAGGGGAAGAGGCATGCATTTAGCATCTTCGCAGAAAGCTACAGTGTGCCCACCTGTCAGTCGTGTCAGCCATGCCTCTAAATGGGCAAAACTGACAAGTTTAATTACTTCGAATTGACAAACTATTAAAAAATGGTAAACGTCGTATAGTGTGTGCGAGGAGACGGTTGGGGTACTCTGGCAAAGAAAAAAGCTCTAAACTTTTTTTTTCTTTTCTTTAAAGGTCAGCTTTTCTGACTTGGTTTGTATGTGGTTTCCAGTGTGTGCCTTAATCTTAACTGCAACTATAAAGCTGTCATTTTCTATATTGGAGTCAAATATAAGCGTGTAGCTTTGCAGTAGTTTATCATCAGTTGAATGTTGTTTTTTTTTTAACTGCTGACCCACAGACAAATATGCTGAAAATGTAAACCCTTTGAAAAGTGTCCTCTGTGAATAATGGAAGATCAGCCGGAATACAAGAAGGAAGAGCAACATATTCCTGTTTCGATGGCTAGAGCCTTGATTTAAAAGTTGTCTAAGGTTTTTTTTACATTGTGGAACTTAACAGTTTTTTTTATTTTTAAAGACATGTTTGCTCTCTAAGTTTTTCATATGCTATCTTCTTTTTAAAACAACTGTAATGAGTGAAACATGTCTAATTTTCTGGGTATATTTTACATGGTTGTTCATTAGCTTCCTTAAAATAGAGGAGCAATACTAAGACCCTGTCTCAGCTTCAGAAAGAGCTGGCATTCTCCAAGTGGCTTACTGAGTGTTTTCTCTCAGGGGAGTAAACATTACCCCACCATTGGGAAATTTGGAGTGTTTATGGGTGAAGCTGCATCATCAAAGTGGGGCCCATGTGGATCGTCTTGTGATCTACATTAATAGCAACACTTTGCAGCTCTCCTAGTCACATAGGCACCTCTAACATTGCTTCTATATTTAATTCATAAACTCATAAACCTTCTGTATGTGGAGGATTGGAGAAGGGGGCAAGGTACAGCCTTTCAACTCAGCCACTTTAATTACATCAGAGTGCCTTCTTTCCTCTCCCCCTCTCCTGCGCCTTTTGTTTCCCCCTCCTTTATTACCTCTCTTCCCTTTCCTCTCAGATGGTTCCCCCTCTCCCCCTCATCCACCATCCCTCTCTTGTCTCCCCTTGTTGGTAATTTACCGTCATGGAAAGTACACTTACCCTGCCTTTATGATATACAACAACTGCACTTAGCTTGGATTACATACACTCCATAAAATACATATCAACAGTCAAAACCCACCCAACATCCATTTTCATCCTTCAGATTTCTCCTCTTTTCTCTTAACACTCTTCCATCCTGTGTCCTCCTTTTTGAGTGTACTCTCTCTTTAGTTTCCCACCATTTTTTGTTTTGTGTACTTTGTTTACATTTTACTATCTCCAGCCTGCATCAATCCTATAACCCCTGCATGAGAAGAGAGAATTATAGGGTTATAAAAACGTCCTCAACTGTACAAGAGTGGTCAGAGATGTAGAGCTGGAATAGTACAAGTGTCCATGTCCAAAGAGAGAGAAAGGAGGGATAATGATGGCATTTAGTGTATCATGGGCAAATAGTTCATCTCCCCTTTAATAGACTGAGAGGGCTGAACTTCACTTGCGGATCTAAAATCTATTACAAGAGACAGAGTAATACATGCCCTGCTGTGTGCCTTCAGGAACAAGAACACACTAGCTCTTTTCTACTTTTTTTTGTTATTCTTTAAAAATCTGGCAAACAACCATAATCTACTTTGACAGTTCTCTCTCTTCTCTCTATTACTGTGTAAAAGAGAAGTGCTGAAGGGACATGGCTTAGAGGTAACTTCGGGTAAAGCCAGAGACAAACTGATATAAAGTGCATACATTAACCTGTACTTAAGAAAATACAAATAAAAGGAAGCAGGTCTTAAACATAACTTTTTACTGCCTACATCCCCCAATTACAATGAAGTTGGTACATTGTGTAAACCGTAAGTAAAAACAGAATACAATGATTTGCAAATCCATTTTAATTTTCACTCAATTAAATACACAACAATGACAAGATATTTCTTGTTTTTCTTTTCTTTTTTCTCTCTTTCTTTCTTTCTTTCTTTCTTTCTTTCTCTGGCAAATATCCACTCATTCTGAATTTGATACCTGCAACACTTTCCAAAGAAAAAAAAATGCTAGCTCAGGGACATGTTTACCACTGTGTTTCATCACCTTTCCTTTTAACAACACCCAACAACATGTTGCTTGGATGGCAGCATATGTTGCTCTAAAACCAGTATGTACCTTTCAGCATTAATGGAGCCTTCACAGATGGTCAAGTTACTCATGCCATGGGCATGAGCCCCCATGGTAATATCCTTTACATTTTAATGTGGTGCTACATGAGGGGTCGAAGGTCACAGGCATTCAAAGTTGGTTTTTGGCCTTGCTGCTCACATACAGATGTTTGTCCAGATTCTCTAAATCTTTTGATGATATTATGGACTGATGGCTAAATCCCTAAATTCTTTGCAATTGTACGTCCAGAAACATTGTTCTTAAACAGTTGGACTATTTGCTCATGCATTTGTTAACAAAGAGGTGTACCTCGCCCATCCTTGCTTGTGAATGACTGAACCTTTCAGGGATGCTCCTTTTATACCAAATCATGACACTCACCTGTTATCACTTAACCTGCTCACCTGTGGGATGTTCCAAACACATATTTTTAGAGCATTTCAACTTTCCCAGTCTTTTGGTGCCCCTGTCCCAGTTTTTTTTGGAATGTGTTGCAGGCATCAAATTCCAAATCAGTAAATATTTACCAAAAAAAAAAAAAAAAAAAAAAAAAAAAAAAAAAAAAAGTTTGTCACTTTGAACAATAAACATTTTGTCTTTGTAGTGTATTTAATTGAATAAAGGTAAATCAGGATTTGCAAATCATTGTATTTTTTTTTTATTTGTGTTTTACACAACATCCTAACTTCATTGGAATTGGGGTTGTACGTCCAAAAGTTAGGAGCACCAGAACTCTAGGGGCCCTCATCAAAAATGTACATACCATTTCTCGAATTAAAATAACACCCCACTGGGGTTTGAAACATCCAGGGGCAAGGATTTGAAATTTGGTCTCCTGGCTCTTTGACCATACCTCCTGCCTGACTAATTTTATACCACTAAATCTCCAAGAGGGAAACGCCAATCAACTCCTGATTGCATAAGTTGTCAATGCTTTATGGAGAAATAGCAAAAAAAAGTTTCACCTTAATATTTGCACTCATACAAATGCTTCCAATTTTATTTGAGGTTGCACAAATTAAACATCGGGGGCATATGGTTCCAAAATGGTCAAATATTATGTTCTAAGAGGGTTAAAATGTATCTCTCAGCTACTTGACGTGCTGCTAAGTCCAGCAAAAAGCTGAAAGATGTTAAGTTTTACTACTAATAGCTCTCTGCCCAGTACATGTCTGCACTCTGAGTGGTGAATGGACTGTACTTCCACAGCACCTTTACACACATCCATAAACTTCACACCCTCTCATAAACTGATGGAAAAAGCCATCAGGTTTTATTTTAACACACACTCACACACAGTCACAAAACAATCCACAGGGGAAATTTTGGGATCATCGAGTTGCCCAAAACACATTCAATAACATTCAGACTAGAGGTGCCAAAGTGCTTTGAGTGTAGCACACACTGATGTGACAGAATTACTGTATAAATTTAAGCACACATTGTTCACATTGTTTCAGTTCTCTGAATGACATTAAGCAAACAGTACTCGGTAATATTAAAGTGGAATCTTATCCAAATAGGCAAAATAAAAAGCAATGGGTACTGAGCACTGTAAGCTGGGATACTGTTTCATAATCCAATCAAATGGTTTATCTCTAAGAACGCATCGATACAAACTCCTTTATGTGAGTATCTGTGATTTAGATGAAAAAAATAAACATTTTCAAGGACAAGTTTCATCATATTACAGCATTACAGCATGAGGGACAAGAAATGAGGCTTTCACACAATCACACACAACTATTAAATTAAGAAGAAAAACAAAAAACAAAGTCTGTTGAAGAAGGCCTCAGAACAAGCTGTTACAAAACTCTGGGGCGCACACATACACTGACACAAACAGAAAATTGTATGCAGCTACTGAAGCAAAGTGAGGAGGACCAATGTTTGTGCACAATGGGCTATTGAGTAGGCAGTGATTAAAACAAGCTGTGAAGCATCCTTTTGTCTATTTTCATCAAACTATGCTGCAGATCGGCAGCAGACATGCTGTTGGGTTGCTGAGATACAGGCAACTTTTTTGTCACACAGAGCACATTCCTTTTTGCAGACTGGGTACCTGCCACCAAACACTCTGACTAAAACCTGACAGGACACACTTTTTTTTCTATTAAAGATGAATGAGAAAAATAAAATGAAAAGAAATGGAATTAATGAAAGACTCCACATAAATTAATTGCAAGGCTTTGAAAAGCCTCAAAGAATCAAGATATCACCCATCCTCTGGCTCAGGACCTGCACAGATGTGCAGTACTTTCCCTGTGCCCTGAGGACTCATTTCAAATTCACAAAGTACCATCTCTTGAAGAGTTCAAAGTTGAAGAAACTAATCATCCTCTGACTTCTGCATTCCTGGCTTTGCTGCTCTGTGTCAAGTGTGGTCACATCAGGGATTCCTCTTTTTGCAGGGTCACTTTGTGTGACGCTAGTTACAGGTGTGAGGCTTCTAACCCACAATTACAGCCACATGACCGAGGAACACAATGAAGGGCTGAACCTCTGACAAATTTAGCCAGTTAAAGCTCAGTCAGTATGTCCAATGTGACTGAAGAGCTTGGTAGGAGAAAATGGTGAAAACCACTAGGGGGCAGACTGTTCTCATGTTTCTAAGCAAAACACACACACACACACACACACACACACACACACACACACACTTACACTTAGACACAAGTAATGGGCAGGCACCCAAAGCCGGGGGAGTGCTAGTGTTGGGTTGGGAGGGCATCTGGCTTCAAACAGTTTCATACACAAGCTGATAACATGCAGTCCACACTGACACTGAACACATGCAATCGTGAAAAAGCAGAATGAAGAAAGTTAATCAAAAAGTAAAGTTCAAACATTTCCAGGCACCCACACACTCACACACTCACACACAGACTGCTTTCAGATGCACAAATAAGTGAAAACAGCAACACAAACAGAAACACAGAAATCCTTTCATCCTGTTCCAAAGCGAACTAGCAAAACTTGTGCCACATGGTGGGGGAAAGTGAAAAAACTGGGGGAAACTACAAACAGCAACTTGTGGGTTTCTTGGTGTGTTCTCATCTTTCTTAACTACAGCAGAGAGGAGCCTAAAGAGTGAAAAACAAACTCTTAAATGTGACGGCGGTATCGCTTTTTGTTATAAACATCCCTGGAAAGGAATGCAAAACTTAAACTATTTCATTTTTATTGTCTTTCTGACTTAATTACACACGCAATTTTCCTTAAGCCTGAATCTGGAATACAATACAGTAACTCGATGGCTTTTAGTTTTGGCAGTCTTTTTTTGTGTCTCTGTGTTCTTTCTGCACTGGGATTTGGACTAACACTAGTGAGCAGAAGGACGATTGTAAAAAAAACAAAACAAAACAAAACAAAACAAAACAACAGAAATAAAAAAAAAAAAACTAAAAACATAAACAGTAGGGGAGGTGGCTGAGCTGTGCTTTTTCTTTTTGACCACAACCATAAATAAATAAATAAATAAATAAATAAATAAATAAATAAAATAAAGTAAAATACCAGGTTAAACTTTAAGATTAGTTGATTTCACACAGAATGTTTTAATGTGTGAGACTGAATGTGGCCTATTTTTAGTCCTCCTCTTGGTTAGCAGCAGAGCAGAGCCTGCTTCTGGTAATTCATGAGTGGACACTGACTAATGCTATTCAATCTCTCTGCAAGCCAGATTAACTCTTGAGGTGGTCTGGCTGATCCAGTCGCACACTGATAGTGTTCTTTCCCTGACAAATTTATTTTCTTTGCCTCGATAAGGCACCAAGATACAGATCTAACTTTAATTCCAAACATAAATGGGGTTCATGCCTTAGCTTCTTTCCAGTTTGTTTTCAGCATTACACTGTAGAGGTATAGTGTGTTTCCGTGTGCTGTACCTTCCTGATGAGACCTGAAAACACTGTTAAATGGCTCTGGGTAAAAGCATTGGTGTTGTAGAACACCAAGGTTCATTTTATCCAGCAGAGCCCTGGAAACACTTGATGTCCTCAATAAATGTGGGATTTAAGTCAGAAAAGCTTCTCAAAAAAATTTGGAGGATTCTGCTTCACAAAATTTCACTCTATCGAATTTAAAACTTTTCCTTTTGACCTGACTGTATTTACAAAAAGACAGTTAAGCTTTCAGCTCTTCAGTATGTGATTTAAGAGAACTGGGATTGTGATGTCAAACCTTCTAAGTATTAAATTCCACAGTAATATTTCAAACCCCTACTCTCTCTCTCTCTGCATTTTAAAGATTTTAACCCTTTCCTTTGCTGTGTGCTCTCACTTGTTGTTCCCTGTAATGCATTAATGTTTTTATCAACCTCTGCTGCCACAATAAACTCCCCTCGAGTGTAATGTAAAAGATTGATTGATCGGAGCTGCTCTAGTAAGCCACGCCGGGGAGCAGAACATGTAAACTGCTTGGTGACAGGACGGTTTCAGATCCCTTCGGCATTCCAGTATTAATATTCATATCCCTTGCTGTCACCCTGTTCCTTTTGCTGTGCCCTGTCATGTACTGTGCGTCTGTTCTTGTTAGCGTGCTCAGAAAAAGAAGGAATTAATGGGCAGGCTGCGTGTGTAGTATCCTATAAGCCTGCCTATCTTTTTTTCTCATGAATAACTCTGGTATGTCTTTCTGGTTTCATGGGAGGAAGCACTATATGCACCTCTGTGTTTGTGTTTTTTCAGAGTCTTTAATATTGTCCCCACCGTCTGTCTATATATCACTCTGTGTGTGCTTGAGAGGCGCTTTGGGGAAAGGGAGGTTTTCATGCTTCATCGGGCCTCTATTTGCCTGTCCTGTAATAACTTGTCCGCTCCATTGCTTGCCACTGTCAGACCCCCCCATAACACTCAGTCAGCTTACTGCGGGCGGCTAAAAGAGTGGAGGGGAGCAGGGTTAGAGTTAATAGATGACATGAGCATCTGGAGAACATCCACAAAGCAGACGGACAAGGGGGGAAAGAGTCAGGATGGGAAAGACATAAGGGTTGAAGGGCAGGTGAAAGAATGATAACTCATTGAGCTGCCACTGAAGAAAGGTTACATATTGGCTGATTTATAAAAGAGAGCAAGGCTGGGGTTGAAAAGGTCTTCAGCTGATAAATAGTCTTTTTGTGTAATAGTTTTCAATTTCAGAATTCAAGCGGTTTTGCAACAATGCTGATTTCTGCTGGTACCTTACAATAATGATGGTAAGAGTAAGAACAAAAAGAAGTAAAAAAACAAAACAAAACATTTAATCTAAAGCCAAATATTTAAGACTTTATGTGACATACTACAGGTTTATTTTAACATTGAATTCAAAATGTGGATACATAAAAAAAAAAAGACTTTTACGTCTTAGTGACAATATTCATTAAGGACTGTAATGTTATTGTCAGTGTGGTTAAAATCGATGTGACGCTCTCAATGCAGTCAAAACAAAGACTATGACAGCACTGTAATTATAGCCACAATTATAGATGTTCTGGAAGAATAAAGTCCTGACAGCCTGAGATATCATCCTGACTAAAACCATCGCATGGACTGTTTTGCACGGCGATAAAGACTGTAGTGCTGGTATAACTACAAGGATGTTTATATATTCAAAGAGCCCAATCCTACCAATTAAGTAGTGATGAAAATTTATACAAAAAAATTAATGCAATTGACCAAAGGATAAATCTCTTGATTACGAAATGTTGTCCCAATGACAAAGCTGATAACCAGTTTGACCTGTTATGTGATTTTGATCAACCAAATATAGTGAAATTTGCACCAGAACACTGAACACAGCTGCAGTGTTTTAGGGGTTCAGCAACATCCACAACTCACACTTTCTGTGTAACTGTCTTGTAAAATCTGTTTTTACCATACAGGGTGTGCAGTCCTGCTATCGACAGGTATGGTCTTTGAGCTCAGCGTGCAGCTATTTTGAACCAATAACTAAATTGAGTGGAGTCGCAGCATCTTTTCAAATGCACCACCACCACCGCAACTGTTTACTTTAAACGCATGATTATGACTGAAGGAGAAAACCTGATAGAGAGCAGCACTGCTAGCCTGGTTTGCACTGTTATGGATCCCAGCATGCCTTGAGCAGTGAAGGGGCCCCTTTGCAACACACACTGAAAAGGATGTGCACTTTCAAGCACATCAGATCCCCTGCAGGGGGTGGATAGATTCCAAAGTGGTATTACAAATTTATGCAACTACTTTTTACTACTTTTGTAATTCTTATGAAGAGAGACATCTAAATTCTTCGCAATAATTATACGATATTCGAGATTATACAGATTGTCAATATAGTTGTGATTATCCTCCTTATTCCTGACTTCCCATGGTTCATAGCGGTTGTAGGTTTTGCTCTTCCTGTTGAACATTCTACTTCGCCATGGAGACCACAAAGCTGATGATGTTAGCCAGCTGTCATAGTCGCTCTAATAACTGACTTTTAACAGAAAGAAACCGACAAAAGAACAAAAATGTGCCCTGTCCAGCATTAATGATTTCAAGCGAGTTGTTTTTGCGCTAGCTTATCAGCAGTGGTCAGCCATATTGTCGCAGGGCAATCGGAAATGGATAACCACCAGTGGAAGTAGTTATCTGCCAACACCTAATAGGCTTCTGAAGAAATCGGCGGATATAAAGGTTACAAGCTGCAGTTGAGTTCTAGTACATTAGCAATTTGTACCAGAACTGTTTTATGTTGTTTTTTTTTGTCTATATATATATATATATATATATATATATATATATATATATATATATATATATATATATATATATATATATAGATAGATAGATATAGATATAGATATATAGATATAGATACATAGATATAGATACATAGATATTCCATAAGCTAAAAAATGATTAAAAAAATGGATTTACTGTTATGATGATACCATTAACTGTGTCAATAGACTTTTACTCACAGTACTTATGTATATAGATTAAAATGAAAAGATTTAAGAAAAATCAGAAAATTCTGCTGCTTAAGGGGGGTCATGACAGAGCACTGAGAGAAAGAACAGTAGCCTCACTGTGGGGAGTATCACAAAGGTATGTTCACAAATAAACAGCAGTGAATGTTGAAAAATGAAAAAAATGTGGAAAAAAAGTGAAAAATGTGCTATGAATATCACATCAGCCTGTGTATCACAGAGAATCAGAGTCAGCAGGAACACAAAGGTGCATCACTCATCCTTCTTTTTGTAACATGTTGTTTGCTTCAACTGAGGCGCAAGAGTGGGAGTTTCAGCTCCTTCTTTAAAGAAAAAAATCCTTTCAGTGGTTCTGAAGGACAGAGTCTGTTTTTTTTCTAGAGGAACAGAGAGAGTGGGGAGGGTGAGAGGTTGCTCAGTAGCTAGAGCGGCTTCATCTACAAGCCTGTCCTACCAAACCTGACGGACACAATTGCCATGGCAACTGTTCTTTGGCGCCAAAAGGTGGGTGAGGAAGGGGTGGAAGCAAGTCTACGAGTGGACACAAACAGAACTTACATACGTCTGACGCAGGCGCCAAAAACAGACACCATCCAACGCCAAGATGTGATGGAGATGAGTGATAAGCTGCAGAGATTAAGACTTCCGTGCAGCCCTATGTGTGTTTGCAGGGATGAGATCCCACCAGCATCCTCAGGCGAGGACAGGAGACTATAATAAACTGTAGCCCGTGGCGAGACTGACAAAACAGCAGGCAGGATGACAAGCAGAAGTCACAGAGGAGAGACACAGACTCGTTTGACAGCCTCAGTGACAGAAGGCTGATACAGGACGACTGACTGTTGAGGGGAAAACGGTTTCAATGACATCAGAACTTCCACACAATTCACAAAGAAAGTAGCTGATGTCAACGCTGAGCTCAGACTGGCACTGACAAAGACACATAATGTTCAAAATTAAACATTGTATGTAAAAACAGTCTGGGAATTTGTTTCTTCTTATCTGATAACTATTTCTGACAGGAGGAAGATTTAAACCAAAGACATAAACATGCAAGGTTGTTAATATGGTGGCTCTCTATTTCACAAATATTATGTGGGTACAGATGATACCTAGAAAACATTAAACATCTCTCATTGAAAACTTTAAAGAAGAAGCTGGTTTCTTCCTCTCTGAGTATTACAATTACTACTGACAGGTAATTTATGCAACGCCTTTCAAAAGATAAATATATTAAATAAAGTATCCTTATTTTCACATTTTTGATGTGTGCTCAGATTCGGACTTTAGAAAGTGGGTACTTTGAAAGTAGCTGTGAGTCTGCATATAAACAGACCCTCTGTGGGACCTACCAACAGTCCATAAAGAATATCATGCCACAAAAACCCTATTTTACACTCCCCTACTAATAGTCAACAAAAGCTGGCATGTTCAAGCATTCAGATTAAAAAAGAAACAGTTGCAAACAAAGCAAGCTGGGATATGACAGGAAAACAAACAAAAAAAACAAGTTGTATGAAAAGAAATATGATACAGTACATTTTTAAACCATCTCAAGCCATGACAGACTTTATACTGTTGCCCAAAGTCATGAAAGACAGAGTTCAGAGCTAAGCCTGCAGGGTGAAGATTATACCCACAGAAACTGTAACACTATGTAAACAGAGAGTACAACCCAAGCAATGAAGCAGAAAAAAGGACTGTGAGATGCAGAGGAGGTAAAGTTGAAGGTGAAGTGCAC
Source organism: Labroides dimidiatus (assembly GCA_030710495.1). Classification (NCBI taxonomy): domain Eukaryota; kingdom Metazoa; phylum Chordata; class Actinopteri; order Labriformes; family Labridae; genus Labroides; species Labroides dimidiatus. The sequence continues at coordinate 14,046,688 of CM061147.1, forward strand.
ATGAAGTTGTGTCAGAGCGTTTTTGGAGTAAACAAACAGTAACAGAGGACTCCAGGAATGAAAAACTATTGTACTTTTTCTACCTCACTAAGATTCACTTTAACACTGAAGGTCCATGGAAACATGATTGCCCCAACAGCTGAAAATAAGAACAGGCAAATCTTTCTTTATCTCATAAAGCAGTGAGCTGTCCTATGTCACACTTTCAGTAGAACACAGGTCCTTATTATGAGTGTTTCTCACCGTCTTCTTGCTACACTTTAGCTTTTACCACCAGCTACAACCTTTGCTTTATGACTCAAGAATTCAGAGGTCTGGGTAGTACAAGGAGCCAAGAGTAAAAATATTTTAGAGAAAAATAGAAGGGTTCAGTTCACAAATATTCCCTGATTTGAAAAAAGAAATCCAAATTGAAAGAGTAAGAATTTTTGTTGGTGTTCTTTTGTTTAGTTTTTCATTTATTTTAAGTCATTTTATTTAAATAAAAAAAGTATCACGATTGATATGTGAGAAAAACTGGAGATAGTATAGTTAACATTGCTTATCCTTTACAATGTAACTCAATAATGTATTGGGCTATGTTTAGGGTCAGCATATCATGAAAAACTCTGAAATTTTAATTTAAAGCAGCACATTTTTATTGGTGATGTGCTGACATAGCCTTCAAACCCTGCTGAGCATTAAAGGATGAAACCACTTTTACAGGCTCAGAGGAGAGCTATCCTCACATCCACACACTGTAGTGATGAGATTACTGCCTGGTTATTGCTGCTTTTTTAAGTTAAGTGGTAAAGCTGCCTGTGTAGATGTCAGTTATATTGATCACATAAGTGGCAGTTAAGCCCTCAGTCAGTCTCAGGCTGCCACTCACAGGTTCAACTGCTGACTGTGCCCCAAAGTGGCTCAGTGGTTGGCAGTTCTACAGATGAGATTAAAGTTGGTTTAAGAGGTTGCTGTGGTGCAGGTCATCGTATCAGTGGTGATATTATGACTCATAAAGATGCAGTGGCTGTCCTCTTTTGGGCACTCATCCATGAAGGGTTGGATTCTGTGAAAAATCCACAAGTGATGAATATTTGACATCTCTGTCTGTTGCTATACTTTGAACTTGGAGCTAAAATCCAATTTCTTGTATTGTTCTGGGAAAAATCGAATATTAATGTAAAAAAAGTGCCAAAAGCAGAACATCTAATGCTCTCTTTGATAATAACTGATGAAAAGTGATGAAAATGTGTAATGATAAATTATATCTATGCAGAATACTAAAAGTTTGACTGTCAAATTGAATTTTTGTATTGGATTTTTGGAGCATTACAAGTAAGGCTGCTGAAACCACAGATTTAATCCTGACACAGAACAGCGCACACACACATAAACAGACACACACATTTCAAAAACACACAGGAACATGCATGAACACAAAGGCAAATAATTCCTTGTGGTAACCTTATCTGCTGAGGGGTTGTGGCAGCCAGGGAGTTTATTTCAGCAAGGGGAGTTCCAACTGAAAGCTCTTGATTTAATTCTTGCAGAACAGATCATGGATCACCAGACGGGACTATTTAGGCTGTGTGCAGACCTGCTGGTTGATTATAATGTGAAAAGTTGTAGAGTAACTCCTTATTTCCACTATTTACCACTTAACAAATAAAACCTATCATCTATAACCTGCCAAGATCTGTTTTTTTTTTTTTTTTTAATTTTTGCATAATGGTGTCTTAAAAATTCTGCTGAGGAAAGAAAATGAAGTTCAAGTTGGAACACAAACACCAAAAGCCTGCTTAAGCACTATTTGTGGACAGTGTGTGTGTGTGTGTGCGTACGCGTGTGTGTGTGTGTGTGTGTGTGTGTGTGTGTGTGTGTGTGTGTGTGTGTGTGTGTGTGTGTGTGTGTGTGTGTGTGTTTCTGTGTGTACCCATTTGTATGCAGAGAGGCCATAGGCCAGCATGGATAGCCCACTCCAGGCTTATCAGTTAAAGGTACAGTGAGCAGCAGCCCACTTTATCCTGGCAGGCCACGCAACAATAAGTCTGAGTCAGAGAGCAGAGGGGCGCAGGAATGTCAAGCCCAGATCTGACTTCAGATCAAGTGGGATAAACCCTGTGAGAACACACAAATACATTCACATACACACACACACTGCTATATTTTTGAGGAAACAAACAGGATATGAATAACTTGTCTCTGAAAAGTCATGCAAGGATACAAAGCCAGGTCTCCTCTTGGCTTCTGCTCCTTCTTAGTTAAGAAACAGAGTGTGGCCTCTGATGAGCAGTCCACCATCTAATCCTCCTTCCTTCAACAAAAGGTCTGGTCAGGCAGGTGGAAGCTTGAGGAGCCCATGTGTCTTTTATCACATTCAAACAACAGAGAAACAAAGGAAGGATCCCTAGCTCCTACACTTATGTCAGCTAGAGAGGAATCAGTGGCCTTTGTCTGAATGATAAGAGTTAGAGCATGATGATCAGATGTTCTTTCTCCTCAGTGTGACAGTCAGCGATGGGTTTGAATGCAAAGGATTGAGAATCAGAGCTTGGAGGGGAGGATTGTACCTGGAGGTCAGAGATAAGACTGGTCTCAGAGCGATAAGTGGAAATACTCAGGACTTTTCAAAGTATGAGAAAGCGTAGTGGAGCCAATCAGTGGAAAAGGCTGGTTGTGCATTGCTGTGCGGTTTGAAGGAACGATAATAAGGGGCTGTGCTGACAAAAGAAAAGCAGGGAGACGGAGAAGCATCCCAGCAGGGTTCTTGGTTTGCCTAACCAGAAGGTACTTTAAGTATGTCACCATTTCCTCATGGTTTTTGCATACTCCCTGGTTACTATTTGATCACAGTCTTTCTCCTGCCTTGTGTCCTCTTTTCTCTTCCAGCATGTCTGTTTGCATCTTCTCGCACACAGAGAGGAACTGGAAATAGGTGCCTGGTACTTTTTTCAAAATCAAAAAGATGATAAAGATGTGAGGAGCAGCAGCCTTGGCACTGTTTTCCCCAGACAACATCTTCATTAACTCAACAAATAGAGGAAACTCTTCCTGTCACTGAAGGGCAAAGATTTATCCCAACAAAGCCAATTAAGATCAATCGCCCTAAAATCAATTTTGCATGTTCTGTACTGTGTGTGTGCTCCAGGCACAAAAGCCCCGTGGCTTATTGGCAGTAGGGCTCTGTGTGTTTAACCTTGTGTTTAACATAAATGCAGATTTCTTTTCTCCTCTTCCTACACAGATAACTTGGTATGTTTGTTTATTCTTCTCTTGCATGCCAATTCCCCACAGCTTCAAGTTTTTTGTCCATCTTTATTGACATCATTCTCTACTTCTTTTGATCACTAAAAGCCAAATAAATATTTGTTTTGCTTTCCCCCTTGCCCAAATTTATTTTTGTCTTTTATCAAACAATCCAGTCTCTCACTGCCAGCTGCTCCTTAGAGCCTTATTCTCAACAGGAGTCTGTTTTGTTGGGTTGGAAACCCACATTAATGGCTTCCTCCAAATCAATAACAGCCAACCCCAGTGTATGTTCACATATCACTACATCATCTCTAACGTAATTGATCTCAAGCCATTGCACACACGCATACATACACACACGCTGGCTTCATTTCTGTAATTAATACTTTTGAAAATATGCACATTTATGCATGATCCCATCCATCAGCAACAAGCTCAGGCATGCAGGCACTAATTCTGAAATGCAGGAACACAATCTCACCCACACACCCACAGATGAGAAAGACCACACATCAAGCTGCAGCACACGGGGCGAATGACTCAACTTTATGCCCATCTAATTAATAATGCAGCTTACAGCCATGTGTCATCTTCAGCCTGTGGATACAGATTTTATAGTTGTGTGATATTGTGCTGGGGAGACTGTGATCATATAGCATGAAGTGCAAGGGTTGACTGTAGAGCTACATCTTACATGGATGTAATTACAGACACACTGCCTGTCAGTTGACCTCTGTAGGCATTGATTTAACAGAATAAGCTCATAAACTGTCTGTATTTCTAATGTGGCTCGACTTATAAACAGACAAATAAAATATTTGCTGTAACACATCACACAGAGCATCTAACACTCTCACTTCACCTGAAGAGTAAGCTATTAAGAAACTAAGATAAAGCAAGTCATAAAAGGGACATGCTCCTGACAAACTGCAAATTGTGCTTTTTAGCATCAAGTTTTATTACTAAGAACTCTGGGTAAAGAAACAGATGTCAGCAGCTCTGATAAATTCAAAGCTCCTGTTAAATCTTTTTTGCTTTTTATGAAAAAGGCTGTATTTAATGCTAATATCTCTTTATGACATTGTTAAGGTTCCAGCCATATAGATTGTGTCTGTGCGCCTGTGTGAGTCTGTGTGTTGCTCCCCACCCTCAGGTTGCTGGTGGAGATAGAGGATTGGAGCGTCTGGTGGCTGACCGGTCCAATTGGGACTGACAATCCGCAGGCGGAAGCTTCAGTCAGCGGTGATTGGATTTAACATGAACTGTTGCCCAAACCTTTTTTTGTGCTCGGCCCTCGACTTGGTCTACTGTAGAAGTGTGTTCTTTTTTAAAACCAGAAATCGTGTCAGTTAAAATTGCAGCCAACTTTGGCCCCGACCCGTGGCCCCTGTAAAAAGAGCCTTCTTTGTTTTACTGTTAGTTTTGGCTTCCTGTTAGTTCTGTTTAGACTGTGGATAAAACCTTTGTTTATTGATTATTTTGGGAAATCATTGTCTGTAAACACATCCTAATATTATCTTAACATCGCTCTTTTCCTTAAACATCTGGTTTATGTTACCTCCTTTTACCCATTTTAAGAGCTGTTGGATGTATTAGACATTCAAAAGCAAACAATTATTTTGTGCTTATTTTTTTTGATCTCTAAAACTGGTGCCTCTGGGTAGGCATCAGATTGAGTAACTAGGCCGATGAAACATCCATTGTGGACATTTCCACAGAAAAGATGTTAAAGGGATGATCTTTTCTTTAAAACAGATTATTAAAGGCTTTTAATATATATGCAAGAAAGAGGCTGTGTGCTTAAGGGCTATAGCACCAGTATATCTTGTATCTTTCTTAAAGGAACCAAGGGACGGATGTTTTACTTTATCAGTGCTAAGATGGATAAAGCCATTTTACCAATGCACAGTATCTGATGCACCAGTAGATTTTATGCTGTCATTTCTTTTAGCTGGACGTTGACCATGTATATGCCACCATTTATATACTGACATGCAAAGATTTTACTAATTGAGCTTTTAAATATTTTATTATGGCCACATTATATAACTGATTAAAAGTGCAAAGTTCACTCTCTATGCCTGCATCTTAACATTACAGTTCAAAGTTTATTTCCTTGAAAAAGAAAATTTAACTTAAAAGAAAAAAGGCAAGAAAAAGAAATTGTCCTGCCTGACCATTGATGATGTTTCTGTGCGTGCAAACACAGCAAAAGGGTTCCCCTGTGGACCCACTGAGCTGAGAGAAGCTGCTTTGAGAATCTAGGCCTGCAATAATAAAACATTACTTGAAAGTCATCCTTCGGGAAAACATAGGGTTGGTGTAATCATCCATTGTGTACGAATTTCTAGGAAATCGCAGATAGTGCAGCCCATACAAAGTCAAAGCATACAAAGAAATATTTCACACATTATAGCTTGGTGAGGTGGTTAAACATTAAAAATAAAATAAAACACTGGCCCCAGATAACCTGACCAGACTAACACTCTCTACTGAATCATAGAAATACATGAAATATATGTGTGGTTTTCTAACTTATTCACACAACTAAAAGGTCCTTTTTTTTAACGCAGACAGGCAATAATCCTGCAGTTTGAGGAAAAGAGAGCAGTCATCTGCCTTTTATCTTCACTTTCATCAGGCATTCTTTTTGGCTGGTTTTGGACCCATCTAGATGACAGCTATGTTAGAATTTTTCATGGAGGGCAGACGTTTCTCTCTTTTTTGTTATTCCACAGCCTTGTGAAACCATTTTGAAATGCAGTAGGCCTACTAAAAATCTTTCAACTGACAGAAGTCTGGAGTATCAGTTACTCAACTGCAAATCAAAATCCACAACAATGTCAGTCAGAGCACCTTACACTTTCTCAAAACAAACTCACAAGAACACTAATTTTCCTCCCCAATTAGCTTCGCAGCAAAGCACTTATGTACCATTTATGGTTTCTCTCAGTCACTTTGGTGCATTTCTCTGATCAGAATTAAAATTCTCATACCTGTTAGTTCAACCTCCACAACGTTTCTCATTCCTTCCAACAACTTGCAAATACTTTTGGACATTCATTGATTGCCTTCATACTATTCTCTTCTGTTTTATAACATCATCATTTGCTTATGTTGGGTCAGTCAAAAGGCTGCACAGTAGCGCAGCTGTTAGTGTTGCAGCTTCACAGCAAGAAGGTTGCCAGTTGGAATCCTGGTTTGAGCATTGTGTGCCTTTCTGTGTGGAGTTTGCATGTTCTCCCTGTGCATGCCTGGGTTCTCCAGCTCAGCACAGTCAAAAAACATGCTCACTAAGTTAATTAGTGATTCTAAATTGTCCGTAGGTGTAAGTGTGTGCGTGAAAGGTTGTCTGTGTGTCAGCCCTGTGATTGACTGGTGATCAGTCCAGGGTGTACCCCACCTCTCACCTTGGAAATGACCCTGAATAGGATAAGCGGTGTAGAAAATGAATGAATGAATGAAGGTCAGTCAAAATGAACTATACTTATGAATTCTGAATAGTCATTCCCTCATTGCTTGAGTTGTTACATACAAAAATGTTGAACCAGTTATTAAAACCTGTCAAGAAAATCTTTTACATTTCTTTATCATTTTTTTCATGGCCACACAATGGCTTAGGTTGGTCAAGGGGTGCAGCAGTTGGAAGAACTGCTGTGAATTCAATTATTTAAACATTTCCTGAACAGGTGTGTATGTTGGACAGTATTTCAGGCATAAAAAAATCTACACTGCACTACTGTCACTGTGTTATACATGAAGCTTACAGTGGGACAAGAACTTCTTACTTTTTACATTTAGACTTACAGCTTTACTGCAGCACAGATTTACTGTGTTGTAGTGTACAGTAGTGTTACAGTAAAGACATTGCAGCAGAGTTCTGCAGAGGGTGGATTCGCCACTCAAGGAAATACTTTCCTCGCTGCATTGCAAGGGCTGATATTCACTGTGACATAGATGAAAATATGAGGCCAAACAGACAGGAACATCTGGATGTGTATGAATGATTTACAGTACTGTGTATGTTGTATGTTCAGTTCCATGTACTGCAAAATATCTTACAGTTGTGCCCAGCTCTACCCAAAGGGTGTTTCTTGTGTTTGTTGTAAGTAAGTGCATATTTTTCCTATGCACAATGCTGTGAACAAATTAGAATTGCAAAGAACATATGCAGTAAAAATGTGAAACATAAATATTCAGTGCCTTGTGCTCAGTTACCTCGCTAAATACATTAATGTGTAACTGTAGTTTTCAAATGGTTGTGAAAATAGTGTACGGTGCTGTCTTGAAGATTTTCAGTAGTGTCACCAAGATCTGACTTTTTATTTGCATTTGAAAACACAGAATAAACTGTCAAGATGAAAACACTACAAAACCATTTGACTCTCTTGTTCATAAACAATGGTATCAGGACTTTTCATCTTGATGACACTGACACTTTCATTGACATAAATACTTGCTTTCGAGGAGTTAACTATCCGTTTTTACCAAGTGACACGCTTTGCAGGTTATCGATTTGGTTTTGCAGTTTGTACTAATTGTTTTTAAAATGCACTAACTGTTCAGCAAATGTTATTAGTGCTGTGAGAAATGCACCAAAACAACTGAGAAAAACTGTAATACACTGACTGTTTCTTCAGCCTGCTTCTAATAATGATGGCTCTTCACTGACAACTCCAGCAATGAAGAATCAAAAGCAGCTATGTAGAAAGGTCACAGCTGATTTGCACATCAGCTAGGGAATGTCAATATCTTTAATTGATTAGGTAGCAACCAGCAGACTCTGCAGGTTTAACATGTAAGTGATTCAGAGCACATTGATAGCGGTTGAAGAATTCATCAACCCACTATGCCTGGAATGTGTTATTGATTGTATAAATATGTGACAATTAAAGAGTTGGTCTTTCAATTTCAGGCTGCAGGAAGTCACAAAAATCAGCAAATGATATCCAGCACTTTCTCCATGTGTCAAGATTTGAGCTGAAGTTGGACTCAGCAAAGCTCTTGATGTTATTTTCAGATATAAACTGAAAGTGGTGTGACAGATGAAACAGCAGCCCAAAATATAACTGTCATGCCTTAAATGTCTCATCAATGATAAGCGATCACTACTAATCGTGACTCCCATTGGTGCTTTCAGCTTTCAGTTTAATCTAAATATAGAAAATGAGTCACAGGAAAAAACTACATGCAAAGTCTGCACTGTTTCAGAGTAAAGGGTGAACGGCATCTAAGACAGACAGACAGACTGACTGGGTTAATAATGCATGTCCGTTTGGGTGTATAACCTTTACATGACAGGTACTGTCTGTTGTTTTAATGTCAGTATTTATAAAGTAATCCATTAAAGTAATGCTTTGACGGCTCATTTGGGGAACTTCTAGTTTGTGTTGATTTTAGTGCCCCCCTTTGGACAAAGCAGATCCATCCAAAAAAACCCTCACGAGGCTTTCAATTGGGATAGTGAATATTTTGTTTTGCTGTTAGAATGGTTCATTTTTTTTGAATTAAGTGTTTTCTTCCACTTCATTTCTGTTTCAACCTCTATACTGTAAGCTCACCCAGCAACAGACATTTACCAGAAAGCTGTATACAGATTCATCCTGTAGGCCAGATTGTCCATGCTATTGGCTCATTCTTACCACCACCAAAGCTGCTTAAGAGACGGACCAAAGGTAAAACACATGACTTAAATCTATGTCTGCTGTTCACTTTTCCTCTCTAGCTTATTTTCGCTCTTTCTTCCTGCTCCTTTTATTTACAGGATGGATAAACATGCTCATGCCGTGTGGGTGTCCATATGACAGCAGTCAACAATGGATACAGTAGAAAGAGAATGAACAAGCAAGGGAGGGGAAAAGGGATGAGGAGGGTGTTGGAGGGATGATAAAAACACACAAAAAAGCACTGCAGCAACAGAATGGTCTTATCATAAAAAGCGATGTGTTTAAAGCTTGCCCATCTGAACAAAGAGAACGCAGACTGCCAGAGGAGGCACGAGCGGAGAACAGAGCACAGTGTCTGTGATGAGAGGAGACAAGACAGTAGAGGGAAAGAGGAGGTGACAAGGTAAAGAGAAGTGATGAGAAAAGGGTTGAGATGGAAGTCAAATGCCAAAACTGAGAAAAGTTGATGGGAGGTTAATGGTACATGAGCTGGGCGAGTCAGAGAGACAAAGGAGGGAGAGAGAGAGATAAGGGGAAAAGACAGAAACAGAAATTGAAAACGAAAGAACAGAATCCAGTAATTACTATGAATGAGGGCGGTGCTGCATGGCTCTCCAGTCAATCTTTGATATGGCCGCCTTTAAAATCAAATACACGGTAGTTTCTCTCCTTCCTGCAAGCTCCTGTCAACATTCACACTATTGTTCACTTTTTCTTTTAACTGTCATCCTTCCTTTTTTTTTGGCCTTTCCTTCTTTGTTTCACTCCAGCTTTCGACTCTACTTCAGTCCTCTCATCCTGATCACTCACTTTGTGTTTCCTGTTCTCTTCATCCTCTCGCTCCTGCTCTTACCTCCCTGCAACCCCCCCCGTTTTTATACTGTGTATTCCCGTCTCTACCTGGTTTCCTGCTCACCCTCTCATCTTTATATCAAACCACTTCCTCTGAGCTTTTTCTCTCCCTTCTAACACCCATGACCCACTCCCCATCTCCCTTTGCTGTGTCCACTCCCTTGAATCCCTGTCTCCTTTACACAATGAAAGCAGAAAGACGGTTTTATCTTTTTTCCCCCTCCAATGGCTTCACCACTGTCCCTAATCCCTTTTCTCCATCATCTTCCCTCCCTATCGCTCTCTCCCTTGTGCCTTCCTGCTTTCCTCCCACTTCATCGTCTCTGCACTTATGTTTGGCTTTTGTCATGCCATATTCCAGCACACCTCCTCTCACATTTCTATCTCTCACACTCTGACATACAATCCTTCTCTCTCTCTTCTCTCTCTCTCTCTCTCTCTCTCTCTCTCTCTCTCTCTCTCTCTCTCTCTCTCTCTCTCTCTCTCTCTCCTGGGAACTCCTCCTTTATCCCAGCCCTTCATCTTTTTGCAATTCTCTGATGGGTGCAGGCACACAAACCACTCAAGTGAATGCTCAAACACACATATATATAACACACAGCTTCACTTTAACTCCACTTGCACAGCTCTAAAACCTCCATAACTCCTGTAAATCTGATGTGTGTCAAGCAAAACTAGGCTCGAACAAATTATGGATCAATGCATACTTACAGGAAGCAGCCAGTTATAATAAGATGCTGCTGCCTAATGCATCACTCATGAGTGTCTGTGTGTTTACTCCTAAGAGCTGCATGCTATTTAGCCGATGGATGTGTGGATAGCTTTTACACAAAGTACTAATTCTTATTTGATTTGTTATCGTAACTAATGCATGAATGAACATGGTCAAAAATCATAAATGAAAAGGTATTTCATGTGTGTAATGCTCTGAATCTTTAAGATTTTGGAGTAAAAAAAATCACTATTTACTGTTACTATTTCTCCAATGTATTTTTTCAACCTTTATTAAAAAAGGCTGAGAACAGTTGGGATTCAGTGAGTGGGGGTGACATGCAGCAAAGAGAACCAATGACTGCCACAACAAGACCTTCAGCCCTGGTGGTACATGCGATGTGTTCTATTGGTCAGCTGGCATCCCTAAATTGGTATTTATTGGGGGGAACATTTTTAAAAGCTGCAACATGAACCTGGTGCCAGTGCTAATTATTCAGCTGCTGTTATTTGCTGTAATGACCTACTCTTTCAGCCCAGTAAAATTGCAGTGTCAAACCTAGTTCACTGTGCGATTTACTCCAGCAGACTGAGGTTGTAATGGTACTAAGTGACTCTGCTTCTTATAGATAGGAGCATTAGACATGTTTGAAGACAAGGTAATATGGTTAAAAAATTGCACTAGGGGAAATTAAATTGGGCTCTGGCCACATAACCATCCCCCCTGGAAGTGCTGCATCTAAATTCCCCAAACATTCATCAAAGCTTTACGAAGGAGTGGAAACCCTATTCTGTTCACCACTTCACTCTACTTTCATAATTTTTCTCCTATTTTAACTGAGTGTAGTTTAAAAATACGAAAATAGCAGTTTTCTCTCCTCTTGGGCCTACTGAGATAAAAAATATTCTGTTGTACAACTTATGGAAACATTTCTAAGTGAAACTGAAAACAAGGAGTGATTAAATTTTCCTTTCAAGTCCTTTTTACAGCATGCTGAACCAATTAAGGACTTCATTAATAATCTCTAAAGTTTCGCGAGAAGTAGTCAAAGTATCTACCGCCTCTTCACAGCTATTGAGGACTTTAGGAGGGTGACTAATGAGTAGACAATATCTAGTACTGGTGCAGCCTCAACACCTCTTCGTCTTTCTTTAAAGCGATATTGTTCAAGAAAGATAATGGCCTTGTGAGCCTCATTAGAGTTTGCACAATGCAGGCGAGGCAGGCACGATTTTCCAAAATGTCTGATGAAAAGAGTGGGAGAACTGTAGATAAGTGAGGTGATTGGGATGCAGAAATGAGGAGAAAAGAGCTGTAGAGAGAGAACCCAATTTAGGCATACTCTGCTTGGTGATCTCACCTCTTTTCTGATGTCAGCCAACCAGCGAGCGTGCACCAAGGGGCCAGAGAAGGGAGCGTCTTTCAAGCCAAGTGTTGATGAAGCAGAGAAATGCTGCAGCCGAGGCCAGGCTTAACACACTCTGATGCAAATGTGATGCTCGTAGAAGCACAAATCAGTGAGGTAATGAGCTTATTTTTGTTGCTTTTGGAGGGTTTTACATTTAATAGTGTTGGTTAAGTAATTTAAAGGTACCAAGTCAGATCATTCAGCACTAATGTGAAGTCTTTTTGGCAGATACATGGCTTCAATGGACCAAGCCAGAGATTGATACTTGTGCTTTATTATCTCCAAATGGCAAACCTGAACTCATCCATCCAGAAGTGTAGCAAGACCAGCAACAATATGTGTTGGAAAACAGATCTCTTGTGCACCCACACTCACACACACACACACACACACACACACACACACACTGACAGGCATATGCAGCTTCATACATGAACACACAGGGACAGGAAAAAAATAAACCCTCACTTACAGTACAACTCTACCCTAAAAGCAACAGTAGAGCTTTTGTTCTGAGTGAAATTCCTCCACCAGTCTGTGGGTGCAGGTCGTCACTTGACCAACATCACCATGACGACTGAAGGAGGATAAGTTTTAGGAGGGAAAGGTTGTTAATTTACAAGAGCCTGAACAGCTACGGTTGGCTGGAAAAGATTCAAGGACAGGGATGATTCATGTGGTCCCTGGTAGTGGGAGTTACCCCCTCCCCTTGTGTGTGTGGCCATGGCCAACGGTGATGTGGTCCTTAAACATCAGGAGCCCTGAAAGCACTGACACTTAGCCTTGGTAAGTGGGAGAGAGGTTCGGGAGGGATGACATGAAATAAAAGATGAAACAAGAGTGGATTTACTCAAAGACAAAGGGCAGGAAACACACTCAAGAGAAGCAGGGAGCACACAGCAGACGGGCGGACAAACAAACACTGCTAATGGAAGAAAATATCCAACTGTCAGAACTCATTAATTCAGCACTATTAATGATCTCATCCCTGGTTTAAAGCTTTCTTTCATCACTTTAACCGTTGAACATTAGCAGTAACAGCACTCTCCTAACAGCTCAGCCTTTTCTCCTGCACACCACCACTGCTTTTGTAAGCATGCTGCATGATAACAAAAGTAAAAACCTGAACCTCTTCTGAAGTTCAAATCCACGGGTGGTGACATGTATGACCTTCCCCATTTGTGCCTGTTAAGTGTGCGTCGGCTCTGATGAACAGCCATTATTGCATTCCACTCCCACACCTCAGTCTGTGGTCATTATTTTCCCTTTCGCCATTTCACGCTCCCTCCCACACCTTTCCCTCTCTGCCAGGGCTAAAAATAAAGAGCAAAAACAGACCGACATCTAACCGTACACACAGGTCTCTAACACAAAAATTGCACATGGATTAACTTGTCATTTTAATCTGAAGCACCTGTATTTTCTGGGCCCCATGTCTGGCAGCAATCAATGGAAGAGGACAGGGCTGTGAGAGAAGCTATTAGCAAACGAAAAGGATACCTATACAATCTAAAGGCATTTTGATCACCCTGACATTTTTTGTTCTTTCTATATTAGACTGACATGTTAAATTAACGTCTGCTTTACAGGCAGGGCTAACAGAGATGCAGGAGTTACTGCTACATGTCAGCAGACCGTCAATGTAGCCCCAGTTTGAAATACTGCTGTTTATTGGCCTTGTAAACGGCAGGGCTGTGTAGAGAGGGTTGTTGAATACATAGTGCTTATGCAAAACAGCAGATGTAGTGCTGGTGGATCTATTGAGGAGTTCTTACACAGCCCTGGGAGGATATATAACAAATAGAAAAGCTAAAGATTACTCTCTGTGGAAAGAGCAGCATCCCAGGAGTTTTAAAAATGAAGGATTTGACTTTTCAGAGAGTCGAGTTTCACACACAAACAAGAAGGTTAAAAATTCTTTTTGTTCTGAGTTTGTGCTTTTTAGTGGCAACAGCAGCCAAATTAAACTTGTGATATGATTGATGCTTCATTTTTGGGGCACCGTGGCACAAATTATTCTAACAGAAAAAATTTAAATATACAGCATGGAAGATAGAGAGACAATGTTGAAAACTCAGTGAAGCCAAAACATCCGGCACTACTCCTTCTGACTGGATGGGACATGGGTCGAAGCATAGCACCAAATTACAAATAAAATTAACTTTTCTCAAACATAGCAGTAAGGTCTCTTCATTCTGATTCACGTTTCTGTTGAAAAATAAGTATGATACGATGATTGACAGCTCTGTTCACGAATGAAGCTCCTGTGCTGCTGGACTAGCAGAGTGGAGGAGGAACAGTGGAGGAAACCTGGACCATGTGAAAACGTGTTCTCTGGTTAGTCCGTCTTTGTATACGTCAACATTATTCACAACCATGCTCTAAAAAAAAATCCTGCTTATTTCTATTTTTGCAAATCCAGAACTGTGGTTTCAGTTCCACAAACTATCAGAGTGGAGTGTGAGTGTGCTGATGTTTTGACAGTATATTCGTGGAGCACACTGGTGTTAATCATCAGCTCACTGCAGAACATCTTACTCTGACAGACGGATCTCTGCGGACGTGTAAACCAATGATTTCTCTGATGGGGTCACCAATGAAAAAATACAATACAGAACTGTGCTGTTGCATGAGCAGGCCTGAGTTTACTATGGCAGTTAGTATGTCTTCACATAAGAGCCTGTGCTTTACAAAAGACACATTTATACAGTACACACTGACTGAGACCATAAAGAAAGATCTCCCCATGGGTGAGATTCCTTGCTGGAGTGGAACATGATCCTCTTGAGTGGAAAATTTATTTATACTTTTGTTTACAATGCACTGTAATACAAGCCCCATGTAAATGAACTGTACCCAAACACAGTGTAAATATATTCAGACATGTGTTGAAAGTCAACATTTCTGAGTCTTTTTGCTCTGTAGAACTGAAGTTGCTCTTTTTATTCAAAGACATCTAATTGATGTTTTAATGCTTTCAAACAGGCGGTCAGGCTCCGCCAATAAAAGGATGTTTTTGCCTTTTATTTATCTTATTACTTCACTGATATTCAAATGAATAGTGTGGAGGATATGATGCAGGGAAAGCATACATCTTTCTTGTTGAAGATTAAAATGTTGCATGTTGTTGGTAGAGAAAATGAAGCCTATGTGGAAGTGCTACAAGTTGCTGTTCATCGTTGTTCCGCTAGATATACATCAAGCCGATAAAATTGATTTTTACGGCATTACATGTCCAGTATACAGTATACATTACAGTATACATACAGTATACAGCCTTATATAGTATACAGTGATTTAGACAATATAAGGATTACAGGTTTGTCCAATCAGAGGCTGAGCTCAGTTCACGTGATTGACGGGCGCCCAATAGCTGTTGGAACGGAAACTCAAAGTCTGCATCATATCTAAGATGGCCCTGTCCAATGATTGGCTTCTTGATTCTTATTAACCCCGCCCCCCCAAAAATCAAACAAACAAACAAAAACTTTTGTATGTCTGCGTGCTGTGAAAACTATACACCCATCTAGAACATCTGCCTTCGACACTTACAGCTACACAAAGCGCACCTTATCATCAAAAGCACACAGTGAGCTTTTGAATTCACTTCTGTTCCTACAATCACATCAACTGCTCTCTCTGACTTTTACTTTTTGAACAACATCAGTGGAGGAAAAAAAGGCCAAGATGAAGCTGCTTTGAGATGAAGGTGATGAGAGAATGAGTCACTATCGCACTCTCCCACAGTCACCGCGCCATCTGATACTCTTTGTCAGCCACTGTTAATTAATGCATAATGAGAGACGCTGATGTGTGCATTTTAAATCAATTACTTTTCTTAAACGGCTCAGAGGGGACTCTTAGGCGCATTTTAAAGCAGGCATACTTTTGTGCTCATCACTTTTGTACTAGGTCCTTAAACTTGACAGTGTAATGACCTTCAGAGATTTTCTTTTGGAGGTTTCAGATTTATTTTTTAACGATTAAATATGCAAAGCAGCTACTGAAGGATCCACTGTGCCTCTTTGTGTGAGTAAATCTCCTGCTTATGCCTCTTTGGTTATGCAGAGTGCCTCTCTTGTTCTCAGCGAGGCCTCCCCCAGCATCTGACCAAATCCTGTGAGCCCCGCGGCGATGTTTCAACAACAATTCGTTGCAGGGGCAAACATTCGCGCCATCACAGCACTCTCTTTCCCCTGCTGTAAGCAGACAAGCAGACCACTGAGAGTAGAAAGAAGCTCAGCTCCGGAAAACTACCTTTCATGTCATTTCTGTCTCCAGAGTCACAACGCTCAAGGCCCTGGGGCTTGACTGGAGATAGATGCTGCTCTCATCCTCTGGCTTATCGCTACCCTTCACTCAGTGATATCCAAATCCTCGTCTTCTCTCTACCAAATCACCTGCCTTCCTTTGCTTACCTCCATCTTCCTGCCCATTGCTATTCATTGCTCCCTGCGATTCCCCCTCAGGTTCACTGTATTATGTTTATGCGGTGTGCTTTCCATTCCTCTATCTCTGTTATTGGTTACAGGCTACCCATCCTGCTATCACTGTGCTATGATTGCGCGGATGCATTTAGGGAAGATTGCGTGTAGTAAAACTGCACTGTTTGCCACCTCTTTGCTATTTCAAAAATCAATTACCCATCAAATAAATGATAAACAGTGAAAGATACTCAGTGCTGCTGTTTTCGTACCCAACTGTGTCAGGTTGTTTAAAATCTCTCTGATGGGAAATCAAAGACCAGTGGCAAAAAGTAACAGGATGGAGCAGCTACTGGAGTTCTAATTAGCTGTCCCCCTTCCTAACACTCCTCTAAGCGCACCATGATGATGACCGGACACTGACAGACTGCATGCTGATTTCTCACTATACTTGTCAAAATGAAGACACCTAATGTTGAGGAAAAAAAGCAAGTAATTTCAGGTAAGGAGGAAGACGTGTAGGGGGAGAAGTGAGGAAGAAGATGCTGCACTCAGGTGGCTCAGAGCGGATATTGTACCCCTTATCTGTCACCTGCAGGTCTGTGCTTATTATGGCGAGAGGCAAAGTCAGAGCAAAATGCGAGGTATGTGTGAACCGAACAGAAAGCCAGAGAGTCAAACTGTTGTGATGCCTTCACCGTCTCCAAAGCACAGAGGGTAAGAATGGAAAAATCATGAATTAAAATAAACAAAGACAAAAAACAACCCCCATGAGTTTCTCTTCCTTGATCTGCTCGGAAGGTCACAACAGCACAGAGCCCTCAACTTCACAGCACTTCTGTTTTCTGCAGTGCTACACAAGTTACCAGCCGCGAAATAAGCAGGAGAACATTTGGGTCATTTGTGCTCAATACATACAAATACAGCTATAAAATCTGTGCCTGCAGGGAGTCTTTTAGAGTATAACACTGAAATGAGGAGTTAGTGCACTGATACATTTTGAGTGAAAAAGTGAAGTGAAAACATGCAAACTATTTGGCTGGTTGGTTTCACATTCAGGTCCTTTTTTTGTGAAGGAAAAAGATAAAACTTACTGCTTTATAAGATATCTGAAAACATTTAGGAGATAGAGGTGGTCTGAAAAGGCTCTCAGTCAACCATAGCAGGCCTTTTGATGAAATGGCTGCAAGACAGAACATTTACTTTTTGGAGGAAATGAAGTGTAATGTTTTTACTCTGGACTGGCAGTTTTATGTACCATAAAGCAGTCATCCAGTACTAACTGAACCATTATTACAGGGCATAAACATTTCATGATATTATGCATTTAGACTATTGTTGGTTATTACGAGGTTATTACTATAAAGAATGCTTCTTCTACTATGGTGATACTATGCAGCATAAGCCCTTTTTATCCAGCACACAACTGTGCTAACAGTGAACTGTTTGATCATTTAGATTCTCCATTTAGAACCAATTATTTAATATAAAGAATGCATTATGAGATCTAATGGCTCAGGCGCCATGATGCTGTGCAGCTTCATTCAGCACTCCGGATCCCCAGTCGCTATTGTTCACTTGTCAACAAGGAAATGGAGTGCAGAGGACACAGATATCCATCAATATTTCTGCATCACTCTACTTTTCTATTCAGCATTCTGTTGCTCTGCATTGAGCTGCAGTCTAAACAGATGAGCCTGTGATGATGAATGGGCTGTGGCTCTCGCTCTCAAAGCACACACAGGTTGATATCAGAAGAAATTCCGCTTTCTGATTACAAAAAAAAAGACTTTGGTTGGCATATTAGGTTTTTGATTTGTGAGGGAATTCATTAGTGGGCCAAATTATAATGAGCAGTGTAATTATCTCAGTCATCATCTGATTTTTAGATGTTTAATAAAGTCAGATCAGAGCGTTTTTACTGCAGAAGAAAAGCTGAACAGCTTCGTTTTACTTGAGGCTTTAACTGTTCAGCAGGACGTTTATATCACAGGTCTAATGTCATACTGCTGCAGAGCTCCTCATCCGTTTATCAAACATGTCTGGTGTCTTAAGTTTCCATCAGGCTTTAGCAGAGTTTATCTATCTCAGTCAGCAGATAACAGCATGCGGCGCTGTGTCCACTAATGCTATTTCTGTGCTGACAGCACCAACAACCTCAATGTCAGAGCCCTTCTCTCAGGCACTTACTGATGCTAGGTTATGAGAGTTGTCTCATGGCATTTTGCTTCCCTGAGCAGTGACTGCTAACTGTGACATCTGTTTTAAAGGTGCTCTGTATGATGCATAATATTTGCATACTATCAGTGGAATTTGAAAAATAAAAGCAATCGACAGGAATAATGAGGTAGTGCGGAAAGCAGCTTTACACCTGGAGCTACTCTATCCTTTGGAGGAACCGCTGCCATGTTTGTTGACAAAGTTGATAATAGAAGTCTTGCCCTGAGAATTCTGATTGGTCAGAACTGCTGAAAACATAACAACTAAAATGAACTGACATTGAGGATGTTTTTGCATGCTAAGTGCCTGAAACACTGGACTGTATTTGTCGGAATAAATAACAGGCAATGCCAGTGACTTGAGGACGCACCCATTGCTCTATTTGTGTTGCTTGTTTAGGATTTCATACTTTTGACATACGTTTTTGTCAACTATAGCTTTAAGAAATGCTTGGGTATGTAAAGCTGGATGGCTCAAAATGTCTCCTAACTGAATGAGACAAAAATTGAGTGGGTTTTTATTTGAGCTTTTCAGAGGCCATCGAACAGGTCTCTGACAACTTGTGTAACCCATACACAGTTATCTCAAGAGAACCTGGGAGCGATATTTGACTCTGTCTTAGCTTCAAACTCATCATAAAACCAATCTACTCTTTCAGCAACTTAAAAAAACGGATCTACGCTTTCATCTTTTTCTGGCTTAATCAATGCAGCTACCTGTATACCAGGATCAGGCAGTTGTCCTTTTCTGCTCTGCAACTGGTCCAAAACGCTGCAGCTAGGCTTTCAAGTGGTTCAGAGAAGGAAGAGCATGTTAGCCCCATTTTAGCCTCTCTTCCCTGGATGCTAATTTGCTTTAGGATTAATTTTCAGGTTTTGAGTTGCTTTTTGTTTTTAAAGCCCTGGATGGCTGACCTCCTCAGCCCATTCACGGCTTCCAGACGTGAGATCCTCTGACATGAGTTTTCTGACAGTCCTTTGCTCAAATGTAACTGGTAACCACGCTTTTGCAACATAGGTCTACTCTTCCTCCTCCTCCTTCTCAACAAGTATAAGTTTGATTAGGCTGACTGAATTCAGTACATTTTATGTTTTCAGTGCTAAGCACAGCACTTTGGACAACTGCTGCTATTTTCATGCTCTTTATAAATGCATTTATTTACTGACTGACTGAGTGGGACAGCAGCTAAAGAATAAGGATTCACAAAGGAAGCACAAATAGTCGTCCACATTTGGTGACATTTGCCTCGAGTTAGATAAATGTCAGGGTTGATCTGCAGGTAGAATTCATGCCTGTAGAGGTAGATCTGAAGTGTTGACAGAAGATGATGGTTGTGTCATAGTTGTTTGAGAAGTGAAGCTGCCAGCTGAATGAAAATAATGTGCCAGATCTGAAGTGGTACCTGCCAGAGAGGAAGACATCCCACACATCCCACACAACTGGTGTTTCTGATGAAAAGTTATTATCCACATCAATATTATATGTCACAGTTGAATATTACCGTAAATATGCTGATATGTTTTTCTATGTGCTCAGTCAGCACTGTGAGGAATCACAGCAGCTCATAAAGCTCTCATAACTCCATCACTGCTATATCTTCATAAAGCATGGTCTGCAGGATTGAGCTCCTACACAGGATGTTTTCAGATATATTAAAAATGACTGAATGACAGTATCTTCAAACTCCTCTATCATTTTGATCCTGTTTAATAAAACAGCACAATAGTGTATCTTAAATCTCCCACCCATCCTGAATTCTGCTACTGCTTCTGCCGATATTTCCAACAATCGAGGCAGTTTATCACAACAGATCAAAGTGACAGCAGCCACCACCCAGCCTCATCTCTAAATTGCTCGGTTTTGAGTTATTGTTGCAGCAGAACTCTGAATGAAGCTAATAATGGGAATCCAGATAAGGGTTTCTATTTCGAGATCTCCTTGTTTTAATTGTGAGAGAAAACTTTATCTAACTCATCTGGTGTAATTGGTGTTTCTGCATCTATTTTCAACCAGCTAAATAATGTCATGTTCAAGTTTCTACAGTGCTTCTGGAAGACTGGGTACCGCCTATCAAAAGATAGTTATATATCTGTTAAATATGTGAGTGGTGATTTGAGTTTTCACAGTAACCAAGGTACAAAGACACTTTTGCAGTCCTCACTTTATCCCTGAAAATTTGTGTCATAAGGTAAGGTAAGGGCTGTACGGTGGTGCAGCTGTGAGCACTGCAGCCTCACAGCAAAAAGCTTGCTGGTTTGAATCTCTCCAGGTACTCCGGCTTCCTCCCACAGTCCAAAAACATGCTCATCAGGTTAATTGGTGATTCTTAATTGCCCGTAGGTGTGACGGGAGTGTGAAAGGTTGTCTGTCTCTATGTGTCAGAATGTTATGTATTGCAACTGACAGGCAACCAGTCCAGGGTGTACCCCACCTCCCACCCTAAGACAGCTGGGATAGACTCCAGGAACCTGCGACCCTGAACAGGATAAACAGTTTAAAAGATGAATGAATGAAGGTAAGGCAAGTCAAATTAGAGCCGAGTAATGAGAGGTTGGTGGGTGGTTCAGTAAGTAGGACATGACATGACAAGCATGCTGCAGAAGCCACAGTTCAGTGTGATGTTGGGTACCACGTTATGATGATAATTTTTACAATCATTTCAAGGCTATGGGAAAAAAGAGCAGATATACAGACATCTCCACTGCCCTGGTCATGAAAATGGTTCCCTTCTTCAATAATTGATGCTTTTAGTCTTTTCATTTCATGTCGCTCACATCAGGGTGAAAAATTCAGTTATTTGCATTCACACATGCAGCCCACACATGCAAAAATATTGGGACATCTGTGCAGCTTTTGACATAATTTAAATAGGGTTGGGAATGGCTCATCTATCAAGAGGGGACACTTATCTTTAATGAATATGTAAAGATGTTGACAACATTTTATTCACTTACCTTAATTACCCACAAAATGTTCGGCTTTGAAAAGAAAATGTGAATGTGCCTATAAACTATCATACTGCGTCCTTTTCTGATGCCTCTGCTTGTTGCTAAATATTAAACATGTATTTTGCCATCATCCTGGTGCCAGTGTTTGGTATTCAGTAACTTCATGATCAAAGTTTTCCTGCTACTTCAGCCAATAATTAGGACACTTTTTTAACCGCAAAGGTTTCCACAAAGTTGCAGCTTCGTGATCGATGATGCTTTACCCTTTAGTAATTTGGTACAGCAGCGGTTCAGTGAACACACAGGAATAATTATAGTTGTCAAGTATTTTATCTGCTTTTTATGGTTACATTTTGGTAAAGAACTTTCAGGTCATTGCCAGTTAACAAACTGAAACGACCAATAAGAACAGTTCAGCCAGACAACTCGCAATATGTTAAGGCCCTGATCTCAACCTTCTTGCAGTGTAGAATTTATGCGCTGACAAGTGATGAGATAAAACCTTAAACCCTCAAGAGAGAGCCTTTGGGTTGTGACTGGGAGAGGTGCTACAGGCTTGCAATGAGAGGGAGAGAGAGAGAGGGGGGTCTGTCAGCTTAAACAGAGAGGTAAATTAGGATGATGTGATTGTCAGGTGACTGTGAGAATGATGTGTGAAGCTCCTGTCTGCCCTAACTAAGTTGCAGGCATTGCTCCATTTTTGGTGTGTTAAAAGCTAATCAGAGGGAAAAACTCTGATCTTGATGCCATCAAACCATCCTTACCTTACACCAGTCCTTACGTCTGATTTCTTGAATCTGAAAGCATGCTACATTTACAGTTTAAGTCTCAATTACTTACCGGCTGTTGTCAGACAGTGCTCCTCATCGCTGTTGTCCTGGCAGTTGTCCTGGCCATTACACAAGAAGCTTCGGTCAACACAGTGCCCGTTTCGACACTTAAATCGAGCCTCAGAGCACACCAGTGGGTTACCTGCTGGGGTTGAGTCAGTGGAGAGGCCAAAGGTCAAGTTTGATTCTGCATGAGGCTACATTTAAAGTTGCTACATTAGGATATTATAAAATATAAATGGAGATTGTAAGAGATACAGTAAACATTTAAAACAGTGTGGCTTGTGAAATTCATTTGATTTGCAGAGTCCAGTGAAAATCAAACTGGAACCTTAACAAGAAAAAGAAAACCTCCAGCTCAGCACCACACTTTGCTTTGAGCACACATTGTGGTTTTGCCTTTGTCTAGCTTCTACTAAATGAGCCAAAATTATCTTGTGAGAAGATCCAGACAATTACACACTAGTGACGCAGTCTGAGCTGGGAGCAGGGAGAAAAGCTCCATTTAAACGGCGAGATTAGATTTGTGAGTGTTCAGCCCCCCAGGCTAGTAACAAAGCCTCCGACAATGGTGAGTGACTGGCTTGATGCATGATCCCCACCGAGTAAGCAGGGATGAGATCATGTAAGGACAAGCTGCAGGCCTGATAATGCAGACCACACCTGGATTATAGATTTTGTTTTGTCCTTTGATTGAATAAACTGTATGTAATGACCTAAAAAGTTTACTCAATGTGCTACCTTTGCTGTATTTTCATGTCATGTTGATGTCATATTCTCAGAATGCAATTTCTTTTTAAATTGAAGGGTGATGAGTAAGCCTCTATCTTTTTGTTAAACTGCCCTTGGTTTTTAATTGATGCTCAATCCTTTAAATTAACAGGTTTCATTACATAAAACAAAATACATCATCCTGATATCAGAGTAAAAAAAAAAAGTAAAAACAACAGGGAGTCTTTTCTTATCTATTTATATTGGAGAATGTGGTACTACATGTATGAGTTTTCTTATTCATTTGGGGAACCATACTGGATAGATAAAAATCAATACATTCAGGGCAAATCAGCAAGACTAAAAATAACCATGTATACATCTTCTAGACTGAATGGATTACTTTCTGGCTTAAACTTCTCGTATTTTTTAAACGTAAGTGTCCGCAGCAGTTGAAGATCCAAATTGCATTTCCCCACACATAACCCGATTAAAAAAGCCCAACAAGCTGTCCTGTTGTCTCATTTTTAACCATATATAATAAACGTCTATCAATCAGACATGAATAAAACAACAAAAACCCCAAACAAACTATATTAGCTGTGTCGTCAGTGGATGCATAACTCTTTATTGGAATCTGAAGTGTATGAGAGTTTGTGATTTGACAGAAACATGCACTAAACGGGCTGCACAGTGGCACAGTGGTCAACGCTGATGGCTCACAGCAAGAAGATTCCTGGTTTAAATTCTCTGGACGGGCATGTGCCTTTTTGCATGGAATTTGCATGTTCTCCCAATACATGCCTGTGTTCTCTCTGGGTACTCTGACTCCAAAAACATGCTCATCAATGTGATTGGTCAGTCTAAATTGGCTGAAGGTGTGACTGTGCGGGCGACTGATAATTAGTCAATGGTGTAGTAGTATATCCAATAGCAGCTAAACATTGGTTCCAGCACCCCAGTAGTAAAATGTAGTAATATGTTTAGAGCTATAATATAACTGACTGGGAAGCACACAATGAGTGAATATATTGCTGGTCTTAGCCTTGCCTATTTTCTTTCCAATATAGAATAAATTGGCTTGTGTGGAGGTAATATTTGTTGCTCATTTTACCTTCCTTTTTATGAGCAGTACAGTACCTGCAGTGTGGACTCTACAGGGGGGACAGTACATCATTGAACAGCCCTGACGTGTAGTGACCATGACATGAGTCAGAGAGCTATTAAAGGAATTGGTTCTTGTGCGTGACTCACTGCAGTTCTCTTCGTCACTCTCGTCTGGACAGTCGCTAAAGCCGTTACAGCGGAAGCGTCCGATGATGCAGTGGACTCCATTAGCACAGGCGAAAAACGTTGGTGCACATTTTGACTTCACCTTGGCTGAGGACAGAATGAGGGTCAGGGGAGGTAGTGGAAAAAAAAAGAAAACACATTAGTCTATGGATGAGTTTTAGATGGTATAGCAATCAGGACATGTCTTGTGAAAAAAATTAGCCTTGGCTGGAATGCACAAGAGAAAAGACCCTAGCTTCTGGTTGTCAAAGTAGTCATAATCCGACAAAACGTATTAGTTTCTGAGCAGAAAAGTATGAAACAATTTACTGTACAAAGTCAACAGTCAAACAGCTGCTTCTGATAGAGACCAATTAATTACCCAGCTAATTTTTCTCTGTAATGCTTCTGATTTTTCCATTTTCTGAAGTATGACAAGTAAAGGGTAGGATCAGGGCAAATCCTGATAGGAGCAGAAACCAAGTTAATGACAAAGACAAAGAGAGCAAATCGTGTGGGAGAGCGTTTATATGGATTCCTCCATTGATCAGCCTTAAGCAGGCCATGGGTCTTATCTCCCAGGACAGGCCCGGGACTGAGTGACGAGCCCACAGAACATCAATGCTTGGTATCCTCCGTTTAGCACTTTACCCTTAGTTTTAACTCAAACACATTGATCTTTCCTGGCAGAGAGAGAAAAACAAGATTGCAGGCAGACAAAAGTAAAGACATCAAAACAGAAAGGACCTTGCTTTAGGTCAATAAATTTGAACTCAGATTATTGAAACTGATGGCAACAGAAAAGCTGTCAGGATTTACAGTGTGAGACATTAAGTCTGAACAGAGTGAATTACAGCAACATCTCAGACCTCTGTGTGTGCTCTGGCCATTGAGAAATTACTTGTGTATCATTCCCTTGCACTAGTTTGCATAATAATACAAAGCCTAAACGTGTAAATAAGTCTTAAACCTGATTTACACTTGACACATCTGTGAGTTCTGCGTGGTTTCGCACGCTCCTTTTCACGCTGAAAATTTCCGCTTCACGCACCTCACAAAATTTCTAAGTTTTGCATGAAGACACCATGCGAGCAGGGGGTCACTGTGTCCAAAGTACAACGAATACTGGCATTTATATGATTCACCACACAGAGATCACCTTGATAAGCGTGTGATTAATAATTTATGGCGTGATATTGCGGCCAAACTTGGCTGAGAAGAGGAATTTGTGGAAAATATCTAGTAAACTGTCTGAGCAACCTCTTCTTCTCTAGTTTAGTACTGTGGTAGATGTGTGTTTGCGATACACCACTCCCTGCAGTTTGGGAACAGATGCTGTGCGGAGTGTGAAAAAACATAAAAGCCCCACACGTTCTCTCGCGCGGATCTTGTGCGTCTCATTTCTGTGTGTCACGTTCGTGCAGAAAGCATAATCAGCCCTTAAGAATGACATCTTTTGCTGCTGTAATCGTACCCACTGGAAACGGAGAGAGCCAAAGCCACCAATTACAGCTAAGACTTTGTTACTATGCTTGTTAAAAGACTACAAGCTAATGCCAGTGAAGGAACAGCATCATAAACATTTAAAACATAACAGTACAACAAAAGATGGAACAACCCACACACCACCTCTCTCTCTCTCTCTCTCTCTCTCTCTCTCTCTCTCTCTCTCTCTCTCTCTCTCTCTCTCTCTCTCACACACACACACACACAAACATAAAAGGAGAAAAGAGAGTGGGCATCTCAAAACGAGGCACCAAACAGTCTCTGTTTTTTTTCCTTTCTCTTCTGAATACAAAGGGTAGAATTGGCCCGTTCATAGGTTGGCATTGTGCCGTCTCAAATGCCAGGGGCACACATTTTTCCCTCCACCATATATTGTGGTAGGCTGATTTATGAGCTCTTTCAAACTGTTGCGATTATGTGCAGCGAGAGGGGGAGGGCCTCAGCATAACAACCATGAGGGTTTGGAGTACCCGTCTCTAGGATGAAATGTAATCCACTGAACGCGGGAGGAAGCTGGGTTAGAGCCTGATCTCTCTGTTTATATTCTGGAAAACCTTTGTTTACCTGGACAGCAGAGGCCTGTACCACCCAAAGCTAATTTAGCATGGTATATCACACTCATTAGAATCAAGGGAGGGAACACAGACACGGCTTTGAGCTGTAGCAACACATAAAAGACAAGATACAAAAGCACGCTGCTGTGGACGGTTTGGTTTCAATTCATCTCGCCACAAACAAAGGCAACATCCCCCTTTAATCTGCCTTTTATTCATTCCACATGCCAAGGATTGCTCTTCTTGTGGTTACTTTGTTTGTACATAGAGAGCAAAACTTTGAAGATATTTTTTCTGATTCTCCTCAGAAGATGCAACCTGATAGGCTTGGATAGGAAGGCTGCCCTGATATTTGTCAATCACATCCTGCCTCCCCCAAACCCTCATTATCACTTCTACTGCTGGCACGACTCATCTGACCCAGTGTTTGTGTTCCAAATTAGCTCAAAAGTCACATGAAGGGCAAACTCATGAAGGGAAATCTGTGGGTGGGAGAGACAGCACTGGTAGAGCTTATGTGCTAAGCTGTATTTCAGGGAATGCGGGGCCCTCTATAGCTTTAGCTGAGTAGTTTCTGAGCTACAAGATGAAAAATTAAT
Source organism: Labroides dimidiatus (assembly GCA_030710495.1). Lineage (NCBI taxonomy): Eukaryota > Metazoa > Chordata > Actinopteri > Labriformes > Labridae > Labroides > Labroides dimidiatus. Next base: position 14,073,621 of record CM061147.1, read on the forward strand.
TAGAAGGCCCAAATTAAGGATGGAGGGGAGGATAAAGCTAAAAAGTGCCTTTCTAAAGCTTCGAATCTTATAGTAATAGACTCATGTCAGATGATCTGCAGGCTAATATGCAAAAATTACACTGAAAACTCTCAAGAAGCTAACGTAAGTATTTGAAATGGATGTAACTCTCTTTTTAAACCATTTACCATGTTCACAGGGTGTTAAAACCCAAATGCTGATCTAATGTTTCCCAACTGTTTATACAGTAACTCACAGAGTATGCCCCATTTATTACATAACTTCTTAATAAATGTAACAAAAAATAAAACCAACTGGAAGACACTGCAGAGACAACAGGTTATTTATTCAGTTGAAGATACACATTAAATACTGTTCAACTATGTTTATGCTGGCATGTAACCTATTTCTTGTAAACATTTTGTTAGCTGGTCAGTATACTATGAGCTTAGCAAAATTAACTCACTTCTCTATTGCTTTACCAAACACATATTTGCTGTGGAATTTTTAACCCCACAAACAAACAAATAAGCAAACAAACAAAGCTAGAAAGTGTCTATATTTAAATGCCTAACATAAGGGTGTAGCGGGTGTAGCAGGTTAAGCTACGCCCTCATGTACACACATGAACAGAGGCCACAGTCCTCCTTGCAATGGTTGCTGGTTTGGCCCTTGGCCACAATCGTTTGCAGCATGTCTTCCCACTCCCCCCCCCCCCCCCACCCCCAACCTTTCATCTCTCTTCAGCTGTCCCATCAATAAAAAGGCAAAAGTGCCCTGATAACTTTAAGAGAAAAAAGGAAACGCTTGGCACAGCATATTTGATAGGTTATTAAATATGTTGTTTGAACTTGTAAAAAATGACTGGAGGACTTGTTACACAGATCATGTCTTTTTTGTTACTTATTAAGTCGGAGGCATTGGTTAGGGATTTGTCAGATACCCTAAATTAAAAGGACATCAAGCAGTACAGCTTCAAAATACTATCAGGCTGAGGTGTCAATTCTTTGCATACATGAGCAAGCCTTTTCCAACAATCAAATAGCATTGTGTAAACTATTAGCTTTAAGTAGCATCCTAGCTAACAGCAATAGTTGCTAGTGATTGGCTCATGTTCTCTGTTGTAGCAAAATTTATGGATTATTAATTTGCTTTTAATTTGAAAACCACTATGTTTCCCTTAACAATTTCCTTAGCTTATGTCTGTGGATTCTGTGAAGAAAGAAGTAGCTTTCAGCATAACAGCAGGACATCAAAAAGCATTTTGGCTCCTCACGCTGACAGAGGAAAGTACAATGTGAATATGAAAAATGGTTTTCTGTTGTATTTCAGTTCCTGAAGTTTTTCTTTTCAAATGCAAACACTGATGTAGAACCAAGCATTACTCATTCATTTCAGCACCTTTGCCTCCCTCTGCAATCTATACACATTTATGTCCTCCAGTCTTCTTTCTCTCATCACTCTGTTTCTTGATGGTTATTGCTTAAGATCCATGCCAAGTTTCCCTCCTTTTATCTAAATTTTTGTTGACATATCTGAAAGAAAAACAAAAAACAAAAACAGGTGGGCTTGTGATAGAAAAAAAATGAAAATGAATGGGACTAACATACAGGACGATTCCTTTAGGTAAGGCTGTCAGAAACAAATGGCCAAATCACACTGAAACCTTCTGTTGGATAGCACAAAGAAAGGCACAGAAGCACACACGTAAACATGCCCTGAGTTTCTGTTTACTGCCTCCTTTACACTTACAGACACCTGCAACCCGCACCGAGGTGCTTATTTTGACATCTGATTTAAACTTCTCCCACAGGAGCAGTTCTGTACTTTCTCCAGACATCTAGACTTCATTAGTTGTTTTCTGTTGATTTGGAGTAACAAAAACAGTCAAACAGGAAACAACAAGTTCAAATCAAGGCCAAGAAATATAGCACCATGGCTTTTTTTTTAGGTATATGTGTGAATCATTTGATAATCCAACACAAAGTTGCTGCTAAATACTACAGCTTGTCTCTTCTTTCCCATCTCCACATCCCCCTGTGGCAATAGTTCTCTTGTCAGCCGACAGCAAGACTACTGTGGAATGAGCTGCATGCTTTGCTTTACACCCCATAAGCACCTTTATGCACCTCTCCACACTTTTCCCCTTTTCTTCCCCTCCTTGGCTCCCCAGAGATCAGAATAACTTGTTCGATACACACAGGTAGCCTCAGCCGTGACGGGCATGCATGATTGACGAAGGGATGAGAAACACTGGAGGAAGAGGCTAATAAGAAAGAAAACGGGAGAATGAGCAAAGGCCGAGGCAGAGTAGAGACAGCTGACGACTTCAAAAGGTTCCTCTGACCTTGCTGAGCACTTCTGAGGGGAGAAAATCAATAGGTAATGGAGTCAGGGTGTAAGCAAGAAGAGGGGGTAGTCTCAGTCCAGGAGGCCTGAGGACCAGAATAATCGTTCTATACTTTTTACTGTCTCAGCCTTGCATGCTACACTTCACAATAAAACTTTTTGTGTGTGGAGGAGGTACAAAATAAAAACTCCGACTTCATCTCCAGAGCTGAGTTTATGAGCCAAAGTCTTTCTGCTAAACTCTAAAACTTCATACCAGATGAGGAAGCAAGAGTGACTTGTTCATCATCCAACAGGCTCATGTGCAAAAATTATTAGTAACATTTCCACAAGGTTCGGTAAAAAAAGAGGCAAGGGCGTGTAGTGAAAAAGTAGTGAGCGATCTCTTAGATAATAACCCTGCTGCAATATTCATCACAGGAAGCTTTCTTGCTGCTGAAATTGCTTTGTTTGAACTGGTTGTGCTCAATATTATATTGTAAAATGACAAGGGAGTATTTCATATTCCTTTGAAGACTTCCAGGCAATCATTTTATCTTATTTGTGAATATTGACCGAACAAGGATAGGATTCAGTCTTAAAATGAGAGAAAATGAGGCAGGAGGCAGAATCAGAGGCTGAGAGTAGGACCCTAATCAATATTTCATTCCTGTTCCTCAGTATTAATTACACCAGCTTATGGATCACTCAACCATTAAGCACATGGGATGTACTAGGCTCAGTCCCATTAAACCAGTTTCTGCTTTCCTATCTTTCCATGCTCTTCAATTCTCACATTTTGTTTCACATCTCTTCTGCCACTCTTTGGATGTTTTCACACCTGACCAGGACTCAAACAGTGCAAATAATTGAGCTTTAGTGCTAGTGCCTCATACTCTTGTCCTTTTCTTTGTGTAAATACCCAACAAAACACTCTCGGATAAAAGACCACCTGCAACAATGAAGCAAAAACCAGCATCTGTCAGCTGTACATATATGGCTTTTTGAGTTCAGACTCAGGCATTGGTCACCATCCTTATCACATACAAACACACTCCTAATCTTAGTAACTTTGACCCAACCCAGAGTGGGCTTAAGAGGGAATTGGCAGTGTAGCTAGATCACAACCAATCAGTCTCACAAGTCTTTTATCAGCTGTTTCTACTTCTGATTTAAAAGAGAACTTTGTTGCAGATAAGCATTTAACATCTCTTTTGAACTTGATACCTCATTGGTATTTTTTTTGGAGGTCATGATGTGGAAAATTCCACAAAATAGAGCACTATTGATATTGCCTGAGGCTTTAGCTGTGATATGTCCCCACATAGCAATAATGTGATAATATTTGAGTAATCAAATGAACTGAATTTATTTAGCAGCTGATTGTTTTGGAGGGCTAACAGGATCAATGAACAGTGCATCAGGTAATGAAAACTCCTGACAGTTCTATCCCTTATTGGTGTGGAGTATTAATAGACTTTCAAATTAACTGACAAAACATCAGGCTCAGCTTTGTTATTCTTTCTGCTTCTCACATTGATTGAATAAAGCAGTACAGGGAAGAAGCAAGAGCTGCAACCAGCCTATTGGAGAGCAGTTCATACAGGGCCATTCCTCTTTTGAAAACTGTTTTGTTTAAAGCCAAATGATGCAAGTTTTGCTGCCATACTCCATGGTGGCCACAAATTGAGGACGTATTTGTTCCAAAATAATGCACAGTCAAGTGAACAAACTGCCTTTGCAGTACAAAAATTCATCTAAAGACAGCAAACATACTGCATACTATGTCTAGTCACACTAAACTAGATAAGGGTATGTGCTGCTGTACATATATATGCATTGGGAAATGGTTTATTTGATGCTTAAAATATATGAATCTCATCAGAAGTCTAAGTTTGTGTTTTGAAGTGCTGCTATAAAGCCTGAAAGATTTTGCAGAGAAAAATCAGACTCACACCCAAAATAAGACGTTTCACCAGAGACTGACCTGTTTGTGATTGCCATATTCCCCTGGCAACTGTCTCTTGATAGAGTGTAACAACACACATGCATGAATATTTAATAGATGGCAATATGGTCACTGTTGGAACGACAGTTGGGGGTTGATCTGCGGTTCATTTGCTGATCTGTTGTTGATCTGATTAAATCTTTAAAATTTAAGTCACTTGACCTTAACATGATGCTCAGACCAACCATTTCACTTTCACAAAAGTTTGTTAGTGTAAAGGTCTAAATACATGACTTCTTCAACTCCAAAAAGCCAAGGTCTCACTTAAGAAAATAAACATCTCTTTGAAATGTGTTTCTCTTTTCTCTTAAATCTTTCTTCCCACTTATTGCATTAAAAGTCATGTCCAAACACCTCTTCGACCCCACTGGTTTCCTGCCTGTCCATGCCCAAGGGCAAAGAGGCTAATCCTGACTCTGAAGCCCAGTATGCTCAGTCAGCTCCCTGCCTTCCCTCCTCTGTCAGTATCTATTTCGTCTCACACCCTCGCAGGCTGTCTTTTTGGACATCGGAGAGCAGGGTGGTTCTTTTGACCTTTTTGTGTGAGGAATTAGTCAGCAGCATGTCTCTGAATCATTGCAAGGAGACCCCTCAGACCTGCCAACATGTCCACTTACAAGCCACAGCCACCGTGCTGATGCTCAGTATTGGAGATACTTTTAAAACTAATGTTGGGTCTTCATCTAAAATTTCACAAGGGGCAAAGCAGAGGTTACATTTCATAAAAAACATAGATTTGATTAACATGAATTGAAGTGTGTATGTGTGCGTGTGGGTGAGGGGGGGGTTCCTGCCCTTGCCCAGCATGGCAGTAATACAATTAACTGCATCTTTAATGCAATAAGACTCAAGCTGGAGATATTGCCTCTCTTCTCTGCCCCTACACTGTTGTTCCAGGCCAGCAAAAAAGTACTTGCATGACTCAAGTTGACCCTTTGTGCTAGAGGGGACATGAGGGGCAAACAAACAAGAGAGGAGCAGAAGCCAGGGTTTGGTTGGAGGGGAGAAGTGTGTCTCTTTAAAGTGGAAAACATTCTCTGACCATCCAGGAGAAAATCTCTGGCTTTTGGGGCAATGCAAGCTTGGACATTTTTTCAATAAATAAACACAGTAAGAGCAGAAGAAAGCCAATGCAGACCAGATTCTGTACTACTTCCATCAGAATTTCTTTCACCCCTGAAAGCACTTCAGTCAGTTCAACAGAAAAGAAGGAAAAAGTCGATTTTGAGCCGAAGAATCTACTTTCAAGAAACGTAAGTCTGAGAGAAAGTGTCACCTGGAGTTCATGTGTGGGCGGTTCTATCTTTCCAAACCCTTTTGTTCAGTTTGACTGATGCACCCCACTGTGTGAGTGGGCAAGAGTGTTTGCTGGATATTTTTTGCAACCTTCACCCCAATTCAAAAGAAAATTGATCTTTTCATGTCCAAACAAGTAATTTGCAAGTCCAAGATTGATTTGTTCTTCTTTGTGTTTCCCCTTCAGCTACGTGATTTCCAAAAACAAAAAATTTCATTAATGAGACACTGGGGAGATGTCACTACGTGTGACCTTTACTTCAGGCTCTGCATAAGAATTCCTAGGATCAGAGATACTCACATCAGCACAATCAGCCCGCTAAACAGCCCAGGCTTAGACACAAGAGCTGTTGTCCAATGCAAATGTACATGGTAAAAATAGAGATTAGTCCTGGAGCGAAAGGTTTTATGCGGACACATACATATTTCAAACGCATGAAGTTGTTATCAATGCATGAACACAACAAATTCTGTTGACCTAAAAGAGGTCAGAGTGTTGCAGAAAAGTACTTTAAGTTTAAAGCTACCGAGAGAAACTTTTATTTGCTATCCATTGTGATAGCCTCTGTGGACAAAGCCTCCTGGGGCAACAAATGTCCTGCATAAGATTTTTCTTTAAACCAGAAAACTCAACCTGATTTCTTTTTACATTCAACTGTATCTCTAAACTTTTATGCATAACAAGCCTTAAAAATAACAATAAATTCATTATTAATCTTAACCCTTAAGGTCAAACTTGCATTTGCAAGTCATATCTAAGACATGAGCTCTAATTCAGGGGAAAAGATGACCAAAGGAGCTTGCAGGAAGCTTCTACTTGGATGAAGATTTAAAAATCCACGTTTCTGGAAAACCTACCGACTAAAGGCAACCCCTATATGACAGATAAAAGGATATTTAATATTCTGTGGTGGTCAATGATGACTTTGCATCAACAGTAATCACTTTTCAAAGTCCAGTGCAAAGTCATCATCAGACAGACAGTGTGATTTCATATTCAGTCATAAAATGAATAAAAGCCTTACTGCTCATGGTGGAATTTGTTTTGCACCAACAGCATAAAGTGTACATAAATTTCTGAGACATTAACAGACTATACACAAAAAAGTAATTAAAAGTACAAAACTAGAGCATCTGTCGGTTACTTATGAGGAATATCAAGGGACAAGTTCAATAAAATTCAATAAGAAAAGATCAGACTGTATACCAGAATCTGTTTAACAACTAAATACTGCGTTGGACAAATGATGTAATGCCCTCTGCAGTCTGTTACTGGGGGCATCCTGGACCTGCACCCTGAAGTTTAAATTGTGTATTCAGACCAGGGGGGTGTAGTCAGACTGTTATGATTCTGTGAGCTAAATTCAATGTGAATTGGTCTGAGCACGCACTTTAACCTTTGGGCACACATACAGAATTAAAGTGTACCGGTTGGTCATGTGGAAATATGCAGCACATTTATTTTATCTGGATACTTTATTAAACAATTTTGGTTAGCATTTTTTCTATTGTCAACACCCCAAATATATAAGTAGGTTTCCTTAAAAAGTAAATAATGTTGAGCCTTGAACATAGTACATTTACATTCAATAAATGTACTGTATAAACTATTTTTCTTATGCACAATGCTGTTGAACAAATCAGAATTACAAAGAGCAAAAATGTGAAACATACATATTCAGTGTTTGGTGCTCAGTTATCTCACTAAATACAGTAATATGTAAATTTACTGTAGTTTTCAAATGGCTGTGGAAATAGTGTAGAGCTGTCTTGAGCATTTTCAGGTAGTGTCACCAAGATCTGACTTTTTAGCATTAGCAAACACTCACAGAGTGAACTGTCATAATGAAAACATAAAGCCACTTGACTCTCTTGTTCATAAACAATGGTATCAGGACTTTTCATTTTCTTGATGACACTGACACTTTCACTGACACGAATACTTGCTTTTGAGGATGAACTATCCATCTTGGGCAAGTGACACGCTTTGCAGGTTATCAACTCCATTTTGCAGATTGTACTTATTGTTTGGAGAAATGCATTAACTGTTGAGAAAGGCACCAAAGTGACTGAGAAAAACTGCAAGTCCCATTCTGACAGTTTCCACAGCCAACAGACCTGCCTGAACAGACAGATGAGGAATCAGCCAAAATATGCACACACAAGATTATGGCATTTCCAGGTGTTAATAATCTTGGTTCAAACATATAACAGCTGAATCCTTAACATCTCTCTTTTCTCTGAACGCAGACAGTAAAGCAACAATCTGACAGTTTCAGACCAAAAAAATCTCATAACATTTCACAAATGAAATAAAAGGACAAGGTCCCAAACAATGTAATTCAGCAAGAATTGTCTTTTATAGCAAAAGGATTATTTTAGAAATTTTCCATGAAAATCTGTAATTTTCTGTTTATATGATGGAGCCTGAAAGAGTTGAGTAAACAAGCCCAAAGTGTGCAATCTTTTGTATTAATATTGGATATGGCACATTGTATTTCTGAAGATGTTACCTGAACAGGTGTAGCACCTACCTCCAGTCTAACCTGGGCTGTAACTGTGATATCAGTATCATGTTTTATTTAAGAAAAAATATATGATTAAAAAATGAATTAATAAATGACTGGCTAACTTAGCTGACTCTGCTGTAGGCAGAGTTAATCTGCTGAGTGTTCAGACCAACCATTGCTTTGATTCCTTGCCAAGCCTGCTCCCCTTTATTGTAGGTGAGTATATTCTCAGCTTAAGCTTTATGATCCCTTCTTGCATGGTATATTTGCATCTGTGTATCTCTTTGAATTGGTTTCCCCGTAATTAGTTTATCCTTCATTATAAATGTTTGTCCTTTTTTCAATTACGAGCCTTTTAATATCAGCTATTACCCAGGGCTTAGTGTTGGCATCTGTTTTTGTTTGTTTGGTGGTAATCACATTATCTAGATAGAAAATTCTGGAAGATGTTAATTCTTCAGTGTGCTCATTAATATCAAACACTGCCCAGTGCGTACATTGAAAACAACCTTGTCACCACACTTTCCAAGATCTTCATTTGAGTTTAACAGTATTCAACTTTTGTAGGATGATAGCAGAAATACTGCTGTGGTAAGATGCACCTATTGGTGATTTCCTTGTGGCCTTTGAACTGGCTTTGGTATAGAGATTGATGGTATTTGATCCTCTTGTGCAGCATCGAACATATTGCTGACATAATAGAACAAGTGGTGTTGAAAATCACCCACCAAAGTCACTGATATCATTTTTGTCTGCACTAAAACAAAGTCAATGTAGCTCAGTGGCTGGAGAACAAATCGCAAAGTCAACAGACAGTTTTTCAAGCAAACAAATGTAGAAATCCCCCCCATTAATTATATATATAAATATATAGCTATGAATATTTGTGTGTTTTCATAGGGTGCCTCATTATGATTCTACTTGCAGAGCACCCAGCACTGCAGTCTTAAAGTTTCCAGGCATTGTGTTTCCCTCTGATAACAGACATACTCACACAGAACTCCTGCTGCTGCCACCATAATGAATCCTCTTCTCCTTCCCTTGTTCCTTTTGCTTCTCTTCCCTCTGTCTGTATGTCTGTCTGTCTGTCCCTGCAGAGCCTCTAATGGAGCCAGAGGTTTGTCTGGGGATTTTTTGAGAAGCAGTCGCCGGAGATATCGACTGACAGCTAGCCATCTATTTGAGGATAATAAGGCCCATTTATGCCAGAGCGGATAATGTAGACGTCTACAACTAACGCAAATAGTCCTCTGACATGCTGAGGCACAGGCTGAGTGTGATGCTGTATGATAAGATGCTTTTATCTTTGGCAGTAGAGTATGTGGTGTCAAAAACTGCTTGTTTTTGAGTTTAGAGAAGACATAGTCAAGGTGAAGCTGATTGAAGATGTTACAACCTGACACATGTTGTATAGAAAATCAGAAGTCATCTCTTAATGTGATGCAATCAGTCTTAATGCATCAGATTTTTTCCCTACGTCTGGCAGATGTTGACAGTTTAAGGGCACTGAGTAATGAGAATCTGGGCCACAGAACCTTTCCATGCCAGAACTTTATTAGTTCAACACTTTCTTTAAGTTGGAGGGTTGACAGAAGTCAAGGCATACTTAAGAATATAGTCATAGAGTCTTGAAATAGTCCACAATAACTATATATACAGGGCTGTTTATTGGGTCTATACTTAGAGATCATGCGATTATGGAAAAAAATGAATGCAGATTATTCATACTTTGATGACATATGTCACAGATACAATAGTTCGCAACAATAATAATAATAATAAACCAGATTTACATTGTGCTTTTAAAGATACAGAAGGATGATTAAAACAAACCATGAAATAAAATTGTTCAAAGAACAAAAACAGAATGAGAGTTTATGATGAAAGTGGAAGTCAAGTCTTGTAAGCTGTAAAACAACATTACAAGCATGATAAATAGAACACCTCCTTGAAATTTATTTATCTTGAGTATTTGTTCTTACATTTAGTTCAAATAACTCACCTCCTGTAATTGATTAGTAAGAGAAAAATATTCCTTTCACTTTTAATCTCCTCCCTTTACTTGTAGGGTGGATGGCCTACACACACATTTCAAAGAGGAATATACAGACCTGCATCGATATGATCAGGTAAGTTGACTCTTAATCCACTGACTGATATTATAAATATACACCAGTTGTATTTTTAGCAACTTGTAAAATGTTCCGTGTCCAACTCTGCCTGTTACGTGTCAAAACATCAATCTCAAACCTCTCTGTGGCTTGCCATGGTACTTTACATTTTCAGCTGCACTGAGAAAGTTCCCTTAGCTGTCAACAAGAGGGAGAGTGTGAGAAAAGAGACTGCTGGCAGAAAGAGGTGACAGAATGAAGAACAAATCATTTTTACAGATGGGAAAAGTAATCTTTGACAAAAGGGGCTTAACTTTTCTAATTAAAAACAAGCCCCCTTGAAGCGAATTACAAGCCAACAGACAGAAATCATCAGATGAGATAAAGAAGGGGGACGTAGAGTGGAATAAAAATGGGAGTGCGAGACAGTTAGAGAGATAAATATTTCCAGTGATGGGAGTTTCTGTTCAGTGTGGCGGGGCCGCACAGTCAATCTTCATCTGCAACCCCATCTCTGTGCGGCACCACAGGCAGGAGGAAGAGGAGGAGGAGGAGCAGCAGACCAGAAAGATCAAAGCCAACTAAAAGTGAGGCTCAAAACTGAACTATTACTGTAGCCTTACAGTAGAATTATGCATGTGCGACTAATACTGCACACAGTAGTAATCGGCCTTTGCTTTGATGGTATTAAGCTCTGCCCTGGTGCTAAACTGGGGCTGAGGGTCTGGCAGGGGGAGGAAGACTGTGCGCTGTGGGGGTTGGGTGGGGGAGCACAGAAGTGAGGATTGAGGAGGGAAGTTAATTTAAGTTGGCAGAGAATTAGGTTTAAAAGGCCCTTTTGGCTCGATGGCAAGGGAAGGGAGAAGAAATAAAACTGCAACACTGGATGGCGAGATGAGTTGGGTAGACATGACGTGACTCTAAAGTGGCTTCATTGCTTTGAGGCAAAACCGAGACTGAAGCAGAAGAGATTTGATAATGGAATCTTAACTGGACTTACGGCAGCCTTTCTCGTCGCTCTTGTCAAAGCAGTCGGGCAATCCGTCACACTGCCACCCACCTGGGACACACTTCCCATCTCCACACATAAAGTTTCCAGGGATGTTGCACTCAGTGGTGAAGTTGTTCCCTGGGAGCAGCTGGCTCTCTGAATGAAAAAAAATGGAGAGAAGGGAAGAGAAAAGACTTTAACTACACAGAAATCAAACAGATGGAGGATTTTGCAGTCTGGGTATATTTATGATTAAGGTCAAAATGGAAGGGTGGAATAATGTCTGTTCTGTCTGTTTAGACAGAAAATATTACACACAGTAGGTTGGGCAAGAAGGTTGGTGCAGTGGGTGTAAGCCTGAGGTAGTGACATGACTGAGTGAAGAGAGGCAGGAAACCTAACACATATACATTCAGACAGGCCACATAATTATTCTGTGGATCTAAACACACTGGCCAAAATAAACACATGCAGAAGAATGACCTTGACTTCTCTTGAGCATTTTAACTTGACCCAGTATGTCTGCAGTATAATGGGCTGGAATGTGAAGCATGGCCTTCTGGGGAAGGTGTGACACTTTGTGGTGAGCAGTTAAGCTCGTAAACAAAACTATGGAGCAGTAATGAGGAGTTCTGCACAGGCCAAGAAACACTTTAATGCTGCAGAGCTCAAACTGGGTTCATCTCGTAGGACACTTCATCACACTCAAAGGGAGGATACGGGAGGTGTGCCTGCTGCCTGGAAATAGACCTTTAAGTGACCAAACTCCAGTAGACTAGATCCAAACACAAATGGCCAATTCCTTGGTACACATTAAAAAATAAAATTTCTTTTTTCTATTTTTCCCTCCTACACAAAAATGTTAAAGTTAAGTTAAATGTATTAAAGCAACAACTCATTTATTATCTACTCAAATCTACTCAGCTTCTCGAACTTGTTGATCTTAAGGAAGAAAATCAAAGTCTAGGTCCATTTGTGGTTTCAGTCTCAGCTCTTTTGTTTCAAAATCAATTCTAAAATCTTCCTGTGAAGCCTCCTCTGATGGCGTAAATATGAGAGTCACTGTTTCAAATTACTTGTGAAATTATATGTTTGTTAATATTCTACAAATTTCAAAGATAATATGAGAGTTTATATTTCATAGCAATGTCAGTAACTTCAGCAGCATACATTATCAAATAAAATAAAACAGCTTTTCAATCTCAGAAACAAATCAGATGAATGAAGTCACTGAGAGCTGAAGAGGCAGCATTTGATTTTTCCATTTTAAGCACACATTTTGGACAAGGCGGCATTTATTACTGAGGGATCCAGTGTTCTGAAATACAAATGGAAAGATTTGACCTTTGTGTGCTTGTGAATTCATAACAAGAGCTCCCAGCTTCCACAAAGTTAGTTGATATTCATCAAGTAGATGAAGTCAGTTCCCAGAGCCCGGCTGAGTGACTGACACTTAGAACTCATCTTTTCTTACATCATCCCCCTATGGAGAGCTTTTTACAGCAGCAGGTGTTCAAACCAGGTATAGATCCTGTCTTCACTGAGATGGCATGATTCATATGATCCCCTGCGGGAATGATGCAAACTTTTCTTTTGTCTCTCGCAACACAGAAAGGAGGGAGTGAAGGGTAAAGAGGGGAGGCTCATGAAATTTATGAGGATCTTCAAATTGTCATTTCTCTAGCCTGTGGGAGGATCTGACAAACTTAACAGTGAGAAATGACATGAAATAAAACTGTTTAACATAAACATCAGTTTAAAATCTTAAACAAAGACACCCTCTCTGCAGGATTTAGACTTGATTTGATATTTTTACAATGAAAAAAACAGTCCTTATGACTCTGCAGTCATCATTTCCTTAAGACACCACTTCAGTAGTGTGTGTCTCTTGGTTAGCACTCATCCAGGCATGTTTCAAAACTATTTTTTCGGTGTCTATCTAAGAATATATCACCCCCTCCAAGCATTCTTCATGGCCTCTAAGTCCTTCTTTCTTTCTTTTTCTTTCTTTCTTTCTTTCTTTCTTTCTTTCTTTCTTTCTTTCTTTCTTTCTTTCTTTAGATGAGCAGTGCTGTTCAAACAACCAACTTTTTAGAGCAATGAGAAACGGAGAAGGGAACATTGACGTCAAAGTAGGGTTAGGAGATGTAGCAAACAAAGACTGTTTTTTTATAGGCTGTCTGAGACAAAGAGGGTTAGGGAGTGATGATACTATATTTTCACATTTCAACTGAGAAATGTACTTTAACTGCTTAAACTGAAATTGAAAGAAAACATGCACAATTCTTCTTTCTTACTACCACAAAAACAAATAAATAAATCTTAACAAAAAGAAATGAAACCATTTGGGGGTCACCTTTCTGACAAAAGCAATAAATTTTTTGGTGCCATTATTTCGACTATCTTTATCTGATTTGCTCTTATAATGAAGGTAACATTTCTCTGACCAGCCAGTGACCCAACTTAATATGTTCTCATACCATAAATACCATTTATTTTCCCTCCCCAAATCTGCAGATTTTATTACTGGATTTTACCAAACAGGGCTGCACAATAAATCACAATTTCACAGTTGTCAGAGTAAGGGCTTTTGCAATAAACTGATGGCAAAATTCCAGTTAATACGAGCAACTAGAGATACACTGATCAAACAGAAAGTAACCAAAATCTGCTGATTTCCAGCCTGTCTAAATGAGACAATATATCTGAATCTCTGCCTCTTATAAACTGACATGTCAGAATAGAATAGAATAGAATAGAATAGAATAGAATAGAATAGAATAGAATGACCCTTGGATCGAAGCCACAGCTTTCTGGCCCTTTGGGGCACACAAATTACGCTCTGATGGCTTTTGTGATGCAGCTGCCCGCTGACACAAGCCTGATCAGCTGCACCTTTATGCTTAGTTTGTAGGCGGCAGCTCAAACTCTTTAAGTGATGTTTTATTTTTTTCCCTTAACACAAAAGGCATGTTACTTTTGATGTGTAAACTGAGCCATCTGGTAGTCTTTAGGGTGAAATGTGCTATTCAGCAGAGCAGTTGTGTCATTAATTTTCATCACGACAGCAGCAAGAGCAGGAAGCAACTGCGCCTTAATTACAGTGTGCCAAGAGGAAAATAAAAAAACATGCAGTGAAAACTAAAAATTTGATTGCATACCTTGATCACATCGTGATTAAGACGTTAAAAATAACAGCTGTGATTGGAGGTCATGATATGCACGCATCACAGCCATGTATGAGGCTATTTTTGAGGTGGTACGACCCTGTTTCGGGGACGGATAGTTAAACCGTTTTATCACATCAGTAATTTTAATGCCCGTAGTCTAGTACATAAAACGTCAAAGCACCCTCAGCACACAGCGCAAGAGTAGAAAGAAGCCACGTGAAATGACTTCAAAGCGCGGGGGTTCAAGAGGCATCAGGTTAATTGGAGAGCCGCTCTGAGAGAATAGAGACACAAAGAGGGAGAGAGTATGGAGAAAGAGAAGACTGTGTGTGTGTGTGTGTGTGTGTGTGTGTGTGTGTGTGTGTGTGTGTGTGTGTGTGTGTGTGTGTGTGTGTGTGTGTGTGTGTGTGTGTGTGTGTGTGTGTTTGAGGGGTTGCCAAAAAAGAATGAACAATGAAGGATGACTGACAGCTCATCTTTTCCCATGAGTCTCAAACACGGTCAGTAGCAAACATAAGCACTTCTTGCAGCCAGGGTGTGAGTTGACACATCTTATTTCTCCAGCCTTGTTATATTGATACAGTAATAAGCCAGGAATCTGTTGAGGTATCACACATGCCTGCCTCATTGCAACAGTAAGTGTGGCTGTATAGCTCATTACATGCAGCTCTGTGTGCTTGTTAACAATAGAATAAGTCAGCTCTCCGCAAGCACTGCAACCCTCCCAAGGTGACCTGGAGATTTTTAATGGACGTGTCAGTGTCAGTGTATAGTTCTCGCTTGCTTATATCATATGGTTTAAATATAATGTTGTGGATAGCTTGGGGCAGTACGCACAGCTCCACAACACCGCTGTGTACAACTGTGGTCACACAGTGGGTGTGTGAGAAGGAACTGGAGCAGATAAGGGAGGCATGGCTCTGGACGTTTGTGTATCTTGCTTGGGGAAGTGTAGACCAATTACTCAGGGTAAATATTGACTATACTATCCTTGGCTTCCTCACACTTCCACCCTTTCCCATCCTCCACCATTCCTTTGCCACTTGGGGCCCTATTAAACTGTTAAATCATAAAGGGTAAAATCTTTTCGGTACACTGAAAACTAGATATTTTTTAATTAGCATTTACATTTTCAGTTTGTGCAACTTTCAAGAAGTTTTTGTGGTTCATTCAGGGTGAAATCCACCCCATCCTCCCTCCAATTTCAGTTCTGCTGCTATTGCTGAAACTGTATATAGAGTGCACTTCTTTTACTTTAATGATAATTTGAAATAAAAACAAACTCCCAAGTTAAGCAGTCTAATTTCCCTGTGGTTTTGAGTATTACTCAAATCAATTTTTTTTTTTGCTGTATTTTCTACAGGGAAAATTATCCCTAATTCATCGTCTCATAGAGTCATGCAAACTGGGTAATACCCTCAAATTGAGAGAGACTGCTGGGCTGGATACAAATTTCAAAGAGATTTATTTACACAATAAATATACAGTTAAATGACCTTGTTCATAATTCTCAAAATCCAAATTTATTATAAATAATGTAGAGATATTTGTATTTACCAAAAGTCCATTCATCTGAGAACAAGTCCTTTTCGTTTCCCTATCTAGGATGTATGCTTGATTAGACTTGTCACAGAAATCACAGTTATCAGTGTAAGGCCAAATACTGAGTATATCCCTTGTGTGGGATGAAAGCAAATTGACCTTCAAAATGTTGACAGAGATATTTTCATTAACATTCAGCTCGAGCTATACTTTTTATAGGCAGATGTAAAAGTAGATGGATCACCTCCATAGACTGTAACAAAAAATGGACGTCATCTCACACGGCTCAAACTGAGGTCACCACAAAAACTGCCCCCTCTAATGGCTGGCTGCAGTACAAGACAAAAACTCCACCTCTCTATTCATTCCAGAAGGGATGTGGTCAAACTTTAAAAAACAATAACACCTCGTGGAAACGTTTCTCACATCCGTATGCTGTGGTTATATTTAGATATTATTGGGCTGCATTGTGTTCAGGTCTCCTTTTTTTCTGAAATTTTTCTTTTTCATGAGTTATTAGAGGTTAAAAACGGGGTTTTACATCTTGTTTAACAATGATTGACAGCTGCTGTTCTTGTACAGTTTTTTTGGGAATAATAAAATACATCAAGAAAGAGACTTAAGAAGAGATTAGACTGTCTAAAGAAAAATAAATAAATAAATTGTCACCCACTTCCACTCAGGTTTTCCCATAGTTCCTTGTAAGTCTCTACTGTGCAGACTCTGGCTGCACAATGGCGGCCTATGGCAGCTCCTGTGACGGAGGTTTTTTGGCTTCAATGGTAAAAGGCAGAGCCACGCTGTCCATTCTATGTACAGTCTATGATTACATCTACAAAAGATTCAAGAAGATCAAATAGGTAGACAGGACAAAAAAATTGTGAGCTATTCTTACGTACATAAAACAATATTTCTCTCTCATAAGTGTTACTTTTCGAATCATTACACTGGAACAGAATATTCCCCCAAATTTTGATGAAAAGGTGATAATGTCCTCTGTGTAGTTTTATTATTAACTTTTGATTCATGGAGGTCATCAGGAGCATATTTAATGACTGATTAATCCTTCATTCATTCATTTATAACATCACAAAAGGCAATGGTAAGGTATGTTTGGAGCCAGCGTGAAGGGTATTTTTGGAGAACTAGTTTTCTGTCTCAGTTTTAGTTTTAAACCTTAGAGTGTGGCCTTTGTTTTTTTTTTACCTGTGTATATGGTGGCATGAAAAACAAGGATGACCTGACACATTCTTGCCTCTTATTTAAGATAATCATGGTGCTCAACAGTTGGTGGAGAACATGCTCAAAGAAAGGTGATATGTGTCTGCTGGAGCAGGAAAGAGGAGGAAGACTCTAAACTACCTGACATACACAAAAACAGTCCAGGATTCAGATGATAAAGTGAATATTTTATGTGAACATACTCAACATAAAACCACCAATCTGAAAATGTAATTTATTTGCTTACAAGACATTTCCTCCAGGCACCCTAAATCAAATAAGCATTTCTTGGTTTGACGAAAAACTCAAACTCTTCCTGTATTTAAATGAAATCATAAATTAAAATGCGAATGAATGGGAAGAGTCTGGTTCTTAATGTGAAAGTATCTCCTGAGCATAAGACTTTACATATTTTAAAGAGATTGGTTTTTACATAAATGGAATAAGAAACATTTGGGGAACAGTGGCTCACAGTCTCTTAAAAGGGTTGTCAATTATTCAATATTTTTGACCAAACATCAAGTCAGTGCATATATGGCATGCTTCCAACTGTCATTTCAAGATTTTCCTTGGGTACACTTCATACATAATGATTCAGCAAATGGCAGCTTGGAGACTTCAGACTGAGCAACTCACAAAAGCCACAAAGCAGCCTACGGTCCTGCCTCCCACATGTGCCTTTGACTCCCAGGTCTAATGAATATTTTAATACCAAATGTCAGCACGCCATCCCAACACAGGGCAGCTAATTTGCTAATAAAATCTATATTAGTCTCAACAGAGCCTTTTGAAAATGTAATAAAACTTAAAGAATATAGCTGGCCTCCGCTGTGAGACTCTTCTTGTTTTATCTGGACTTTGGGACGTGTGATCAGAGAAAACTGTAACTCCGGTAAAGAGAAAAGCAGTGTGTGATTCTTGTATGTTTCTACAGGGAAAACATGAGGACACCGCTGAATCTCTGAGGATCAGAAAAAATAAAGATGTTTAGATGGAGCAAGACAGTATTGGAGAGGAGGGGATATTGAGAAGCAGCCGGAGAAACAGAGTAAAGAAGAAAAAGGTGCAGAGGTAATAAAACAGAAACAGAAAGGTGGACAGTAACATGATTTTCTGTCCACAGATTCCACGTAATGGCCACCCTAAGCAAGTTCTATTCCCCATGCTCTGCGCAGGAAAGGTCAGCGATATAAATCTATATCTGAGATGACTATTGGCTCGGCTGTTACCGCTTTAACCCTATCTTAGTCAGCAGGCTCAGGTATCTGACCTGAATTGATTAGCCCCAGGTGAAAAGTTCAACCTAAGATTAAAACAGCATCAGGAAATTGATTAGGGTGCCTATGTGTATAGCCACAGAAGACGTAGCAACACAAAGAAAAGCATTAAAAGTAGAGAATTGTCTCTGTCGTCCACAGCGACCACACTGCAGAACATTCCAGACAGAAATATGTGTAACCATCAAGGAGGCACAAAAAGAGCAACGAAAGTCAGCCTGCATTACAGCCTGATCATGTCAGTACAAACCTGCACAGCAAGATCTGCCTGTGTTAGAGGAAGAAGGAGGATTAAATCAATGGGGCGAAGCTCAGAATAAAAACTAACTTTCAGGTTCAAGGAGCTAAACTTATTTATCAATTACACGCAAGTCGTAATGGGCTGACAATACACGCAGACTCTGAGGCACAGCAGCGGCAGGGGGGTCGAGGTGATTTGCCTGCACCGTCATTGTGTATTTGTGTGTGTGTGGAGAGAGACAGAAAAGAGCTTCCAAGTGAGAGAAAAAGATTCTCCACCCAGTTCCCTCGGTTCAGTGAAGCGTCCAGGATAAATAAGCACAAGTGTGAGGAACCAGGTCTGCTTCAATTAAAGACCCCCTACAGACACAGTGAGACAGACACACTGGAGGGCAGGGCAGCATGAACACACAGCAGCAGAGCAATCAAGGCGCTGCTAATCGGGAGAGATGAAGAAAAGGGAGATCATGCATGGAAAAAGACAGTAAAGGCTATAATGATATGAGACAGCTATACTTAGGCCCATGCTTCTGGCAGCTTTGGTGCGTAGTCATTTTCAGCCTCTAACACTCACACGGAGGCTGTGAAAGCCTTGGGGTTACATTAAAAGTGTGCTATCATCTCCGACAGTTATCCCTGGAACAATGTAAAAAATGCTGAAGAAATCACACATTCAATGCATAACTCAGATCTATGGTGAAGAAAAAAAAAGGCTGAGGAAATGACGGATTATCATGACCCCAAAAACTTCACATCAACAATTACAAATGCTCAGTCATATGAATCAATAACCAAATCTCCATGTAATCCAATATATTTTTCTAATAATGGATTTAGGAAATACAAATCTAAAGCAGATCAAGAATGCAATTAAGCTTTTTACAAAGCTCTAACTCCAAAGTAAATAGGCAGATCCCTGGAGAGCAGATTATAATTGTTCAAACCAGATATTGAAGGTCTCCTGTGTGTGTGGGTTGGCTATACTGTAAAATACATTCAAAATCTACTGCATCACATTTCTACTTTTCACATGCTGCTATTTTGGGCTCCGCAGGGCCA
The DNA here is from genome assembly GCA_030710495.1 of Labroides dimidiatus. Classification (NCBI taxonomy): domain Eukaryota; kingdom Metazoa; phylum Chordata; class Actinopteri; order Labriformes; family Labridae; genus Labroides; species Labroides dimidiatus. The sequence continues at coordinate 14,093,374 of CM061147.1, forward strand.
GGGCTAAGTACACTCATTCATATTACTAAGTGGTGATCCATCTTTATGATAACATTCTTATCTGGAACAAATATTTGAGATAAGTGATCACGATTGGGTCATATTTCAAACACGTAAAAGTTACGCATTGAAGTCATGAATCCACGTGCTCACAGCCCCTGTGCCATAGTTTCAAAGCAGAAATGCAGTCTGTGATACTTCACTGAAGTGAAAATAGTGTAATAATGTAAGTAATATGACAATCTAAAGGTGTTTTTAGACTATTTTACATTGCTGCTACAGAGTCCCTGAAATATAAATAGAAAAAAAACTTGTTCATTTGTCAAATGAATGCGTTTATGACATCAATGGTTAAATCCCTTTTTAAAAATGTCCTTATCTTGTCCTGAGTTAAACAGAAAGAAAACAACCTGAGTAAAATTCTGGACATTTTTAAAGCAGCTTACAAACTGTACAATCAGATGGAAAACAGATGTGGTGGGCAAAAACAAACATAAACTGGCAGTACTTTTTACATTTTGTCGCTGTAACACTCATTCAAATCCCAAGAAACAGAAGTGCTGGACTACCAGGTGTTCTTCGGACGAGTGTGGAGACCTTCTTTCATTTTGGCAAAGAGGTGAGACATACCACAAACATCCCATGACTTTTTAACTTCTAATGTGTGGACGTCAAATCTACTGAAGAGTGCATGAAAAAAATGAAATCTGATTGAAATTAACTTTAACTTTTTTGCTGTTCAAAATATGGGGTTGTGGTACACAAGTTTTATAAATTTCTGAGTGCTCATAAGTCACTCAGTCTCACTTGCCTCTCAGGGCATTTTTATGTACCACTCATTCTCCTTTCATTTTAAACAAACACCCATTAAGATGCAGATAGAGTCTCGTTTGAAATATAGAAACTCTGGAAATAGAAAAAAAAAACAGGAATGAGCAGTGACAGATAACACCAGGGGAAATGAATCAAAAGGTCTTCCACAGCTATTGTGAAAGAGAAGGAGATTGTAAACGAACTGAAGGGATGACAGGGGTTAAATCATCCCTGCACAAGTTTTAAATTTCATTTTCTATATCAGTAAGTACAGAAACAAAATAATAACCAACAACTTAACTAACAGCAAGATACTAGATGTGTAGTCAGTGTAAGATTATGGACTGTAATACACACTGCTCTCATTTGAGTCTTTACTGGCAGTAGGATCGATGTCAATCTACAACAGTAAGGTCAGTTCTTCTCTTATTGCCTCCACTATATCCAATAATTAGAGGAGTAGTGATCCTGCAGTAGCTGCTAATGGGCTGAAAAATAGGCTGAAGTCATTTCATGCTGAATTTGTGATTAATGCAGTGGCAATTTTCTGCTACTTATTAAAAAACCTGAACCTTCACCTAAAGCTCAAAATAGCTACATGTCGATCTTATTTACAACAAGTTTTCCTTTCCAGTTTTAGACAAACCTTCAGCTGTTGTAAAATTATTAGAATTCCTGCCAGTCAGAGTCGCTGTTTTCAGAGGGCAAAGAAAGATTTAAGAAGCTAAGACCGCTGACGTTTTCCCAGCTTAATATTCTTCTGATACACCTCTGACATCAACATGACAACACAAGCCAGAGCCCCCAAACCCTAATTTTTTTCTTGAGGGGTGTGTTTAGTTTTATATTCTTATATTATGGCATTCCATTATTTATTGTTTTAGACTTGTAAGATTTTCACAGTTTTGGCCTCTTTTCTACATCTCACTGGTCTTTCACAATAGCTTTGGTCTCAGCAGCTTACAACAAAGATCACTAAGGGGAAAAAAGCATCAGTAATCCTTCAATCTGAAAGATTTCAGCAAATCCCAGATTTACCCAGTTGTGTAAGGCAGATATAAAAATACAAACACATGATGTTTGTGTTAAAATCCTAGTGTTTTGCTAAGTCATGGTGGGAGGTTAGGTCTTAGTCGAACCTGTCAGTAGCTCTTTAAACTTGAACAAATTGTGAAATCAAAACAAATTGTTTGCAATTATTTACAGATGTAGCTTCCCAACTTGTTTGTTTAGCTTTGTGTGTGGTCTGGAGACAATAAAGTCTCCAGTGATCCTCATCTGTACGGAACACAACCTTAAAGTTACCCCTTTTCCACAAGTGCTAGTTTGGTGCTAGTTCTAGGACCGTGCCTGAAATAGCACCAGTTCTTTCAGTTTACACCAACAAAGTACCAGCTCCAAGTGCTAAAAACTGGTGCTTAGCAAGCACCAACTCTTTGACCGTGACCAACAATCAGCGTGGAAAACAGCCATTCTTAAAAAAAAGGCTGCTGAGTAAGTCGTTTGTTGTGTTTCCTCATTAAAAATGTGAAAAGGAGGCAAAATTGAACCAACAGTGCACTGCCTCTCTTATAATCAGGTCTATACCTTGTTCTTTTATTTAAAAGACTAATTAGCTCTATGTTATTTATCTTATTTACATAATGGGTTGTCATTTCTGTCTCGTGGTCGTGCATTCATTTTTCTATTCTGCTCTCTGGATTGCACACAGCAGAGTTCTGCCCTGATGCATTCACTCACACACACACAAACACACACAAATATACACACACACACACACACACACAGAGCACAGCCCATGAAGCAGACAGAAAAAAATGTCACAACTACCACAAGACATGCAGATAAAAAGAAAATCCCTGCCTTTTTTTAAGCGCTCCCAGCACTGGCTGCATTGCCACTTGCCACCCTCCGCCCCCTGTGTCCGCATTTGACCCCCCTGGAGCATGGCTCGGCTCCTTCTCAATGGAAAACCAAACCGGTTCTTTGGAAGAACTGGATAAGAACCAACAAAGCACCAGCAATAGCAGTAGCACTGAACTAGCTCTAGCACCAACTTGGTGGAAATGGGGTGAGTGTTGTCAGAATGAGGGCTTTAAAAGATGGTACACACTTCAGCCACGGTACATCCAACAATATATATATGTTTATTATAAAATAATTCAACAGTAAAATTAATTTTATAACCAGCATTTTCTAAACCAAAATAAATAATAAACACATCATCATTTGACAAATATTACTATGGTGTAAACAACTAAACCAACAAACAAACAAACAAGCAAACAAATAAATAAATAAACAAACTTGGTACGTCTGTCATCTATGCTTATTTCTGAATCAATATTGAAGTCTTTTGATCAAAACCATTCCCATTAAAACCATCTCAGTCAAATTAATCATGTGGTTCCTGACAACTCTCACACACTAACATTTAAACTTTAACATTAAGCGTAATGTCAGTGTTTTAGTTGGTTAGATAATGTGTAACAAGGGGTTATGCAAATCAGAATCACAACATGGTGAGCAATATGCTGAGGCCAGGGTAAGTGTCTTGCACACACTGTCAGGATTTTATTTGGCATAAACACCTTTCCATTTTTTAACAATCCTTTATTTATGTCATAAACATGAAACTGGACAAGAGAAGAAAACGTGAATCAGCTTCAAAGTAGCGCGATTTGTTACTTTCTTTCATTTCTCAAACTGCAGTTCCTTTTTGTTTGGTTTCTGAAAGGTCACGTGTTCACTCATTTGGTATTCATAACTTTTTTTAAAAATGCCACTGATTATGACTGAAAACTTGTCGAAATCATGCCACAGATAAAGTAATGGCTACTATTACCACTTTACATCCAAAACTTGTTGCAAACAACTTATCCATATTTGATATCAATCTTTAACAAACACATTAAATATCAATCTGTTATCTGCCATTTTTAAACAATTCAAGCAATTTTTTTGCAGCCTTATCTCATCGATTTACAGTTTAAGTCTTGGGTGTATCAACGTTGATAGGCTATCCCTGCAGTATTGGTGGGGAAAAGGGCATGTTGATGCAACATGAGCATAACTTGGCTGATAAGGAATGCCAAAAATAGACAGCTTCATTTTGGTTTTTCTTGGTTTGGACCTTTTAGTCTGATATGTTCTGCTGTCCACGTCATTCTTAACTTAACTGTCACTGTGTTGTTTCTGCCTCCACGCCTTTTATGTGACTTCTCGGTAATGGCACACTGGTCATGTCTGTGTTATCGGTCTTTGTGTGAAGAAACATACTTTGTAGGTGAGCTAAATGATGGCTAAGCATCTCTTTGAATATTATTTCCTCTTTGGCTGACACAGACAAAGAGTGCCCCTATGAAATGGAAATGTCTGTTTCAGTGCTACAGTTTGAGTCTTTCGGGGAATGCTAAACACACATCACTTTACAGAGAAACAGAGAGAGCGGGGGAGGCACACTGAGCAAGAAAGTCAAACAAAAACAGCATGGTAGCTGCTGAAGAGAGCAAAGTATGTGTAAGAAATTCTCTTCTGTCACTAAAGTCAGATGTGCGATTCCCCCATCCACTGTAGGTATCATAAAGCAACCTTGTTCCCTAAATCTGCAGCATTCATTAGAAAAGAGACTTTCAAAATCCAGCAATCATGCTAAAATTCAACCTAACTGATTATAGACTACTACTCAAAATATCCTAAAAACTAGAAGTTTAACTTTGAGTGGTTGAAGCAAATTAAGATATTTTAAGTGTTCTGATGAAAGTGTAAAGACCTCTCTGTGCACAATGGTGCCAACACCATTTTTTTGTGCTGAAATTCCCCAAAATGTTACCTCTGTTTCTAGCCCATTTGCACTGACCAATAAGCCTGTTTAAAATTGCAATATGCATGATATGCTTTAAATTTGCTTTTGTTCAAGGCAATTTCAGAAAACAATGGAAAGACCTGGGTATGGTATCTTTAAAAACCACTGTGGGCGCATGAGATAAAACTAAAGCAAAAGGGTGAAAAAAATTCCACAAGCGTTGCATTCAGATGATGCGTGCTTCAAGGTTTATTTCTGACTCACAAAGTCTAATGCAAGATTCATTCATCGTTCTTCATTCATTATTTTTTTCATTATTCATTATTATTTATTGACTGGTTGCCAGTCAATCTCAGGGCTGACACACATGACAGCAACAAACAACCTTTCACGCACACACCTGTGGGCAATTTAGAATCACCAATTAACCTGATGAACATATTTTTGGACTGTGGGAGGGAGCCAGAGTACTCGGAGGGAACCCCCACATGCACGGAGAGAATATGCAAACCCCACACAGAGAGGCCTACCTTGTCTGAAATGGGATTTAACCTTCTTGCTGTGAGGCAGCAGCCCTTTGGAAATTATCAGCTGAACTATCATGCAAATGTGGACCAATTCAGAGACTGCCAGGGGGAGTTTTTCTTTTGCGATTGTTGTTGACAAAGGTCTTATCAGGAGTCTCCTTCTTTTATTTCTCTTTTGATTTCTCAGTGAAGAAGAGATATAGGAGACCATAGCTGCAAAAATATGAAATTATCACAATAACTTAGAGACATTTTTTAACACATACAGTCAATGTCTTCTCACTCAGTATGCCAATTTTATCAGTTAGATTGAGTATATTTGCCATGCATCTGTTTCGATGCAGTAAAATGGAACTCAAGCCAGCTGTCAGCCAGTCTCAGATTCACTGGTGATAATTTGGAACTGAATAATGAGAACTTGACAAATTGCTATCTGCTGACTTTACCAAACTGACAGAAAGAGAAGACCAAAGATATCTAGAAAACACCCACTGTTAGTCCAAAGATATAAAATCTACAACACCAAACTAACAAGGAAAGAAAGGATGATTATCAAAGGCACCAAAGCACTGGTCAGCTCTCACAGTTGGGGAACCAGCTCAGTCCCCCAGTGTGCTTCTGCACAGGAGCAAACGATGGAGGGAAAAGCTTGTCCTCCCTGTAGCCTCAAGCAGGATTAGTTCCCATCCATGCAGCAGATAACAAGGCAATTGTTTGGTTCCAGGACTTAACATTTACCGCTTACAAAAATAAGGACACTACCTCTCAAGGCAGAAAGTTAGAGTTAATTCTTTAAAGAAAGAAGATATAGTACAGAAAGCACTCCTGATATGAGAGATAAACTCCCCTGTGGTATCTCACTACAATGTTGTTTGTATTGTAATCAAAAAAATATTTACATGAAGGCAGAAAATGATACAGTAAACATTATACACTCACAAAATATTTACAGTCTAGCCTGAAGTTGCATTTTTTTCTTTGTGCATGATGTAAAAAGACACCAATTTCTTTGCAGTGTCCATGTTGACAACTTAGTAGGAATGTGTGACACAAAAGATATTTTTGTTTTCTCCTATGAGATCTGCTTTCTTCTTGCTTCAGAGTGCATTTTTCAGTCAGTATGCCTTGAAGAATGGCTGTTTCCTGACCTCCTACAGCTTATGGCATTAGCACAGAAACAAGAGAACAGCCTCTATTTCCCGGGAACCCCTCCTGACTTTACCCAAGGACACACAAACACACTCCCTCCACAAATTAGGAAGGCTGCAGCACATGGGTTTGCCTGAAAAGCTGCAGAGGGATGTTTTCTGTTTGCATTCTGTCTGCAGCATCTTATGTTGCCTGTGTTGAAATGTAAATAATGTATGTTCATGTTTAATAAGAACTGAACAAAGTGATAAAGAAATTGTCTTCTTCTTGCTTTAGCATCTGTTTGTTTGCCTACAGCTATGAATCCAGCATTCACTCTTTTCGCCCCTGGTGAGACAGTGACCCCTTGCCCCCCCAGCATGAAATACTTACCAGCTTTTGCACAGTTCAAACGAAAAATCCTTGATAAGGAAATAAATATAGTATGATTTGCCTGTTAACAGTGAGTTTCTTTCTAGTTTCGTTACAAAATCGAAGAACTTTCTGCAGGGTTGAGGCCACACAGCGACTAGCATGAATCTCGACATGTGGAAGGGAGGGGGAGCAGACAAACTCTCTTAAAAGCTTCAGCCTTGTTAAAGAGACTGCATTATTGATGGTGCATCTGTGGGCTGAAATAGTATCAGAGTGAGAAGAGTGAGACAGAAAGAGAAAGAGAAAAAGCAAAGTAGATGGAGATGAGTTTCTGTCAGAGAGGTACTATGGTTTTTAAGAAAGTTCAGTGGTGTAAATATAGAAGCATAGCTCAGGGGCACAAAGGAGGTATAAGATAGAGACATTATGTTTCTATAAAGTCACAGAAAGAACGTAGATTTCCATTTTTATAAAGTACCACAGCTATTACGAGAATGATTTAAAATTACCTTAGTGATTGAAAATCACTCAAAAAGGATGAAAGGAGGAAGACAATGTAGTTGTGATCAGGGCTGCACAGTTATGGCCAAATTATCGCTGCAACACACTAACGTGAGTTTCATACATTTTAGAGTGGTTTTACTGTGTTTATTTTGACAACATTTGAAAGCTCTGCTGTTTAGCTCAAACTGCCCTCTGGCATCTCTGTTTGCTCACAGTCAGTACTGTCTGTATTGTCTGTACTGTCTGTCTATACAGATTCCCTGCAGCTCTGTGTTCTGTGTTTCTTGTATTTGCACATATTAGGGTCATTTAATTCATGAATATGCATCCTTTGCAAACAAACATCCACACATAACTCTTTAGAAATCTGAGAAAATCACTGATTGTTTCATTAGCCTCTGCCTAATTACTATGCATTCATCTAGCAGCCGCTCCTTTATCAAAGGGGTCTTACAATAACACGTTGCTGTACGGTGCTTGAATCCATGGTTGCTGGCCAAATTAGCATGGCTTGGCTAAACAAGGCTCCATTAATCACACAGTGATCTCATTATTTTTGGATCACAGATCACACTGAGCCTATAATCCCACAGCATTGGTTTATTTTGGTATTTTATGAGTCAATAAGTGATTAAATTGAGATGGAGCTCAGAGCAAACTAGTATACTAATACAAAGGGTTTGCTGTAAAAACAGGTTTCTCTTTTAAGCAAGTAAATGTGGTTTGAAATAAAAAAAACATGCCTGTATGGTACTGAAACCTGGTTTTACATTCTGTTGTGTAGGGAAACCCCTAACTTTACTTAAAAAAACAAACCTGTATTAAATGCATAGAGAAGTAAATTTACTGTTACTTACGCTGCCAGAGATGGCGCTACCAGCTTTGTGAGTTTTTATGTGATTGAACGGTCAAATAAATTGCAAATTAAAACATTAAAACAAAAGAAAATATGTCTGCAGACACTGCAGAAATTAGAGAATCATCTTGGCATCACAGGAACTGCTCTAGCTTGGTTTGGATCATATCTGTTGAGTTGTTCTCAGTTTGTTCATGTGAACAATAAATCCTCCATGGTGCATTATGGAGTTTTTCAAGGTTCAGTACTTGGTCCGATTCTTTTCAACTTATACATGCTTCCTCTTGGTAGTATAATTAGGAAACACTCCATAAACTATCACCTTTACGCAGATGACATTCAGCAGTACTTATCGTCGAAGCCAGAGGAAACCAGCCAGTAATCTAAACTTAAAACTTGCTTCAAAGACTTAAGGATGGATGAGCAGAAATTTTCTACTTCTGAACTCAGATAAGACTGAAGTCATTGTTATTGGACCTAAACACCTCAGAGAGGCTATTCTTTAACCAGATAACTACCTTCGATGGCATCAGCCTGGAACCTGGCTCCACGGTTAGAAACCTAAGAGTTCTTTTTGGATCAGGACCTGTCCTCTGACTCTCACATCCAACAGGTCTCCAGGACGGCGTTCTTTCATCTTCCTAATATTAGAAAAATCAGACACATCTTGTCTCAGGGTGATGCAGAGAAGCTAGTACATGCTTTCATTTCCTCCAGGTTAGATTACTGCAACTCTTTTATCCAGTTGCCCTAACAAGTCTACTAGGACTCTTCAGCTAGTTCAGAATGCTGAAGCCTGGGTTCTGACTGGGACCAGGAGGAGGGAGCATATCTCCCCACTGATAGCGTCTCTACACTGGTTACTTATAAAATCTAGAATAGAAATTAAAATTCTTCTTCTGACTTACAAAGCTCTTAAAATCCTATCTTAAAGAGCTTATCGTGCCGTATTATCCGTCTAGACCTCTCTGATCTCCTGCAAATTAATATTCCATCCCTTTCCCTTAGATCTTCCTCCTCCCTCCATCTCAATGTGCCCACTGCCCGTCTTTGCACTATGGGGAGCAGAGCTTTTAGCTGCTCTGCTGCCCAACTCTGAAACTCACCGCCACCAAACCTCCATAACTCTGCCACCCTGCCCATCTTCAAATCCAAACTCAAAACTTATCAGGCTGCTCTTCTCTGGAATCATTTACTGATTGAGGTTCGGGGGGGCAGACACCCTCTCTACTTTAGGGCTGTCACTTTTTCAATAAAAAAAAAACTGTTTTTCGTTCAAATATATTCGAATACCGCCCCCTTCCCCGCTCTCCTAAACAGTTTCCTTAACAACAGAAGAAAGCTCCGACAGCTTTGAATAAGATAGTAAGGTAAAACATATAACTGATACTCAAACTGAACAGCCGAAAGCTGATTGACTGACTGATTGATTGACTGATTGCTTGATTGATTGATTGACGGCAGCATCTTCTGAGTGGCTGAACTCGTGTGATGTCAGCAATATCAAATTTTAAACAGTTCATGGTTGTGTTTAATTTAAATATGTTGTGGCATATTGAATAATGCAATATAATAATGCATCTAAAACAAATGTCAGTCATGTTATGTTGCATAACCTACGTTTTTTGCTTGCTCAATATTTAATTTCACTTTTTGTTTTTATTTTATTATAATTATTTTTTGTATTCCACGAATGAATTAAAAATCTAATTAAAACACAGTGACGGCTATTTATTTTTTTGTTATTGAATGGAAAAATCTTCTTACTTCGGAGACTTACTATGTCCTCCGTTGGTTTAGTTTAAAAGCCCCTGCTGATATGTGTTTTTAAAGTCCTTAAAGCACAATAAATGGCCCTCTGTCCCAGTATGGGTCACTTTCAGAGAAAGTTGTTTCGTAGCAGTTTTCTTTAACCACTTGGCTTGGGTTTCAGAGAAGCAATTGTCCATCTAATCCTTTAAGAGATGACAGTGGCATTTTCAACAACATCCCAGCCTATTAACATCACCTTGGGATTACCTTCAGCGAAAGGACGAGCTGATCGAGATAGGAGGGGAAGAAAGATGAGGAGGAAAAGGATGACTCAAATGAGATTTGGATGATGGTACTGTGGGCAAGCAGCTCAGCTCTCAAACGTGGACTTAAAAACTCATTTTGTTTGACACAGAGCTGCACAAAAATAAACATGGAGTAACATACAAAGCTCGCAGCACAAAGACGTATCCTCTAATAGCCTGAATTCCTTATCAGTCCAAAAGAGGAGACTTCTCCTGTCAAGCAAACAAATTTGTCAGATTAATTCAGATTCCACACACTGGCCCGAATCTAAATGTCAACGGTGCCCCTGCGTGTCTTTCATCACTCTGTCGTCTGTCGCAGAACACAACGGTAAACAGCATACAGCCGTCATCCACCGCTCTGCCGCCAGAGACCCCATGCTAAGGAAATTGGCATTTCCACGGCCCCAGCCAGATAGCAAGAAATGATGCAGACAGTGGCACAGGAGGATGCTGCCAGAACTGACCTTATGTCTCACCTATGAACTTTTTCAGCTTACTTCTACCACACACTGAGTCTATGAAATGACTTTTATATGCAAATTTTTGGAACAAATATATTACAAGAAGATGTCCCTTGCAAAAGAAACATGATATAGCTTTCAAAGTTCAAAAAGAGCCATAAAATATCACGAGAAAACCCAAATGTCATAGGTGTATGTGTCAGAGTACATTTACTTTCATAAAAACAATACTCAGGAGATGGCCAAAGAACCAATTTTTTTCTTCCTAGTACACACAGGCTCATTATGCACTGTGTTAAAGATGTAGAGTAGCAAAGGAGTGAGAGAGATGGAGAGATGAGGAAGATGAAGAAGAAGAAGAAGAAGAAGAAGGCACCTTTTACTCAAAATGTGCCTGGGGAGGGAGAGAGATAAAAAAAAATGACGGAAGCAGGGAAGTGGTCTAAAAAAAATTAAATAAATAAAAAAAAGCAGCAAGGACCGCCTTTTGTCTGTCTTCCAGTCGGTCTGTTAGCAAGTAATGAGCTCCTAATTGTGTAGCCAGGCCATGAAGTCACTGCAGGGGTTGAAAAGTAACAGAAGTGAGCTATATCTGCCAAAACACTGGGGCAAAGAGAGCAATGGAGGAACTAAAAGAGAGAGAGCACAAGGTGAGTAGGGGAAGAAGTAAAATAATGTGAGATGGAGACACTATATTAAGAGTCGGGGGTAAATGGGAAGGAGTGGGGGGGGTGACTGAGACACTACAATGGAAATGTTTCTTTCAACAGAATGTAGATGAGGGAAGAGAGAGAGAGTGCCAGTGGCCCTTGTCTGTGCTCTCTATCTCTTTCTCTACGTCTGTCTCATCTCTCTTTTTCTCTGTATAATATAATATCTACTCAGCTGAATGGTAATGAGTCAAAATGCTATTGAGTCAAATGCAAAGGCTTTAGTATAAAAGGTGGAAGGTGCGTGAATGGTTCTCACGGTGGCAGTGGATGTTGTAACTAAAGGTCAGTCCAATAAGATTTTAGTCTATGTGCGGTCTGTAAAAGGCCAACTTAGACAGGGAAAGGACGTGACAGGAGAGGACATGAATGGAGATGAGGGAGGTCATGAGCAATACAAACTAGTTAACTGTGCCCAGGATACTGAGCTCTAAACAAGGGTGTGACTTATTTTCATACTCTTTGTTCATATTTGCCTTTTCTCTGCTTTAGAAATTGAATAGTATCAAATTAGCATTTTCCCCCTATAAATTAATGTAAGATACAGCCAGTTCATCCTTCCTGGTACCAGTTCAATACCTGAGAGAAGTAATCAGGTGTCAATGACAGTTATGCTAATAATCATAGGGATGTTTGCGTGACTGCTTTCAGATTTTTACAGCCTGGCTCAGAGGATGTAGGACTTAATTCATGGGTTTGACAGTTAGTCCCAGCTGATTAAAGAACATAATGAAATAAATCTGGGACAACAGAACTTAATGACTTCAAGGACACAGTCATTTGTTTGACACATCTCTAAAAATATAACTGTTGCAAGGACACTGTTTTGTAAAGTGCAGCTGCCTAATTCATTTTGTACTGGTTTTAAAATATTGGGTCGAGAAACAAAGAGGTCTACTAAACGCATGCTAATGCTAATTAATCCTAAGAACAGGGGCATGCCTAGAGCTAAGTGAGTCTGACCAAAAACAATATCTTAATTTTTCTTTTTTGAAAAATAAAACTGCCCCTTCAGGCCCTGGGATTATGTCATGGTCAATTAGTACATGACTGTAAGTTTTTTCTTAACATCAAGTCTGGCATCCCATTTTTTATGTAATCAATTCATTCAGTATTTCACCCAATGGCAGCCAGAGTGAGTTCTGAGAGTAAAACACTGCATCCTCTGTCACTTGTTTGTTTCAAAAGGTTCAGCAGATAAGATCCATGCAAAGAGCTGTATACTCCCTGCTAAGAGATCTCATGTTTGGTGTGAGGAGGCACTGGTGGTATCAGTATTGGAGCCACTCTAGGCTTTCTTTCACTCTACAAAGTATTTACTTTCCCACTGTGTGACAGAGAATGGGTGGAGATAATTTCTCTGTTTTTCTGTGCTTTTGTGAAGTGTGCACTCAGTACTTTGTCATCTAAATATACCTCAACCTGATCAGAGTGTGGCTTGCCCCTGTTGTGACTCCTGAATGCCACTTTTATTCAGCTTTGCTGGAGAGTCTGTTTCATGCAACATTACCTCTCTTCTGAGAGATCTGCTGCATTACTCAGATCTGTAATTCTGTTATTTTCTCTCACACACAGCTGCAGACCTGTATGTTGTCATGGAAATGGCTTAAAAGTACCCTTACATTGCATCCAGAAAAAGCTTCATATAGGCACTCAAAGGGTTCTCAGAATGAAGGCTATTTCCTCCTAACTGCATAACGTGTCAGTGTTCCTGCTGCTTCTGATCACATGCAGACTCACGCTCAGAGCTGCAGTGCTGACATCTTTATGGATCCCTCAGGTCAGTTTCACCATCAACAGACATTTCTCCTCAAAACTACTGCTCCTTATGGCTTTTGCTGTATTTGAAAGCAGGCACAAAATGCAAAGAGAAACACTTTGGCAGCACAGTGACCAGGTGACTGTGAACATGCATCAGTCTGCACCAGCCAATAGCACTGTCCACTTCATTCCTCTTCAGTGCAGCTGCAGCAGCACCATCTGCGGTAATGGAATGGGGGGACGGCTGTGATGGTGGATGTGGGTGGAAGCAGTGGCGGTTGTCTGACAGAGACACACTGCTTGCAGTGCTCTGCATGCCACCATTAGAGACACCAAACCAAATGAAAACAAATGGCCTCCTCTAAAAGCAGCTCCCACACTTTGGGCTTGGTTTTAGAATTTTTTTTTATTTCTTCCTCTGGGTTTATTTGCTTTCATGTGAGTTTGCACTGAGTTAATTGGGTTTGGTTTGAGAGTCCCATTGGTACTGATCTTTGCAAACCTGGAAAGGGTTACCTAAAAGCAACACTGCATGTTTTTTTCCACATAATTCTGTGTGTGTGTGTGTGTTTGTGCGTGTGTCTGTGTGTGTCCATGTGTGACTGTATGTTTGTCCTTGGGTGAATTTGTACTTTCCCACTGCAACATGAACCTGCAAGTGTCTGCAGTTTTGTGTATCAACATTTATGTGTTGATACGCGTCCGTCCATAAATCTCTCGAGTGTCTGCTTGTGTGTGAGTGTGTGCCGGTGCAGTGAAGAATGTACGACTGGCTGCAGAGGTCAGTGAAGGAGGAATCTATCATAATCCATCATAATCAGCAGCTGTGCTGTTCCTTGAGGACAGATGAGCCCCTGACCCATAGCGGACACGGTGGAGATGAGAATCACATGAGGGTGAAATGTGATGTTTACCAGCACCACTGGGTACTCTGGAAGACTTTTTACTGGGCAGTGGGTGGACAACACAAGCAGGTCAAGACTTCTAGACATGTGGTCCTTAATGTGGTCATGGCTCAAAGGCTTATGGCTTATTGCCCTTTTACATTTCAAACTGCATCAGAAACATTAAAATGTTGGAGAAATTAAAGCCACTATCTTCACAGTTTAGGCATTAGTGAAACCTGTTCTTATAATAATTACCAGTTCGATATTATATATGACATTTATTTTGTTTCCTGTAAGCAATTTTTATCCCATCATAGAAGATTTATAGGAAAAAAGTGTTCCTTGCCACAAAAAGATTAGAAATGATTGGTCACCAGTTTCTCCCTTCATAAAGTGTTTTTCTGATATCTCAACTTACGTACAGTACACTGAACTCAGGTCAGCATTACTGTTTTTTATGTACTGGATTGGTGCCAAAGATGTGTACACAAAGTCAACTAAAGGATCATCATCATCATCATCATCATCATCATCATCATCACACTAGCCAGCACTGAATTATTATTATACACAAATTGCTAGATAAGCTTTTTGAAGACTTCAGATAGGTTAAACTGGCAGGGATAATCATAAGGTGAATAGATAAATATATAGATAAATACCTTATTAATCCCAGAGGGTAAACTGTTTAATAAGCTTAGATTAGTTTTTGTCAATAGCAACATAAGGTGCCAAAGAGCGCTATTATTTTCCTTTCTGACATGTGAAGTTAATTTTTATTTCACGCTGAGACAGTGAAGCCTGTTTCTGTACAAATAAAGTGATGTGTAAATGCAAGCATTTGCAAGCACGGGACCCCATTGAAGATAGATGTAGAGAGGGACATGGAGGAGGAAGATTGGAGAGTCCTGGAGGGTGTGTAGGTTGGAAGGAGATCAGAAAGGTTTGGAGGTGTGAGGTTTTGAAGAGCCTTGAAGGTGAGGAGGAGAATCTTATAGTCAATACGGTGTTTGATTGGCAGCCAGTGGAGCTGTTGAAGAACAGGAGTGATGTGATTTGTGGAAGCGGTTCTGGTGATGATCCGGGCAGCTGAGTTCTGGACCAGCTGGAGTTTATTGAGAAGTTTGAAAGGTAGACCAGGGAGGAGGGAATTGCAAAAGTCATTTGAGGTGGCCAGGGCATTGACGAGGACAGCAGTACTCTTAGGTGTGAGAGAAGGGCATAGACAGTTGATGCTGTGTAAGTGGAAATATGCTGACCAAGTGATGTTATTGACGTGCGCTTCAAAGGACAAAGTACTGTGAAGGATGACACCCAGGCTCTTTACTTTGGGGGGGAGAGGGACTGTGGGGTTTCCATGTTACTGAGAGGTTGGGAGACTTGGCCAGAGTGGATTTAGAGCTGACAAGAAGAACTTTGGTTTTACTGCTTATGATTTTGAGAAAGTTGTGAGTGAACCAGGATTTAACTTCAGCGAGGCAGTCAGAGAGGGATAAGGGTGGAAGGACAGAGTTAGGCTTGGAGAAGAGATACAGCTGGGTGTCATCTGCTTAGCAAGGAAAGTGATTTGCAAATTTCCAAAAGAAATTTTGATGATGTAGTTTTGACCAATCAGAGTTAAAAAAAAAAAAAAAAAAAAAAAACTTCAACGTAGATGGGTAATTGAAGAAAGCCAGGTAATAATATTTTATTACTGTATATCTGGAATGATTGTCATATGTTGAGTCAAGGTTGTACTGCAGCTACCTGCCACTAGCCAAAGCTGTACCTCCAGTTAATTGCCACTGTGTCATACTGCAATACTGCTTTACTACACAGATGTAAACAGGTGCAGGCATTTATCACAGAGATAGTGTTGTTTGTAGACTCAGGGCTCCAGACTAACATTTTGTAAAGGTTGCACCGGTGCGCCTAACTTTCGGTCACAGAAGAACGTAGAGAGATGAGGTGCTTCACCAGGTTCACCAGTGTGACCTAGAAAAAATATTACTCTCACTCTTAAAAATTTTAGTTGCAAATGCAACCAAACTGGTCACACGCTGGAGCCCTAAGGCTTTCGGGTCAAATTATGAAACTTAAGCAGACATGTGGACACCTAGCAAACCAATTAGTCATTCCTTACCTTGACTCTGTTTTCCTGTGTTTAGCCAAGTCAACAAATGAGCTTAAATTTGACCGTTTCCTGAGTGTCTTGTTATCTTTAGATCAGTAAGTTTGTCAAAAGTTTACTTATAAACAACAGTAAAAAGAAAAAAAAAGTATCAGAAGTAAGAAGCACATTGTCTTGTGTCCTTTGACCAACAAAGCCTCACATCTTGACAAAGTGGGGGATTAGTTTTCTCCGAAGACTCAGAAATAAAATGGTAAATCACATTAACAAAGGAAAATGTGCCTGGGAAAAAATGGAGAAACAATATCATGTCCAACAAGATATAAGAGCAAACAGAAAAATATACAACACAGGACTACTAATCAGTGGCCTAGTGCACTGTCAGGACATCAAAAGCAATGGAATATCATTACACAAGTCTCCTGAGCACACTGATATAAAGACCCATCCGAGTCTTTGGAGATCCCACCAATCTGTCATTAGTATCTGGAGTCATTAGGCACAGGATGGCCAGGCTGACATATCGTCCTGGGCAAAGAAGAAATTAGTCAAATCCTGGGCCTGCAGCGTCTCATTAGAGCAGGCTGCACAGCGACGGACTCAATTACTGTCTCTGACACACTGGACCCTGGTAAGACTGATGGTTCTGGCCCTTTAATGACCAAAGACAGGCCTGAACTTCCTGTCCTCTCTACCACTCTTCAGCTTACCTACCTCTACTTGCATTTGCCCTCACATACCTATCTTCCACAACCCTTAATCTAAGAATACCAGAAGTTCAGAATAGATTTCTGCTTTTCAGGAACCCCCTTTGGTCTTTGGTATTCAGTGAATGAGAGAAAAGAATTAATTCTGTACCTCGCGCTGGAGGCTTCTGCGGAGCCATGGCTGACGGTAAGACAGCATTAAGGTAATTAACATGAGCTTTGCATTTGATTGTGACTGGCGGGACCGCCTCTGTCAACAGCAGGAGGGATCAGGTGATTAGTTCCTGTGAGGATGAACGCTTCACTACTCCTGGTCCCCGTCCAAGAGAGGATTACCCTTTTTAACATATTGCACATTCACACTGCACCTTAGCAGCACACAAACACACATTTACGCAGCCAGAAATGCAAAATGTCTTCTGGAGAGGGAGAACCCTCATGAAGGAGTCAAAGAATGTGCACCTTTGAAGCGAGGTGCTGACAGCTGAGAAGTTAAGCCATGTTTGTGACAAGTCAGAGGTGAAGCTACATCTCCTCCTCACATTAACTTTCTGCTTCTGCATCACTTCACCTTTCCTCCTTCAAACAGGCATAGAAATGATCCCTGCTGCCTACCTTCACCCTTTTATCATCCATTTACCAAACATAGCTATTCCTAGCATACAGATCCATTAAATGAGTGGGTTTTAAAGAGTGTTATAATGAGAAATTCAATATCAATTACAAGAGGTCTTGAGTTGGAGCTTTGAAAACAATTGTGACAAATGAGCAATTATTTCAAGTCAGCCTGATTGAGATTGATAGTTTTTATTTATGCACTGACATGAAGGAAAAGTTAATAGCTTTTACATCCCAAGACTGAAATTTCACCTGAGAGGTTTGCAGAATCGAGTGTGTGTCCCTATGAGTGAGCACACAATTATTAGTGACTAGAATTCTATTGGTACTCTAAACCTGAACATCAATCTGTTGCAGAGACATTGTGTTTAAATATTTTTTTCCCTGGTGGAAGGTGTTGTATCAGAGTAAGGGGGGGTTCACCTCGCTTTTACTCTCCTGAGCATATATTTGGACTCTAAGAATAGGCTTACTGAAATCCACTCTAAGGAATGGATTTAACTTGTCATAATAGAGACTGAAATTATTACTGATGCCTTTATTTGACCTACAAACACAGAGGACAAACAGCTTGAACCTTATCATTTTTTCATACCTTGTTTTCCAAACACTGGCAATAATTTTTACTCCCAAATGTTTGGTACTCATGATTTCTACATTTATTTTTCTTCTGTTAAGATTGTCATTTGCCATTGATGAATGACAAAATCTCAGGTAATTCTCTAGTTTTTATGCCTTATAGCCTTCAGTGCCTGAGACATGCTTTGCTGCTGTCAATCCAAGTGTCAAAGAGGTCCTTCAGAATGTCTCTCATATTAATGTACTGGTTAAGGGGCAATGTCACGCTGTACCATATTTGTTTTTAGATTGTTGGAAAAAAACATTGAGTTAAAGGTTTAAAAATGCTAGTCATAGTATTTGGATGTCTTTAGAAATCATTCTGCTGATGGATACAGTTGAAAAATCTGAGAATCAGCAAAGAGACACTGTAGGAGGCAGGGTAGGACAAGCCCCTGAGTCTAGGAAGGGAGGAAAACTGTCAAATAGTCATTAACAGTGATTCACCATGAGTGATGTGTTTTAACAGCTCATGTATGTTTGATGAACTGCCTTTTTCAACCAGGATTACCAAAATTATAAAACCCTTGAATTTATCTTTGGTAACTTTGAATCAAACACAAAAAAAGGCAGCAAAAAAGTTCTCTGACACCGTCATAGCCCTTGATCCTCAAATATAAGACCTTGTACAACTCAGTCATATTACTGTCGAAAAAGACAAACAGCAACATTATTTGTAGAGTGTGAAAAATAAATCAGTGCAGCTCTCAAGTTTCACACTCTGTAGCACCTCAATTATAAATGTCAGTTCTGTTCAGCAAATAGCTTGTTCCACGAGCCAGCATTCCTTTCCAGCGAGTTTTGGAAATGGAGGCTACCCCTGACCTATTAGGTAATCCTAAATCACAGTGTTGTGTAATGAAAGGAGGAAAACATGTTGCTGAAGGTCTCTGTAATCCTGAAGATTAATTGTATCCCAGGGATAATAAATAAGCAGTAACATTGTGTTTCTAAAACAGGTTTAACCTAAAATGCTCAGGGAGAATTTGCATAATTTAAACACAGGACACTGAATGCTACATAATCACACTTGGCATGCAAAAGAGATGAACGAGGGAAACAAACGGGAGCGTGATTGCAATCAAAAAAACAGCTCTGAGTCAAAATAACCCTTTTACCTCTGATTAGATGTTTGGAAAATTGCATCTAATTACAGCATCCAGAGCGGGTGGATAGAGCCTGGCCACTCACTGGAATGATGAAACCAATAGAGCTGTATCTTGACTACAAAGCAATTATGAACAAGGCTAAAGGTTACGTCCACACTAAATCAGCTCGGCATAATCATCATTACAAGCTTCTGACAGCTGATATGTACACTACGCAAATATGCATGACAAGGCATGAATGGGCAGACATGAAAATAAACTACGGAGTGTGCATTTATGTTTTGAGAATTAAATATTAGGGTTTTATTTGAACAGTCATCTCTTTAACAGACACCGATCATCACAAATTGTTTCATTTCTTTATGTTTTTCTCATTCTTGATCATCTGTGGCTTCTATTGACTGAAGACAGTCAGATGGAGATTATTTAGTTTGCTTGGATTCCTTTAACTTGAGGACAAGGGGTTATCGTTTGTTTTTCAGCGATTCTCTGAGGTTGATTAGAAAATGCTGAGCTTGGTATTAAGGCCAAAGTTCTTCATTCTCTCAAGAGACAAATAGAAGCTATGAAACTCCAAATTTATAAAAACCGTAGTCACACCACGCTTACTTTCACCCAGGTCAGCTAGCAAACAAGGAATCAGCTGCCCTGATGTTATCTGTGCCTCTCTCTGGGTTTTTGTTGACCTTTAAGGCAGTATTTGTTTGGTTTGACAGAGGGAAGCAGGAATTTCGGTCCAAAATAGCCTGTCAGTGTCTACACTGACTGCCACGGCGGCTGTGAGACACAGGACAGCAAATGACTGCTGATCACAGGGGGACAGCAGGGGAGCCAGCTGTCAGCCTGCCAGGGTTCGTTCCCTGTCTGACAGCAGGCAATGCTGCACAGGGGACCCATACAGCAGGGTCATGCTCCTCTCAAAGAGAGGGGGCGCCATGGATGAAGATAAAAGTTGGGGGAGCAAGGTGACTGTTCAGAGGAGAATGGTGCGACTGCGTTGCTGAAAACAAAATAAGCCCAGAGGGGCCCCAGCAAAGTTCACATCCACCAAATAGTGCATTTCTGGTCTGAATCAGTCACAAGGCATCGGACACATCAAGGTCAAACATTTCTATAAGGGATCATTACTTTGGTGAAAATTTAGCAATGACTGCCAGTCTCATTTAGATAAAACAGACACCTATAAAGTTAAATGTCTTCAGTCTAAGACTGCAAGTTTTTACAGTCAACTTCCTTCAGTCTGTTTGTTTGTGTGGTCAGATTACAATTAAATGAAGGAAATGTTGAACATTATCTGAAATAGTAAGTAGCTGTTAAACTTACATTATCAGAGGGTAGTTGGGTTGGTTTTATGTTGCTAGCAAAACATATTTGCATAATGAGGAAATAACTAAAAATGTTACAAAGAGATTGTGACGGCCTCCTGCCTCTAGGGCCTGCTGTGTTTTGTGTTCTCTTGTCTGTTGTCTTGTCTGTTGTCTTGTCTTCTGCAGGTTGTGGGTGGGGCTTGCCACACCTGGGTGGACCTGGCCAGTCCACAGGTGTTAAGAGCTGGCATTATTCTACACACTGCTCTCTGTCTCTGCCTCTGTCGCTGTCGCTGCCTCTGCCTCTGCTTCTACCTCTGGCTCTGGCTCTGCTTCAGCTTCTGCTCCGTTACCTACCTGGCGTGGCTGTAGAATCGCGGCCGCGTTTCCTCGGCGCATCATGTTTTTGTTCTAATTAACTTGTTAGTTCAGTTTGTCGCTTATTATGATTGTTTTGTAATAAAATAATTTTGTTTTTTACTTTAACCCACACCTCTCGTCGTTTTCTGTCATGGCTTTTGAGCCAGGTCGTGACAAAATGGGGGCTCGTCCACTTGTTTCGCCTGTGCGCACCGTTCGTCATTCATTCATTCGGTTTGTGTTTGAGCTCTGAAGGTTGTGAATGAAGTGACGTCACCGTGCTTACTACGGAGAGGCGGGAATCCGGAAATTGCAAGTGCTTTGTTGGAAATGTTTGGCACGTGCGCGGAGAGGTATGGTTGTTTTGGAATTAATTCGTTTCATGTTTAAAAATAATTTGTTTGTTTAATATTTGCTGTGGCTGCTTTGCATTTAAGTAATTTTTTTTTCTTTGTTTTTTTGAGCACCCTGATCAGCTTAGCCGGCGGGCAAGCAGGACTTGTCACTTTATTATTTTGTTTTTTTTATTTTTTATTGGCGAATCCTGAGGAGGGAGCGCTCTGGGCTCGGGGTATTACAATCGGCTGTGTCCATGGTCGAGAGTGGTATTTCTGGTCTGGTGACGTTTCGAGCTCGGCAAGCCATTGAAGACGTCTATTTGAGGCTCAAGGTAGATCTGTGAGTAGGCAGTCAGGGTTTGGGGTGTCTCAACATTTTTTTCCCCGTTTGGTAAAGTTTGGGGTTAATAAAAGCAGCTCGGTAAGTATTTGGTATTTGATACCACTTTGTGCGCGAGGTTTCTGGTAAGTAAATTTGTTAATCTTTGATTTGAACCGCTGTAATAATAGAAAAATGTCTGATATTTCCGATTTTGTTAAAGCTCCCTCTGAGGACTTTTTGAACAGATGCACGAAGGAACAGTTATTAAAAATCGCAGAGCATTTTGAAATTGAAATTTCGGACAAGCGGTTAAAGGACACGGTAAAGAGTATTTTAACAGCTAATTTAACTGAGATGGGTGTGTTGGCTGTAGAGCCCGTGTGTCCTCCTGATAGTCGTTTTTCTCCACCGTCCAGTACAGCATCCAACTTCACTTTCGAGCAACAAAAAGAAGTCTTACAGTTGCAATTAGAACATGACAGAATGAGACAGTTGGAAATTGAAAAGCAGTTGGCTATTGAAAAGTTGCGTTTTCAGACGGAACAGGCTAAGCTGCAACTTCAGCAATATAAACTGGATTTAATGAGAAGCGGTAAGATAGTTGGTGATGGTTCTTTTGAGGCGGATGCGTCTTCTTGTTTGCAGGGGTCTTCTGAATGTTTCGACGTTTTAGGTAATCTTAGGTTGTTGCCTAAATTTAGTGAAAAAGACCCGGAGACGTTTTTCTCGTTGTTCGAGCGTGTTGCGGAGACGAGAAAGTGGCCTGAGTCCGCTCTTTCTTTAATGTTGCAGTGCGCGCTGACCGGTAGAGCGCAGGAAGCGTATTCAGCTCTGTCCGCGTCAGACAGCAAGAATTACAGCCTTGTGAAAGCGGCTGTATTAAAAGCTTATGAGCTCGTACCTGAAGCTTATCGCCAACGGTTTCGTACGTGGAAAAAATCTGAAAGCCAAACGCATCTCGAGTTCGCTCGTGATTTAACTGGACATTTTACGCGTTGGTGTTCGGCGTTAAAAGTTAACACCTTTAACGATCTGAGTGATCTGATACTGTTGGAGCAGTTTGAAAACTCTGTCCCCGAGAACATCGCACAACATATTAGTGATCATAAGGTGAAGACTGTGAACGAAGCCGCTGCCCTGGCTGATGACTATGTGCTGACGCACAGAGGGTCATTCGGAGAGTTGCGCGCTCATGGTGCCAGTCTTGGTGAGCGTACAGGTGCCGTGAGTAATGTTCCTGTGGGTAAGTCTGACTTTAGAGAGCAAAACACGAGAAAGTCAGATAAAATTTGCAACTACTGTCACAAGAAAGGACATTTTAAGGCTGACTGTTTTGCACTCGAGGCCAAAGCTGAACAGAGTGGACCTGCGGGGACCCTCTCGTTTTCTTGAACTCCTTACAATGTCCCAATCAAAGATTAATCAGATGGTCTCTATTCCTTCAGTCTCACTGGCTTGACATACGACATATAAAAGGGTCTGACAATGTGGTGGCAGACGCATTGTCCAGAGCCCCTGTCCAGTAAAGATAGCCAAGTGTTTTTCCTATGTTGTTGTTTTTTTTTCCTCGTCCCACGTGTTTTTCTCCCCTCAACCCTCTTAAATTGCTCCCAGGTACCAGGTTGCTGAGGTGGGAGGGGGTGATGCAGGTGAAGGAAGAGGTACTAACGATAAACATGGGTAGGTTTTTGTACCTATTGTAAAGGATAGTGACTTGCAATTTGGATAAGTATGTAAATAGTTTAATGTAATGTTAAAGATGAAGGAAAAAGTAAATAAATTTTGATCTGGTTAAATTGAAGAATTTCTTGTTAGCGCTGGGTGATTGAGGTTCTGGGGTAGGAACCCAGTTTTTATGGAGGGGGGTGTGACGGCCTCCTGCCTCTAGGGCCTGCTGTGTTTTGTGTTCTCTTGTCTGTTGTCTTGTCTGTTGTCTTGTCTTCTGCAGGTTGTGGGTGGGGCTTGCCACACCTGGGTGGACCTGGCCAGTCCACAGGTGTTAAGAGCTGGCATTATTCTACACACTGCTCTCTGTCTCTGCCTCTGTCGCTGTCGCTGCCTCTGCCTCTGCTTCTACCTCTGGCTCTGGCTCTGCTTCAGCTTCTGCTCCGTTACCTACCTGGCGTGGCTGTAGAATCGCGGCCGCGTTTCCTCGGCGCATCATGTTTTTGTTCTAATTAACTTGTTAGTTCAGTTTGTCGCTTATTATGATTGTTTTGTAATAAAATAATTTTGTTTTTTACTTTAACCCACACCTCTCGTCGTTTTCTGTCATGGCTTTTGAGCCAGGTCGTGACAGAGATATCCAAATAAACATACATCTACATCTTAACTCTTAAGTTTAATTATGCAATATATAACAACGAATTACCAACTGCAACCATCACTGTAAAACACAACAACTACAAAACATTCTGCGGTTTGAAATATTTACTTCTCAGGTTGATCAGGATGCATTTGTTTTTGTTGACAATGTCAACAATTTTTATCGTATTATGGAGGTTGTAAAGTTTCCCTGTCTCCAAAGTAGAAGTTGTTTTGGATTGATATGCTTTCTTAGTTTTGTAGCCTTAATATAAGTCAGTAAATTCATCTTTTAATAGGCAAATTTTCTTCTTATTGTGACACAATTTTAGTCCTGAACAACTTGGTTTACTGACCGAGGTCATTCTCCAACTTAAGATTGTGGCTTTTTTGGATAATCCTAGACATTACACAATCATAAACCAAGATTCCAACATTTGAAGGATTCAACACTTTTGTTACAAAGCTCTGATGTTTCTTAAATCACAGTATCAGAGTTTTCTTAACTTATAGGTGGATTAAGCACTTCTCTTACTGCCTCCATGTTTGCCTCACTTTCTCTTTGCTTGGAATGAAAGGCCAAAAAGAGATTGCATTTTAAACTACATGCTCTAGCAGTGGTAAAATTACATCACCGAGGTGGTTTATATTAAACACACACTTTTTGTCATATTTGATCGATTACTGCAATGAAATTCCTCCTCTCTTTCCGTTACAGTTAATCTAAATGAAGTCCTCCTTTCTCTCCACATGATCATTACTTGCTGTGAGTGTTATGCTGCCTTAGAAGACAATGAATGGTATTCTGGTGCTCTTCTATCTCTTCGTCCACAGGGTGTCTTTACCCCATGGGATTATTCTAAACTGTAAAACAATGGGATATCACTTATAGAGGGGGAAGGCTGTTTCAACCGATAAGAAAGAAGTGCAGTGGAAGTGGAAGTTTACCATTTTCCCATTTCAAAAATGGTTCATGGAAGAACTTTGTCTATCTTTGCTCTGTGGTATGTGTCAAATGTATATGTGTGCATTTAAATCTTTTTCAAAACACACTAAAAGTTCAGTGTGTCCAAAAACTTCTACTGTTTTTGAAAGCAACTGTACAATTTGTAGTGTCTCTTTATCCTGGTCTGACTGCAGCAGAACAGAAACACACATGAACACTCATGCAGGTGAACACACGGGTCAGCCCTTGCTCTAGAATAAAAAAAGCTTAGTACAAAATACATTTAAAAAAATCTTAGAGTCTAAAAAATAAGATTCTATATGAATATAAATGATCAAGTCCTCCTATCGTCTGAATCTTAATACAGTCAATGCTCAACTCTGAGCAGAAATCTAAGTCATTAATGAGTGAGTTCAAATTAAATCCCAAAGTCCTTAAAATCAGGGTTTAGGTGGGACTTGAGTCTGAGTTCTGGATTGAGTCCTGCAAAGCTCTTTTTAGAACTGACAAAAAAAGTCTCTCCCTCACCCACCCTGGGCGTTACTGTGTCTCCTTCAAGCTCGGGTCCTCTATCTATCGGTTGATCATGACTGAGTTCCTAGGACACTTCTGAATGGATATCTCAGATGTTGTCCCCGGTATGTGCTGGAGCCATCCACCCAGCTTGGGTGTTACAGCCCCCAGCGTCCCAGTTACAACTGGCACCAATGTTGCCCGCACACCCCACATCTTGTGTAGCTCTTCCTTCAGCCCTTGGTATTTCTCCAGCTTTTTGAGTTCCTTCTTCCTGATGTTGCTATCGCTCAGTATTGCTACATCTATCACCACCACTGTCTTTTGATCCTTATCTACCGGGACTATGTCAGGCTGATTGGCAAACACCATCTTGTCATTCTGGATCTGGAAGTCCCACAGGAACTTGGCCCGCTTGTTCTCCCCCACTCGGCACAGATGTTCCTGTCAGCTACCTGGTTACGCCGCTCCATGTATGCCTTGGCTGCCAGCATCTTACACCCTGCTGTGATGTGCTTTACTGTCTCAGGGGCTTCTTTACATAGCCCGCATCTAGGGTCTTGCCTGGTGTGGTAGACCCCAGCCTCTACTGATCTCTTGTTGAAGGCCTGTTCTTATGCAGCCATGATTAGAGTCTCTGTGCTGTCTTTCAGTCCAGCCTTTTCCAGCCATTGGTATGTCTTCCCAATGTCAGCCACGTCTTCAATTTGCCGGTGGTACATGCCATGCAGGGGCTTGTCTTCCCATGTCAGCCCCTCCAGCTCCTCCTTGTTACTGGGTTTCTGTTGCCTGAGGCATTCACTTAGCAGGTCATCAGTGGGAGCCATCTTCCTGCTGTACTCCTCGAGGTCAGCTGTCTCTTCCTGAATAGTGGCTCTGACAGTCACTAGTCCTCGGCCTCCCTCCTTCCGCTTAGTGTACAGCCTCAGGGTGCTGGACTTTGGGTGAAACCCTCCATGCATTGTAAGGAGTTTCCTTGTCTTCATATCAGTATCTCTCATCTCTTCCAATGGCCAGGATATTATTCCAGCAGGGTATCTGATTACTGGCAGGGCATATAGGTGTTAATGGCCTGGATCTTAGTCTTCCCATTCAGCTGACTCCTCAGGACCTGTCTCACCCTCTGCAGGTACTTGGCTGTGGCTGTCCTCTGCACCCTCTCCTCATGGTTACCTTTGCCTGTGGGATCCCCAGGTTTTTGTAGCTGCCCTGGACATCTGCAATGTTACCTAGGCCTTCTTGTCCTCAGTTCAGGCAGTGCACAAGTTGGTGTTTCTGGACTTGCAATCTCAGGAGACTGTCCTGTCAACCAGTATTTGGTGCTTGGCTCCTCTGGTGTAATTGCCAATTCCCTTCTGTGTACTGTTCATGTATTTCTCCATGTGCCCACTAATCTTAGCTGCTATGATGCCAGCCAGAAGCTTCCATGTGGTACTGAGGCAGGTTAGGCCTGTAGTTTGATGGTGTTGCTCCCTTCTGGGGGTTCTTCATGATGAAGACTGTCGAGCTTTGGGTGAGCCATTCTGTGTGGGTCCCTGATACTAACAGCTGGTTCATTTGTGCTGCTCGTCGCTCATGAGGAGCAGAAGCTTCTTCAGCCAGTATGCGTGTGTGTGTGTATATGTGTGTGTGTGTGTGGGTGTGTGTTATTTTATATTACTCAAGTAATAAAAAATATAGTTCTTGTCAGGGAATAAGCAGAATCTTTCAAGGATTTGGTTTGATCTTAGAATCCAAGGACGTGACGGATCAATATGATGCAACCATCAGGACGGAGCACAGCTCCTGCATCACTGCATGGCAAATTAGTTCCAATCAATTCAAAATCAATATGTGATGAGCTGTCTTCATACTGTTTTCCCAGTACATTTTACTCCTGTTTTTCTCTGTCTCCTTAGATGCACACATCTCAGGGTTCATGAAACTTTCAGCATCATGACTTATGGATCACAAATGCTCAAAGAGAATCAATGGTGATCCTATATCCCATTCAGAGAAAAATACTTTGAGTTACACCTACTGGTCAAAATCCAACAATGTACGATATTTTTGTTTAAAGCAAGGGTCATGCCTTGAATCAAAAAATATTAGGCTGATTAAAAAAAAGATCAATAAAATATTGGCCTGAATGGTAAAACTTGAACTGAACTATAGTGCTCAGGAGGCTTTGTTCAACAACTCTAAGAACTAAAGCTACAATGGCCCTCTTTAATCTCTGGCCTTCTTGGTGCAGCTATAGCTGGAAGCATATCAACCATGTCAGCCAAAGGATAAAAAACAGTATCTCTTTCTCCTTTCTGTTCCAGAGACACGCAAAGATAAGCACAGACACACAAAGCCATTTATTGGGCCAACCAGCCTGTCTCTGAAAGCCATGGTGCAGAAATACAAAGCACAATAAGAAAGGGACAATGTGATTCTGTCTTCCTGTGCAGGGAGAGGGGCTGACCCAAATAGTCAGGCTTTGGTTGTGACAGAAAATATCAGAGCACCTGTGAGTGTGGCCTGGTAACACAAGAAAGGTAATGGAGCACACATCATGTTTATCACCAAACCGAGCCCCTTCAGAGAGAACAGTGTGCATATAATAGCATTTTGTGCCATTTCATAGCATACCAATTCAGAAACTTTCAGCCTCTTTCTCTGAAAACTGTGAGCCTGCTGCACCTTCATTCATCACGTCGCCATCATCAACTTCAGGAGTTCTATTTTTCCTGACATTCAGTGGCCTGGAGGAGAAACCCCTCAGCATTCTCTTCTTCTTTTCTCATAAGCGCTTCTCAGCTCTCTATCTCGTGACACTGCAGCACAGTGAAGAGGAGTGATTGAAGGCTAATATAAACCAATCTTAAAGTCAGCATTGAAAGTTCAGTCTAGTCAAACTAATGTTTGATTGGTTATGTGGGTATTTGATTGAAAGGAATAAAGTTGATTAGTAATGCTTGCTAAGCAGCTCTGGACTTAAGTTAGCTGAAAACCTCTTAGACTCTTTGTGGGGTTTAAATTTCTGGAGTATTCGACAACATTAGAATAGATTACATTAGAATAGATTTTAAAAAAGAAAAAAAACTGTTTCAACACAGGGCTCCTGCATAAAATTTAGGTGCACCCAATTTTTTTATTGTGTTGCCTTTAACACCTTGAAGGTACGACTGGTAGTCATAGAAAACTATCTTGAATGTTGAATGTTTTTCCTCAGGACTCTTTCGCCCTCTGTGCACTTCCAAAACGACACCCTCACTCACATGCATGAGCACCGCTGATTCACGATCATATGATCATGACTGGTTCAAAACCACTGACTCAAACTGGTCCTCAGCACATCGTTTTTGTTTGCACTACGTTACCAGTAATCGGGGTATGGGTAGTTTTTCTGACATTCTCCAGCGTACTTGGATCCCTCTTGGTTATGCGCATTGAATTGGGGCTTGTGTACGCAGGCAAAAACATATGCGCAGGTGGTGAGCAGAACGGCAGAATGGGGTTTGATTGGTTTAACAAATTGGATGGACATAGATAGGTTGGCACAGACACATTTGCGCAAGCACACTTTGAATGACCATCATTCCTAAATGGTTGCACAATTAGAAAAATTCTAACGGTTTGTGAAAGCTGAGATGTTGCTTTTTCAGCCAATATCTGGTTATCATGGTTATTCTACTCTGGCGTTTAAGGAAGCCCACGAATACACAGAGTGTAAAGCACAGAAAAACAGAGCTGAGTTTGTGCAAAAATGCAAAAAGAACATCCTTCCGGCTGGGATATAAAACCTCCACTGAGGTTTCTACATTTTTTTGAGACCGAAGGAGCATCTGAAGGAACAACTTCTTGAGATAAAGGTAACGCCACATGGGATGAATTTTGGGATGAATGAAGCTCACTAGTTTTTAATTTTATATGTAATTTTATGGGTAGACTGACACTTGTATTATTTGGGGATTGTTTTAGAATAGTATACCAAGTCTTATTTCTACAATAGGAGCAAAATTCAAGGTTTATTATATGTAGTAACCTTTTTAGAACCGAGTACCATGCTGTGTTTGTACTGTATGTGCGTGAGTGTGTGTGTGGTTGTGCATCGTGTAATATGATGCATGTATTTTTTGTGCTATTTCAGAATACTGTACCGAGTCTTCTTTGTTTTCTGTGTGCATGATTTCAGGCTTGTATTGTGCGGTAACCTTTGAAAAACAATGCCCTGTTTGTATTATACAGTGTGCATGACCAGCTGAATTTTTTTCTCCATTACTTTCAGTTCGTCTCCTGATGAGGAGCAGCCATCTTCAAGAGGCTTGTGTGCTAGAAGAGGGAGAGGCTGTGGGGATGCTGGAGGTTCTGGTGATGCTTTTAGGGATTTTTTTTTTTTTGTTCAAATTTTAAATTTATCCTTCAAAATTTTTGTTTAATTGCATTTAGTTTTTCCTTCACTAAACCTCTAAAATAAAATTCTGTTTTTTCATTTTTCTTCATTTTAAACTGTTTTACTTGCATTAAATTGTAAACAACTCCCAGGCATTGAAAGTTCCAACTATTCCAGAAAAATGGACCAAAGCACTTACTCACAGGACATTTTCCGACCTTGTTATAGTTAATATAAACAAAAGAAAAGTCCAGGCAGAACTTTTGAAGCTCAGGTGTTAAAGGGTTGAGCACAAGAGATTCGAAAAGATATGTCCATGTAAAACATAACCATCTGGAGAAGAACATTTAAGATTTTATGACTTTGGCAGCCTGGCAGGGCAATGCAATCCAGAATTTATAAAGCTGGCATGTAAATTACAATGCTGATCCTTAATAAACAGTAATCATCTTCGAGTGTAGGGGGAAATAACTGATGTGAAGCTCATTTGTCTTCCTGACACTGTTCTTCATTTTATTTATACCAGCATCCCTCCAGGTGCATGGGCACAGGCAGACCAGCTGAAGAGCTTAAATATTTTTTTCAGGCTGCACAACACAAAAACATTAAGTTGCCTTGTTGGTATTTGTGCAGCATTCTTTTTCAAGCGGATTGTGTGGCTGAATCTCCCATTACATAAGAGCACTGATTTATCTCTTGTAGCTTTAAGGATGAGTACAAGACTGCAAGACTCCTGTGGGAGTTCAGTCCAATGCAATGTACATTAGCAGTGCCAAATAATCTGTGTAGGCATCCTCTGAAACAAAGTACAATGAGTGCACTTTGCTAGATTTATTTCTAATTATTGCTGTAGAACAGATTCCATACCTACACCAGACAATGTTTTGAGCACTTTTCATTTGTTATGAGCCAAATATGAGAAAAAAGTATTTCTTAAAAAATAAACAGGAACAACTGCTGAGATGAAAAAACATTGTTTTTTTTTCTCAGGCGCATCCAAATATTTGTGGCAGATTTCCAAAATTTAGTGGACTGAAAATGTTTGGTTAGTCTTCAAATAATCATGTGTATAGCTTTTCTGGACAGCACTACTAAACTACTTAATATCTACATCCTGTCAAGTATTTCAGCCACAGACTTTTTAAGACCTTTATTGGCTCAATTTGTATTCTAATTAAGAGGTTTAATGATCCCAGTTACATTGTAAGGCACAAATGATACAGTTGTTGTTTAGTGCTTGTGTGATATCTGTTGTCATGCAGAAAAATAATTACTGTGGAGTGGATCATACATTTCCCATCAGGCTAGTCCAGCATTGTTGTTGACCATTAAGAATCATGCACATTAATGCATTTTGATGTGTGTGAAGGAAATTACTGCACTCATATTCTTTTTAAGATATAACTTATGAAATATTCATAGCTACAATTATGTGCTATGTGTTAGATATGTTTGTTTGTTCTTCAAGTGGGCAAAGAGAACAATTCTGAGGCTTGTGCACAAAAGCTTAGCTACCATTGACATTCTCCATTCATGCACATTTTATTTGCAATTTGTATTTGTCACACAGACTGTGTGGAATGGGAAATTTTATAGTCTAATATACCATGTTGAAATATCTTTAACTTTCAATATAATGGCCATTATGATTGTCGTTTTAATAAGCACTGTGCTGGCATGACCCACATCTGCTCAAATTTGTTTTTGATTAAAGGTACAGTTAAGTCAAAGAAACTATCATGACTTTGAATGTAGCATCTCCTCAGGACTCCGTTTAGCCCCTGACCTCCCACATGCGGAGCTCCTCCGAACCTATGCTCCCACTCACATGCCCGAGCGCCACTGATTCACGATCATATGATTGTGACTGATTCAAAACCACAGACTCAAACTGGTTCTCAGCAGAGCCTTTCTGTTTGCACTACGTTACCAGTAATCAGGGTATAGGTAGTTTTTCTGCCATTCTCCAGCGTACTTGGATCCCTCTTGGTTATACTCATTGAATTAGGGCTTGTGTACACAGGCAATAGTACGTGCAGGTGGCAGGCAGAACAGCAGGACAGGAATTGATTGGTTTAACAAATTGTCTGCCAAATGCTAGCACTGGTTGGTGTTTCCCCACGTTTACTCCTGCTGTAGACAGCGGATATTTTTCGCTCTATTTTAAGAACACATCATGCATTGATTGACATCGGGACATAAAGATCATTTTAACCGGTATAACAAAAAGTGTATCTAAACCTGATTACCAACCCTACCTTTAATTCAAAATAATGTGACAGGACACCAATTTAGACCTGATATCACTGGTTAATGTTCTAGTAGAATATGTACCAAAGGAAATATCCTGCCAGAGAACTACAGTGGATGGTGATTTGTTATCCTCTATTGTTACTTATTTAATATGGGTTACAATGCTGCACATACACATAAAGAGGGAGAGAGAGAGAGAAAGACAGAGAGTCTAGCTGGCATTATTAGTACCCTGGTCAGGCTGTGAGCTAATAAAAATATGTAGTCCAATTTGTTTATTCAAAGTTGACAACATAAGTAATACAGAAAAAAAAACTGTAGTTATATTCTGTGAGAAAATATCTGACATTAATTATGTCTACATGCCCCTTTGCTCCAATAGAGCAAACTAGGGAGGAGTCTAATATTGTGAAATTTATAATTCACTCTGTCATTGACTTAAACACTTTTGTATGCACATGACTGACCACATGGGGGAAGACAATACAAAAGGACTTAGTTTGTAGTTTGTTTGTATTTTCTGTGCTTGACAATTGCTAGATTTAAATGTTGATACAGATATCAGAGGTCTTGTTTACATGGTGTAAAATGCTCATTGTGACATACTGTATAACAAAAACTGTAACTGCAAGTGGCCCTTTTCACAGCAGATATTTGCAGTCGCTTGACACAGGAGAAATAGCACAGGTGATACTAATAACATTACCAGTGGCTCTGTCTATTCAGGTGTTCCAGTAAGCTATGATTGTGAGCAACAATGCACAATACCAGGAGCTCTGACATCCCCAATTTTTGTGTTTTCGCCTGTTTTTGGCCCAGAAACATGCACTAATGCCCAATGTACACAAGACCTGCTGCATCAGGAGCATCTCTCCAAGGCTTCTGCATGCAGCAAATATTTCATACACTATGGAAGAATATACATAAGGTCTGAAAGGATGTTATTTGATTGATTATGTAACCTTTCACATTTTGATTGACCTTTTCTCTACTGAGAGGACATGTATCAGCATCAATGGGAGGACTTAATACACAAATTTCAGCTTGCTGGTCCCGTTTTGTACAATGTGCATATGAACATGCATACTTTCCTCCATATGAACATCTAAAAACCTTACATACATAAAGTTGTTTAGCCCCGAATCAGGTAATCACGTTTACCACCGATCAATAACCTGTGAATGAGTTCCATTAATTGACACATCAGCTCAAACCCACAACCACACAGGCAAAGAGAGTTAAACTGACTGCTAAGTATACTCTTCAGCAGTGTCCTCCATTGGGCCTCAGCTGCCATGGCGCGGCTGGAGAACAGATTGACTTGTCAACACTGCCCTGTCAACAACCTCTCAGTCATATAGCGAACTTAACCTGGAAGGGACCATAACCCCATCTCAGTAAAACACACACGGTAGATGGATATGCCATGGGGGTGTCTGTAGCAAAAATATTCTCACTCCTGAGTGAAGGGGGCATGCGCCAAATGCTGATTCGTCACGCACGAAAAACTCAGAAACTGCTTCTCTGCTGCTGCAACTTCAGGATTAAAAACACAGTCCACTCAATGGAAGAAAACTAGGGATGGTCTCTTCTCGTGAAGCTGCTGTAATACGGTTTAATATAAAGTCGTCGATGGAAAATAAGCACAGCAGTCCTTGAGTTAACAACAGAGCGAATACTTCAAAAGATTTTACTTTTCCCCCTCCCTCTAATCTAACCCACCCGTAGACTGAAGCGTGTCGGCGCCGTAACAACATTAGTTTCCGTGTGCTTTTAAAAACTTACCAACAGTTCTTGAGCCTGACCCCGAACCAAGCAGAAGGTACCAGATCCACATCATACGGTCTCCCGTTTATCCCCCCGGCCTCCCTCACTGTCCTGCCCCGCCGCGGGGCCAAGAAACTGGAGCACAGAAGAAAAACTTCTCCGATACAGCAACTCCCGTCTGTTGTACTTTTAGTTTGTTTTCCCTCCGGCAAAACGAAGAGGACATTTGGGGTGAAAACGGTGAGTTCGCGTCGGTGCAGAAGTACGGAGTCCGGTTGGGGAAAAGGGGAAATGTACAAGCTGTAGCTGGAGGGGCTTCGGGGTGGCGGCAGACAGGCTGGAGAGTTGGTCGCTCGTGTGTTGGTTCTGAGAGAGGTGGAGTCGGAGGAAGAAAGCCGGAGAGCAGAGGTCGGCCAGTCCGGGATAGCGGTTCCCAAACTGCGGGCTAGGGACCGCTAACGGTCCCACCCACCTAAAACAGGGAGCAGATAGCACCGTTACCCCGAGAAAAGTTAACCCATATCCACAAAAGATTGGCTGTTTTGTGTCCACAGAGGAAAGCCCGCATAACACCAGAGTAGGAGACAATTATGGAACCTTTATCCACTAAACAAATGAGGGTCAAATTTTACTGTTATGTCGGTTCATTATGAGAAGGATGAGAGAAGATTTTTCCTAAAGCTTTTCACAAGATTCAATCTAGATAATTTCCGCAGAACTGCAATAAATATATGCTATAATAGATTCAAAAACTAAACACACTTGGTGGAAAAGCGAATTATGAATATAAAGGCAACAGTAAGCAGCATTACCATAATGTGCGCTATTATTTTAACAGTTTTAATGTAAAACAAATTTTGTGAAGAATATATTAGTCTTTGGCACTTGTTACAAGCCTTTAACACAGCTGATCTGCAAGATGTCATAGCAAAAAGACTGTTACTGTCTATAGCAAAAATTCTTTCTTTAAAGTCAAACAGTATATTATTAGCCCACATGTGTCCATGAGAGAGTTCATGCATAATCTTGTGTTTTACAGACAGCCAGAGTGGCAGCCAAAGTTGTCCTGTAGCTCCTGCCATTCCATGTAATGGGGCGTGGAGCTGGATGCCAAGCTTTTGTTTGCTTTCAGTGGCAAGTGAATGGCATTTGTTAGTACTGGTGGTCACTTTGTATGGAAACCTTAGCAATCAGTGTATTATTATGTGAAAAGGTGAATGTGACATGTAAAGGCTCTGAGACATGTCATAGCTAGAGGCAAGAGAAAAGGAAATGTAAGGCCCCAGTTTATACAACAACGCTTCACAGCGTTTCAACTTGAAAACACCAAAAAAACTGAAAAAAAAATCTGTGTTTACATACAAACGCTGATGGACTGAAAACGCTGTATGCAAACCAGACCTGTAGGTGGCAATATAACTGTAGTCTTTTAGTAGTTTGCCGCCAAGGAGAGGTGGGCTAATCGTCTGGCGTATATATTAAATGTGTCTTATCTGAGTGCAGAAGTGGAGCAACAGATGTACATTTTGTTAAAAGGCAGTCAGCAGATTCAGCAGCACAAGCTCAACATGATAGTCCGATTTTCGAGTTTGATGTTTGACTTGCCTGTCACCTTCACCTACATGCGGCAGGCCTAAGAAAAAAATCCTGCAAGCTCATGTTTTATTTGTTCTGGTACACTCCTCTAGACCCCTTTCCATCCAGTGCATGGATCTACGAGAACATGATCCTTTAATACTCAAGAAGTTGTTTTATAGGAGAAGGGATCTGCAAATTGTGACTCTGGAGCCAAAAGGAGCTCTTCACCCTCCTTGTAGTCCTCTGGCCTTAACAAAAAAGAAAATCATTCAAATAAATAAATGTTCTTAATTTAATTCTTAGTAATGATGTTTTTGTTTGTTGCACAGTTATCCTGGAGTTCAAGGTGACACTTTTTTTCTCATTGAATTAAAAAAAGGTTTTAATAATTCCTCAACTTAATTATGCCTAAGATATGTGGCGAGAAATTAGCAAACAACAAAAAATGTAACATTTTCAGAACAAGCACTTAACATTTACTAAAAGGTACCAAACTGAGGAGCACAAAAGAGATTGATTTTGAAACTGCTATGGAAAATTGAGATCGAAGTTACATCATCACAGCCCTGACATAAAAAGGACCACACAGTACACTGAAATGGACTTAAGTCACTGATATTCCTAATTTTATATTAACTTTTTATTAAGCTGTGGATGTTTAATGTTAAAATGATTTCAAAGCAGGACCACATCCTCACTACACTTCTGTTTGAGAAAAAAAAAAAAAAAGTGGTGCAGACCCCTTGACCCTTCACAAATTCTGGCTTTTAGATCGATCAAGTGTTTCAATGAAACCTAGCTGGAAGCATTGTGAGTGAACAAACCAGTGGTGCAACAGATCATCGTTAATTCATGATCTGTATGGACATCTCTCCATGGTCCAGCACAAGTGTGGTCCTTGGATTGATTGATGAAAAAAAAAAGATGTGCTTGTTCATGTGAAGGCTGCATGTTCAATCCACACTCATTAGTCAAGCGCAGCAGTAGTCACGGCTATAAAGAGACAAGAAAGTGCACAGTTCATTTGCATTTGTCTGCTCAGGCTGCAGCTTGGAAGGAGTGCTGCAAGTGAGGAGGATTTGTCCGTGTATGAGCATTTTGGAGAGGGGAGGGGACCACAGCAGCACCTGCTGCTTTTGAGAAGAGTAAAATCAATACATGCTTTCACACTCCAGAAGATTCTCTAGATTTGTCACCTTTTTGTAAAAAAAAGTTTCTAGAGGGGTCTGAAAGTTGCTAAATATAGTGACAAAGTGGCTAAGTTGGCAACACTGCTGCTCACATCATCACAGCAGAATGGGAGGTGAGGAGCCCTGTGCTGCACACGCACCCGCTCTATGTGAGTCACAGTCACCGATCTGGCCCAGGTACTGACATAAGCCGTGGCTGAGTGAAAACGATGTGGCCATAGGCTTGTTTTTAATTCACTCTCCATGTTTATATGAAGAAAACTTCCCTTTATTGCACTTTAAGTTGTTTTCATATAATTTATATGGTCATGTTTGACATGATCTGAAAAATGATCACAACCGTGATTCAAAACTCTGATATGATCTGAACTGTGAGTTTTTTTGATCCATTGCACCACTTGAGCAAACATCTTATAGTTTCAGATTTTCTCATCATGAACGTCCTTGCCAGTGACTCAGGTTACAAGCCAAGCAACGTGTTGAAGAATCATTCGCTCTGGTTCTCTTCCTGCCAAGTTTCTAGCACTTATAGTTCATTTGCAGTGGGAGAAATCGAAGGTGAAACCAAAAAGACAATGCCATCCGCTGTACAGCAGTGCCAAATCATCTTTTGAATATCTGGGCAGTATTTATCAGATGCTTGCCAAAGATTACTCATTTGCTGTCTGTTAAAAAAGAGGTTGTTGAGATCCGATAAATATGCACAGCGTTGAATGTTTCTCCAGTTGGCCCAAGACAGAACATTCTCTCTTGGCCAGTAGGTCTTTCCTTGTGATGTGTGAACAGCTTTGCTTGTCTTGTTTGAAGTTTTAAAACCTAAAAGCTCCCTAGTGTAAATGATCAATAAAAAAATTGTCATAGTTGATCTCAGTTGTAGGACTACTGTTAGAAATGTAATGACTTCACGCAAGTTTATTACTGCAATACCACTTATGATCTGTGAGCCAATTAGGGAGCAAAGTTGAACAAAATAAACACATACAGACCGGAAAGACCTCCAAGGTCAAGAGAGATGTATAGATTGTAAATAACAAAGATGGCTTCCACTTGTATTACAATCTCTGAATTTGCAATCATAAGCTGTTAACATTCAGCATTATGTAGAAATGATAACTGTCGACCACAGAATAATTATATTCCAAATGGCTATGTATTTTGTTGAAGTAACAGCCATGCGAATTGGATGTTAGAAGTAGGTACCCAGTGTAGCAGCCAACTGCTAAGTGGCACATTTTGTTGCTATAATTGGTTGTAAGCTCCAGAGGCACTTTGGTCTGAGTGCCTGCCATGAAATTAAAAAAGAACCCCTGCTTAATTCACATTTGTCAATTGGTTTTTGGATGCTGGGCTGTTGTTTGTAGGAATGTCATATCAAAGTGATCAGTCTCAGTGTGTCATGGAACACAAACACTTTCATATCTGGTATGGACGGCTGGAGGCCAACAAAGATGGTGGTGTTCAGGGGTGAAGGAGTGATGTGGTTGACATTGTCCATACATCAACAGAGGGAGACCAAAGGAGTCAGAACCCAGTGCCCCCATTTCACACAGTTCAGCCTCCCATGACACTTCACTTGATCCTCTTCAGTCAACTGCCTCATTTAGAGATTCCACTTATCGTTGTGTGTGATATTCAGGCATGTGCATGGGTGATCCATTTAATCCACACAGAACCTGCAAAGTTTAGAGAACATTTCATATAGAATTACATGAATTAGCACTCCCTTTGTTCCCATTTTCTTTTTGTATTATATCAGTAAGTTTTTTTAAGTATTATTGTACAACCCCAGTTCCAATGAGGTTTGGATGTTGTGTGAAATGTAAATAAAAACAGAATACAATGATCTGCAAATCCTTTTAAAACTTCACTCCATTGAATACACTACAAAGACAAGATATTTATTGTTCAAACTTGTGAAAACCTTATTAGGTTTTA
Source organism: Labroides dimidiatus (assembly GCA_030710495.1). Taxonomy (NCBI): domain Eukaryota; kingdom Metazoa; phylum Chordata; class Actinopteri; order Labriformes; family Labridae; genus Labroides; species Labroides dimidiatus. The sequence goes on from CM061147.1 coordinate 14,131,596, forward strand.
CAAGACAGAACAGGTCATTCCTCCCAACTGCAATAAGACTCTACAGCATATCATAACAAACATGGACTTACACCTTTATGTATCCAATATTCAGAGTTACAGCCTTTCTACATCATCTCAAAATGTATTGTTCACTGCATATTCTTGTATTTATTTTATTCTTGTGTAAAAGTGATAGTTTTTCTATTCTATTTTTTAAAATAATTTTTCATTTTTTAGTTCTTATTTTAGATTTATATTGCTACTTTTATTCCATTTTTATTACTACATTTTTTGCACTGGTAGTTGTGAGCTGCCGTGACACCGAAATTTCTCCCATGGAGAATCAGTAAAGAGTATTCTATTCTGTTTGCAATATTCGCTTATTTTGAATTTGATGCCTGCAACACGTTTCAAAAAAGCTGGGACAGGTGCATGTTTACCACTGTATTACATCACCTTTCCTTTTAACAAACTAAATAAGTGTTTGGGGACTGAGGACACTAATTGTTGAAGCTTTGGAGGTGGAATTCTTTCCCATTCTTGCTTGATGTACAACTTTTGTTGCTCAACAGTCCGGATCTCTGCTGTTATATTTTGTGTTTCATAATATGCCACACAGGTCTAGACTGCAGACAGGCCAGTCTAGTACCTGCACTATTTTACTATGAAGGCATGCTGTTGTAGCACATGCAGAATGTGTCTTGGCATTGTCTTGCTGAAATAATCAGGGACGTCCCTGAAAAGGACATGTCTTGGATGGCAGCATATGTTGCTCCAAAACCTGTATGTACCTTTCAGCATTAATGGAGCCTTCACAGATGGTCAAGTTAGCCATGCCATGGGCACTAACACACCCCCATACCATCACAAATGCTGGCTTTTCAATTTTGACCTGATAACAATCTGGATTGTCCTTTTCCTCTTTGGCCTAGAGGACAAGACATCCATGATTTCCAAAACAATTGTTGTCACATTCACCTTTTCACATAATAATACACTGTTTGCTGTTTGCACTGTTTCCATACATAGTGACCACCAGTACTAACAAATGCCATTCACTTGCCACGGAAAGCAAACAAATGTTGTCATGTCAGACCACAGCCCACTTTCCCACTTTGCGTCAGTCCATCTCAGATGAGCTCGGGTCCAGAGAAGCCAGCGGAGTTTCTGGGTGTTGTTGATATATGTCTTTGAACTCTTGGGTATTAAAGTAACTCTTTAATACCCAATCATGACACTCACCTGTTTCCAATTAACCTGTTCACCTGTGGAATGTTCCAAACAGGTGTTTTTTGAGTATTCCTCAACTTTCCCAGTCTTTTGTTGCCCCATGTCCCAGCTGTTTTGGAACATGTTGCAGGCATCAAATTCAAAATAAACAAATATTTATTCCAAGACACACACATGGCCCACCTACGTCATCATGAAGCATCTGTTTACAAGGAGCATAGTCTCATCAGAGTCAGTATAATGAGGCACACAGAACAAGGCTACGACTAGTTACTTTTTTGCTCAAGTAAAGTCATTTTGGTCGGGGACAGCCCTCTAACACCCCCCTTATTGTTTAAGACAATTGTCGAGAGGAGGGGTCGTACGTCATGTCCTTGTTGTGCACACATGCTTGTGCTTGTGCTTGTGAAGTGTACTACGCTAAAGCACACCTCTCTGAAGTGTGCCAAAGGCAAGGAAGTGAACCGAGCTTTGTGGTCACACTGGCCGAACAAACTGGACTTTAGGGATGGAGTGTGCTTGGCACAATACGGGTGGCCAGTGTGACAGAAACCTCAGATATAAGGTAGACAGTACAGGAAAAAAATATCCTCTTTCTTTGATGTTTTCTCACCAATTTGAGTTGAACTGAATTACAGAAAGACACTAAGAGAGGGATGGAAGGACAGAAAGCTTCACCTATCAAACCTCTCTCCTTTTTATCGTAGAACTGCAGCTGTGTGCAGACAGACAACCTCGCTTCAAACAAACCCTCCTTTCGGTTGTGTACTAACCTGGAGGCATATGACTGGGATGAGTCCCAGTATCAGACTCCTCCAGCTCACTTTATATTCATATACACACTGCCTTATCAGGCCAAAGCTTCATGCAGACTCAAACTCCTGGAGAGGGTCTTGGCATGTCAGTCAGATAAATTAAAACTTCGTCAAAGATTCTAGCTTGATAGCTTCCACAGAGGCCTGTTATCCTCATGTTCCCCTATTGTTGCCTGTAGGGTCTTGTTTATACCAGTCTGTATGAGTTTAGAGGCTAGATGGTTGTGAGTGTGTCCTGCATAACTGCTCTTTGAAGAAACTACAGTTGGCAGATATGAATATTTCAGTGATTGCCAATGCTAGCAAAGGCAGACACAAGTCTCCTCAACACCAACCCTGAATACAATCAACTCTCATAAAACGAAATGCTTGTTGGGATGGAATAGGATTTGTCAGTCTGGGTTTAATGGATTTCATTTTGCTCCCCTGGAGTTATCATTAACGTTAATGCTTAGCTGTTTCACAAATTATACAGCCTGATCCATGAACCAAAACGGTATAATCTGTTGTGGGGTGCTGTGCACAAGAGGACTGCAAGCTAAAAGCAGACAGACTTGACATTACTGAATGAAAAATAGCGTTTCAGTAATGTCCATCAATTAGTTTAGGCTGTCTATAAACAGATCAGAGCTAATTAGCTGCTGGCCAGCAAATGGACTCATTAGGGGACATTAAACTCTAATATGAAGGTTGTTATTGACTTAATCGCAGGAGTAACCCAATTAGAGTCCAAATTTTGAAAATGACTCTGAGGTAGGGAGGTGATGTGATCAGCCAAGGGAGGGGGTTTGGGAGGGGGAGGGCATAACAACTTGGGATGACTTTGCCTGAGGGTAAGTGACGGCATTGAGAGGAAGAGAGATTCAGATGGAGATTCAGCAAGAGGTAAGAGAATGTATAACAGGAGTGACACAGAAAAGTCGATGTGGGTTCGTGAACATGTGGGTGAGGAGCGAGAACACAGCTCTACACACAGCACTACAGAGGAAAAGGCGAAGTAGACAGAGTGAGTGAGTAAGCCAGCAGCATGAAGGGTATAAGGAGGGGGAATGAAGAAGCATGAGCTGGAGAAGGTGAGAAAGATAAGTGTGAGAAGAAAGAAGAGAAAAAAATGTAGACAACGACTGGCTTTCTAGCTTCTACATTAAAGCTAACACTAATAGTGGCTCATTGCTAACTTAGCTGCCTTCTTATGTCAACTAATGGTTTATCAATTACACTAGTTAAAATTAAAATGTAACCGGAATTTCATCTTACATTTAACTGATGATTTTGTCTTTTACCTGCTGATAAATCCAAAAGCAATGTGCTGAATATAAAGCCCTAAATATATGAGAATAAGAAGCTTGAATTCATATTTGCATTTAAGCTAGACCTTCAGGACATTATGTCAGGGGGAAAAGCATCAATATTTCTGAGCAGTTCTTGTCAGTAATTTGTGATTTAACCTTGAATCACAGAAAAAGTGCAGGGCAATACAGAAATTGAGTTTAGTGTAATGCCATCATCGATGTACAACTTCAGTTTACATGTACAATGTTTACATGCATACAGCAGTCTGATTAATCATCTGACTGATCATAAAGTCACAGCGGGGCATCTAGCCTTGTCTGAGTATACATGCTGAAAGAGAAGCGGACTTCTTGCCAAGAGCATCTCACTCCACTTGACAGGCAGCACTTTGTCCTTTCTTAATAAGCGTAGCTGCATGTGTTCACCTAAAGAGAAAGCAACATCGTAACAATGATGGCTGAGATGGATGCCGCTGTAGCTCTTTATGTTTTCATTTATGTGTGTTCCATGTTGTTTGTTATGTTGGAGCCATAGACTGTATGAGCACAGCGACCCTATTTATCATGTTCATCTACTTCCTCTTCCGGCTGAATGGCGTACCATGACCTCCCGAGATCTGCAAAATCCAACCGCAGCCCAGTAGCAATTGCATTATCTAGGTGTGTCAGATGAACTATGCACAGTCTGTATTTAGTCTGACTAAGCTGTTTACATGCATTTGAATAGTCTGATCTCACGATGACTAAGCTCATAGTCCAATTTCTGAAGCTGCATGTAAACGTGCTGACTGTCAGCTGGAGATTTGCTAATGTATCACTTCATCTTCCAAGTAAAATGAGGGGGGGGGGGCAGTAATAAACTCGTAAGAGCTTCAGGATGATGTGTCCTTGTCATGTTCGACTGCCTTTGAGCTGTGAAATGTCAAGGCCTTTCGATGACCAGCAATGGCAGTCACGTGTGTGGTGTGAGTCTCTTAAACATTCGTCTTGCATTTAATAACCAAGAAGCCCATGTGAAGGACATCTTTGTTTGTTAGCCTCTGTGTGAGTGAGAGAGTAAACAGGAGAGAGGACACATCAAGGGACAGTTTGCTAATTATCAAGCAAAAATGTTTGTGCTGGATAATTAAGAAGCCGATTTAAGTGGTGAATGCTAAGAATCACCCAACTTCCTAAGTGCCATCAAACACTCTTATGCAGGCTGGTGTGACCAATGCTACATACTTACAAATACATACTTATACTCAATATTCTCACACACCTAAAAAAGCGCCATATTTGCGCAGTCTTCTTCATGCTTCCCTGTGTGCATGAAATGAATAATCACCTAATTATGTGATCAATGTTCTGTTCGTTCAGTATCAGGGGGCAATGCTGAAGTCTGTCTCAGCAGATAGACAACAACTGAGTCGTGTGCGTGTGTGTGTGTGTGTGTGTGTGTGTGTGTGTGTGTGTGTGTGTGTGTGTGTGTGTGTGTGTGTGTGTGTATGTGTGTGTGTGTGTGAGAGAGAGAGAGAGAGAGAGAGAGAGAGAGAGAGAGAGAGAGAGAGAGAGAGAGAGAGAGAGAGAAAGAGAGAGAGAATCTATAAGACCCAAGCTGAGAATCAAATGAAAAATAGGTATCGATTTGGGATTTCACAGGCAGGGGCCCAATAACAGTTTGAGTTAGAAAAGCCTGGAGCATCAACAATCTCTTTCTTAATTAAGCTTAACAAAATGATTAACAAAAACAAGGATGACAATAAATGAGAAAAAAAACATAGTAGCACAACTTTAAATAATTACATTACTTAGTCATGGGACTTTTCAAAAGCAGGCCCAATCCCTGTGCTTTCTTAGTTCATGTAAATAGCTGAAGGCTTGTATTGCTATGCATCTAAATGAAAATGTTAATTAAAAGTCACCATGCAAAAGTAATAATGGACCGTCATTACAACACAATGAAGGGCATAAAAATCTATCAATTTAATACCACAATTTACATGAACAAGTCTTTAACACTGAGCACAAGGAGCAGAATGGCACATAACTATTTGAATGGAAACCAGCCAGCAGTGGTTTTAGCAGATAATGTGCTCGAAATTGGAAGAGGCTGAATTAGTTTTCCTTTTCTTGTGTGTGGTGAACCGGCTCCAGGGCTGCATTGGTCCATTATCACATCTGATCTCTAAACAACAGGCAGTGACATTCTTAAATAGCAGCATCAGTGGAAGTCAAGCAAAACGAACAACAGGCAATCTTCTCTCACTTACACCTGATTAGTAGACATTGGTTTACTGTAAGCACTTATCAGGCTTTCACTGCTCAGTATTTGTCCCTGTCTTTAGGGAAAGTATAAACTAAACTGTTGCTGGCATGCTCCCATATGTCACTCTAACTGATAAAATTATTGTCAATTGACTTTAAATGAGGTTTGATTACAAAGAGCAGATAGACCAGTGGCTGTGTGGCAGACAGAGGTTGGTTTGTGTGGAGCTAAATTAAGAGGCTGTAGAGTTTGAGACATGTGCAGTTGGAACAGTAAGTCATAATGCAAACTGAAACCATGTACTGACTGAATTAAAGTACAGTGAGCAACCAAGTTAATGTATGTCATAATGTTGGAAGCCAGAAACAGGGCACCCCAGAAACTTACAACATTTCACCCTGATCCAATGCAACCATTTTATAGCTATGAAATCACTATATCAAAAACAAATCAGTTAACATTAAAATGAATCAGAGGAAAGTATAACAATAACAAAATTCACTCACTGATAGAGAAAACTAAACAGATTTGGACATTCCTTGGAGGGTCTCTTTGTGGGAATGCAAATGTCCATATCAGCTGAACTGTGCTTGCGAGCACTGAAGTATGAAATCTATGCAGAATCTGTTCAAACCAATGCGACAATGGAGCAGGTAATTGTCTGTAACATTTGGGTGGCATCTTGACAACTTTGTTGCACACAGTTTTGCTGCTTTCATCTATATTCTGCTCATGTTTATTGCTTTCAACTTTCTTTCTGATAAGGAAGATTGACACAAACTCCTGGAGAGGTCCTTGTTTTTTCATCATCTATCCAGTAAGAAGCCATTGCCTCAAATAAATAAATAAATAAATAAATAAATAAATAAATAAATAAATAAATAAATAAATAAATAAATACATAAATAAAATTGAATGAATGAGGTAGGGTCTGAGTACTAATTTCTACTGCTTGATAAATATTTGAAAGTGCAATGATCATAAGAATAATGTGTGTGGGGACTAGATGTGAAAGTATTATATGAATCATTCAAGGACAAAAACGGCTTTACCAAAGCATTGTCAAACTATCCAATCTTTGTTAAGATATTCACTTTTGGACTTCAGTAGTGTATTAAGCAGCCAAAGTAAGTGTCCTGTATCTAGCATGACTTACATCACTCATATTTTCACATGTCTGGTGTGACTACCAAAGTCACCTGTTGGAAATATGTTAAGAGCAGAATGCATGATGTTGTAAAAATCAGCAAGGGATACAATTTGTCAGACTACAATAAAGTTTTTATGACATCTCTTACCAGTCAGTATTTTGTATTTTCGTCTTTTCTTTTTGAAATTAGTTAAGTTTTTACTGCCTAAAAAATCACAAATATTATGGTGGCAAATTAGAAGGGGCTTATTTTCAATGGGCATGTTTGAAAGCAAATGGTTTTCACTTTTATATGATCTCAGTTTACTTGAATGTTTAATGGTTTTCTTTAAATCTCTGGTCTCCCTCTCTTTTTATTCCTGAAAACAACTTTTGGTAAGCCACTCATAAACCCCAGAAATGAATTCCTAATCTTTTAAAAATCTTAACTTGAAAATAATTTTAACTATCCAATACTAGAAATCATGCCTGGTTAAAATACTAATCTCTGTCTGGTTTCTGTTCTCATTATATTCACCTCCTTAATGTGACTTCTCTGACTCTGACAGGTGGTGCCAAGGTCATCTTTGGAAATGATTACCCACATCAAAATTATTTACTCAGGCTGCCAAAAGCACATTTTAAATGTCTTTTGGATTAAACAGAATTGGACGTTTTCAATTGTGCATAAGTCTGGGCACACGTACACTGGGCCAAATGCGCTCATCAAATCTAACAGAATATTAAAGAATAAAAAGAGATGTAATATCACAGAAACTGAGCAAGAGAACGGAGGAAAACAGAAGGACAGATGGGAGCATCAAGGCCAGAAGGTCATGTGATGGAGTAAGGCCAGAATGAAAAGAGGCACCAGCGCTCCCACTAGGCCCGGCCTGTTTTAGAGCAATCATCTTGGTTTGGCCCACTGCTTACACCGACAGGCTGCTTTCATTTAGAGAACCACCAACTGTCACAGGTGTTTTTTCATGGGCCAAAGTGGGCCACTCTTTCCAGGCCGCCCTGCCATGCCTTGGCCCAATTCTGCACTTTTCATCAGACGTCTCAGTGCTTCAGGCTTGATTTGTGTTTGAATAAAATGACTGATTTTTTAAAAGGCTAACATTGAGGGTAACCTTGAGAACATTACAGCAGTGCCATGTGACTATGAGCACAAATATGCACGGTGTCTGCATGTTAGGAATACATTTGAGCAACTGATGAAAGAATTCAAGTAGAATGAGCATCAGACAAGCAGTTACGATTATAGGAAAGCAAGAGTAGCAGTCAGTGAGCTGGTTTATGTGTAGGCTGCAGAAGTACAGTGATTGAGGGCTGTATATTTGAGTGTTAAAAAAGAGAAGTGGCATGAAATGTCTTTAACAAAAGTTATTGGTTTCTGAGAAGTTTCTTCAAGCCTGTAAAAAAGGGTATGTAGCGTCTGAAACTGTTAAAGAGATGAAACTCAAGGGGGGACCCCAAAAGCTAACAGACTGCAGCTGCCTTAAAGTTTTCAGAATGGCCAGGACTGAGGCCCCGTTTATACAACAACGGTATCAGGGTGAAACGCAGAAGTTTTGTTTGTTCGGCCTCTCGTTTATACGGAAACACCGTTTCAGCTGACCTTAAACGCAACTTTTGTAAAACGCCCTCCAGAGTGGAGATTTTCTGAAAAGCTGCAGCCTCCGTTGCTGTATTAACGGCAAGCCGGCGTTTTCAGTGAAAACACTGACGTCACGCTCAGTTTTGTACGTGCGCAGTCCACTTTCGTTGTGGGAACTTTTGCGAACCGGACAACAACAACGGTTAAATGGCGGACTTACTGGGTTCTGCTTGTGCTGCTGAATCTGCTGACTGCCTTTCAACAAAACGTTCACCTGTTGCACCATTTCTGCACTCAGATAAGACCCATTTAATATATCCACCAGACGATCAGCCCGCCTCTTCTTCGGCGGCAGACTGCCAAAACACTTTACAGTCATATCGCCATCTACTGGCCGTGTATGCATACTACAGCGTTTTCAGTCCCTCAGTGTTTCCATATAAACGCAGATTCTTTTCTCTGCGTTTTTTGCGTTTTCGAGTGAAACGCTGTGAAGCGTTTTCGTATAAACAGGGCCTTAGACACATTGTTTAAGTCTAGAAGCAGCTGGAGCATGGAGATTGAGCATGAGAGACGGAAGTGAGGTTTGACGGGGTAAGAGTCAGCACAGTGTGGGGTTACTGGTCGGATGGGACTGGTAAGATCTGTAAAAACCCAGGGATAAAATGCAGCAGCTCCACAGGGTTATAACTCACGCCTGGTTGCTCTGGGCTCTGATTGGAGCAGTGAGGAGAAGGGAGGGCAGAGAAAATGGAGGGGAACGGTAAGAGGTTTGGTAGGGAGGCTTGCTGAGAACTGGGTCTTTGATCACAGGGTGAAGAATTACCAGCTCAATGCCCTCTGCTGCTGGGCCCCAGCCCCAAAGCACCACGAGAAATGTTCATATTGAAATACCAACCCTATTCTCGCCACACATCTCTGATTCATTTTCTTGGAAGGAATACACACTCATAACCTTCACATTGACAGACACACACAAAGAAATAAATGGGTTTGTTCTGTTGCCTTGGACGAACTCTGAGAATAACGTTGAGAAGCTGTGACACACAGGGACTCAGGGGGATTCAAGTCTGTAAGGTAGCCCAATGAAACTAAAAATGTAGGATTTAAAAAAAAAGCCAAAAAGTAGAGCAAAGATGAAGATAAGGGCATATTTTTGAGACTTTTTACAAATGAATAACTTTCCCACATAATATACTCACATCATGAGAATTTATGAGCTGTAACACAGAGCCTTTAAGCAAAACTCTATTGAGTATCTTCTTACCCTTACAAGCATGCCTTTGGCTTACCCTGCTGGTAGATACTAGCTTGTGTGTGGGCTGATGGGGGTTTTCCCACCTGCTGTTCAAAGGGGAGGAGATGGGGTGTGGAATGAGCCTCGCTTTGATCGTTTCTAATCCTCAGAGGAGGACGGCCACCTCAGCATGTCGACATGCGGCCTGATTCAGCCTGTGAGCAGAAAGGATGGTGTCCTATGTTTGTGTCGTGCATTGCTGATACAGTAGCCTGAAGAAGCATGCCTGGTTTTGTTATTTATGTATCTGAAGTGTTGGCTGTAGACTTTTTGGACAAGGTGGAGAACAATCCATCCTTCATAATATTTGATGGGGCGACAAACAGCCCACTTTGTATACAGTGCCTTGAAGGCCCAGCATGTCCTATAAATGTCAGTTGGGAGCAGAACGCCTCGGCCTCTGTCTTTGACTCCCTGTGGATTATTTAATTGGGAAAAGTCTCATTATACACCACTGCTGCTGGCGCCTGAAGCTCAGACACGTGCAGCGTCTGACCTTTCATCATGTGAGCAATTAACATGACTGGATGCTTCTTTAATCAGATGCCATTTTATTATCATTGCCTTAATGGTGAGTCATTTATCACGGTTAAAAGTGCAGCCCTGGTTGCCATAGTTTGGTCTCCACTGTTGTGAGGTGAAAACAGTGTTAAGTGAGCATTCTGATTGGCCTTATAAGAAAAACAAGTCCTTTATTGATGTTGCACTTCAATTAACAAGAGATTCTGCACAAAATATTTGCAAAAATTTTTTTCTTTTTCTACAACTTTTCACTGATGGAGGGAGGTTATGCTGCAGGTGGTTATTTATTGATCTTCCACAGTGGAACCTGCTGGTTTTTGATAATACAGGTAGACTAGGTAATCATTCACTGGGGTCTAAGTTGAGACCTTGAATGCTCCCCAAAAGGTTATACCCCGGACCAATTGTGTGGAATATTTTTTACTGTGACAGACAGATCCTGTGAGTACTCTTGAAGGTTTGAAGGATACTGGGTAGAAACCTTTGCTTTGTGAGCGTTCATCTGTTCTGACTTTCTATTGTTTCTAGGTTTTGTTTATTCTTTTTGCACATCTAAAATTTCTATTTCAATTGGTAGTACCTACTATAGGTAGACACAGTGGTTTGGGTTGTAGATGGAATCTCTCCAAAAAGGGTCTGCAATATTTGCATCCTTTTCAAGATATTTTGACAAGACATTGTCTGCACATTTAGTAAAGGGATATGATCTATATAAAAAAAACCAAAAAGAGTTCTGAGTGAAAACACTTTGATTGGAAGTCTCTTTTAGTTGACCTCACATGGTGGGATGTAGCCGGAATGTCACTTAGGAGATTCTACCTAGATCAATTTGCAACTAAAGATTTTTGATTTAAGTTTGTAGAACCTTGTTGTCAGCGCCCTTACAGGGTGGAAAGTTTTTAAGTGGACCCACAACACTACACAATGTTCAATGCAGGTTAGGATGAAATGTTTCCCTGGTGGCTCACACCATCCAATTCTGAAAGCTTGAACAAAGGAGGATTTAGGATGCATTAAGGGCAGTGTGAATGAATCCTGCTTGGAAAAATGCTTGTGGTTTATTTTTCTCTTCAATTTTTTTAAATGCTTCCCAAGAGCCTGTTTGCATGCATATGTATTATTTTGGCCTCCATGTGCCATCGCAAGATCAAGAGATATACTGGCAACTAATTCTTATGAAATTATGTGTGCACATTCATAAATGTGTCTTTGGCATTCTGCCCACATTTAGAGATCACAAAGGCCACTTCATAGTCCAGACTGCCTCGGGACAGCTCCAGCTCTCACTCCACAGTCTTCCTGTATCCATGCAAGACCTTGCAGGGCACTCAGAGGTGTGGTTAAAATTGGAACACATTCATCTCAATCCCCCACCTGCCAGCGCTAATGGATGTTAGCCTGTTTCAGGGAGACAATGAAATCAAAGAAAGTCAAGATTCCAGGCTCCCTTTGCGCTTGTGGTCATGAGTGCAGAACACAAACACATTCAATGCTTCTGTTTTTCTGTGTGTGCTAAACACAATTTGAATTCTGCAAACAGCCTCTTCTTAGCCTTGAAAGCAAGGTTTCACTCCTACTGTTGTTTCACAGTAGCCCTGATGTGTCAATTTACTGCTATCAATTTTGAGACCATAATTATTTTTCATTCAGATCTCATCCCCACATTGTCTCCCTCTTGTTAAAGAATCCCATGTCCCATTTCCTTTACCACAAGTAAAGGATGCATCAATAATTCCGAAGGATGATTGAACACAGGCTCCTGGGCACCAGGCATAGACACAGCTGAAAGGTAGAAGCATATTGAAAGAAAAAAAACATCTACAGTTCCTTGAATGCAATAACACCTTCATTTATACTTTGACTGTTATCTACATACTATCAAACATTTTCTAGCTGCAATAGAATTATGATTTGGTTGCAGAAAATGCCTTTTACTTTTTTTTTTTAACATCTTTTTTTCCTCTCTTCTTTTAAAGTCCCAAACTGCATCACAGTTTATTCATTATTTATTGTGCTTTCTCTGCCTCTAATGTAGTTCTATCTGTTCTGCAGAAAAATATCACCCCTGGAGACCGGGCTTTTCTTCTCTACCTTAAAAAGAGAGAAAAAAATCATAAACAAAGCAGACTGAAATATCTGTTCTGCCAATTTGCCACTCCAGTTTGGAAGGAATCCATCAGAAATTATAAGGCTCCCTAGGTAAAGGAAAAATTCCCTTTTATTTCTTTTGATTTCTCCTCCTGTGACTCTTATTTTTTTAATTTAGTAAACAGATGTCTACTGGGAGTTTGCAGGCTTCAGCACAAGCAATCCAAAACATTGTGTAACATTGTAATGTATTGATCGGGGTGTCTCTGCAGCATGAGAGATGTCTGAATTTCTATGCAGAGGGAGTGCTGGGGAGTTTGTGATGCTGCATATACAGGAAGTTCAGTCTTCCCCTTGTCAAAACAGAGGTCATTAGTACATCTGCTATATCTGTAGGTGTTGGGGCTTTATGTGTCTGTGCCTGGGAGTACAAGTGTAGCAGCTCCCAAAATGTGATAGACACGTCAGTAAACAGGAAACTGAGAGGTGTGATTCGATGGAGCTGCTGCAGAGGAGGATGAAAAATTTCACATGAATTCCTGTCATTTAATTTGCATTTCTGTCTAACTTGCTGTTGGAAATGGATTCTGGGTCAGAGTATTAAAAAAATGTGTGTTTAGTCAAAGTCTTATCCCTACTGAATCCAATGTAGATTTTATTTTAATGCTGCTCGTCATCTTGATTAAGCAGTCAGGACAAAGAGTCTGCTGAGGAAATATTTGTCGTTGGCAGGAGTACAGAACAGACAGTGATTGGAGATGTTAGTGAAACACTTGATGGATATAATCATGTTGACTGAATAAACTCTTACAAATATTAACATTGCTGTGTCTATATTTAAAGATTTTGCAGTTATTTTACCGTCGAAACCTTGGATAATTTCCATCTACATGGCATACAGTATTGTGCACCTACATGCAGGGCCATTGCAGGGTGGGGAGCTATGCCCTGTGTGAATTTGAAATACAAGGCTTTGCTCTTCGACATGGATGTGCAATTACGCATGAATAACAATCAGACACAGCTTGTAGTTTTACTGCACGCATTATCCTGCTGCAATACATTTTTATCAAGTGGAATAATACAGCACAATCATGCACAGTCTCAACTGTGTCCATAATAATAATAATAATAATAAACAAACAAACAAACAAACTGCAGAATTGAAGGTGAGAGGCCTCTTAGTGGCGCAAGGCCCTGTGCGGGTGAACAGTTTGCACAATCCATATGACCACTGTTTAGTCTAGAACTATTAAAGAATGCTGCTGAAATGCATTACAATGAGCAGAATCTCAGGTAAACAAGTATCATCACATTTTTTTTTTGTAATTCCTCATTTCCATAAATAACAAAGCTGCACAGTGGCACAACAGTTAGCACTGCTGCTTCACAGCAAGGTCACCAGTTTGAAACCTGAACCTCTGTGATGGTGGGGGATCTCGCTGGCTACTCTGGCTTCCTCCAACAGTTCAATAACATGATAACATGCTCATCGTGTTAATTGGTGATTCTAAATTGCCCGTAGGCGTAAGTGTGAGTGTAAAAGGTTGTTTGTCTCTTTGTGTCATATATATATATATATATATATATATATATATATATATATATATATATATATATATATATATATATATATATATATAATATATATTTATTTATATATATATATATATATATATATATATATATATATATATATATATATATATATATATATATATATATATATATATATATATACATATATATATATATATATATATATATATATATATGATTTAAAACATTCATACGTGTATCTCAGTTTCTTTGCCTGATGTCTTTGTTGAAACATCGGACTGCATCATCAGCATAGAGCTGACAACCAGCCCCCAGCAGTAAAGACATAAAGTTGCAACCACCATTAGGTGACATTTTTCACAGACCAGTTGAAAAACTTGACTATGAGTAGGCTTTTAAAAAAAATAGAGTGAGCTGCCTGTGTCTATTTTGTTATTAGTCAGTTTTTCCAAAAAAATGACATGTACATAAATTTTCTGTTCCACAATAAAGGCTGGCAAAATGTGCAGCAGACTGAAACCCCACAGATGGTTTCTTTCCGACCTGAACACAGCTTGGATGGGAAATGATACTCTCGGTTAAAACAAAAAAGAGGGATAGCACAATAGCTTCCTTCACTGCTTTCCAAAATGATTTCTATGAAAGCCTTTGAGCCAGCTTCTCAGACTGCCAAGAAACAGCCCTCTTGGCAGAAACTCATACAACCTTGAAGTTGAAAACTCAAATAACACCTGTTATGTTACACTTCATCAATCACTGTGATGAAATGTGTCCTCTGTATATGACCTGTTTAGCAGTGGTGGGTAGCTGTGTTGTAGCCTGGAGGAACAAATCAGGTCTCAGGCCAGTGTGTTCGTCAAGGGCAATTTTAGGTGCATTTCCACTTTCTTACATGTACTGTAAGCAGAGAGGGCAAAGTAAGTATATTTTTATCCAGGGGGTTGAAGTTATAGATTCTTGTGTAGGGGAATGTGCGTAGAGCAGGTGCACTTAGATTAAGGTTAGATTAGGTTAAAAAAAGAACATTTACCTTGCTCCATTGTTTGAATCAGCTGTTTCATGAGTGTGTTGCAGTTTTCACCAGTCCTGTTGACTTGATTCACATCTCATTCTGCTTATACTGTTGGTCACAGACACCCGAAGAGACACCTGTCCTCCTCTAAGGCTTTTGTTGACTGGCTTGCTGGTTTTGTCTGGAATCATCATTTTCATTATGTTACATCTGCCCTTTGTTGAAAGAAATGAATCAATCAATGAATACCCCATAGATCAGTCTTTTCTATATGCTATTATAAAATCCATTTAGGTTCAAATATGTTGGAATGGTCACATGTAAAGATGAAAAGTAAAAGTGTTCAATCTTTTTTGCTCATTAAGCTCAAGAAAAGACATTTTACTGGAAATGTCATGAAGGAACACCAAAGTTTTATAAATGGTACAAGTGAAAGTTGTTAAAGGAGTGCGTATTTGTGGGTTTAATAAGGAGTTTTTAAGACAGACTGATATGAGTGCTGGTGAAATATCAAAAAAGACTAAGACAAATTCAGCAAAAACTTCAAAATTCTCAACAATAAGCTTTTCTTTTTTCTTTTAGTAAAGAAGAGTGAAGAGACAACAACTTCAACAACCAGCTTTTTACTGAAACCTTATTCAAAAATGTGTTGTCTTTAGTGGTGGGAAGGTGTGGGCTTTATCACCCAAACAGACTCACACAGACTTGATTCAAACATAAAACCCTGGGAAAGTGTCCAGATGTTTATAGCTGCTGATTTTGTTGCTAAAATAAATACATTTAGAATAAAATGAAAAGTATGTCCTTCTTGTGTTGGGTTTTCTTACTGTTAACATAGATCAGCCTGTGGTCAGTCATGGTCTGTTTCAATGCACAGTGACTTATTGACAATACGTTGCTCATCAAGGGCTTTCAATGAATGAAAATACATTATTATAAACAACCTTGATTTTGACCCCCTGTGCTAACTTTTGCCACTTATGGGGTTTTAGCCTCTGGCTTAATCTCTCCTACTTCCTGTGGCTCCATTTTTTAAAAATTATTTTCAGTACTGCTGGTGTCTCTTCAGATCTCATCTTTACAGTTTTCTCCTTCATGTATTCATCTTGCAAGTGACTGATGTCGGGCCAAAACCAAACAGCACCCCTTGCCATAGAAGTATCAGCTTCTTCAAGGTGTGCCAGGTCTTCCTTTCAATAGATCATGCATACTTCCTGAGTCTATCGACCCACTATGCTGGTCTCCTTAAGTTTATTTTGATGTTTCATATGCTCAACTCTCCAGACTTATCCAGACAAGCCTGATGAATTGGGGCAACTGACAAAAAGCCTCTAACTGAGGGTAAGCTATTTGCACAACAGCAGGCATTTAAGTCCACCCCTCTTGCGCATGCAAGTCTACAAATTATGGTAAGTGATGGCATTTGAGCTCTCAGCATTCAAGTGAAGGGAAACAAATAAAGCGAATGGATAAACAGTACCCCTGCTGTATTCTAAAGGTCATCACGCAGTACAGTACATTGCTGAATTGCTCACCCATTATAAACAGATCAGGTTTCTCAGGTCATCAGGCAGCAGTCTTTAGCTGTATCTGTAATAAGATTCAGGTTCAGTGAGTCTGCCCTCAGATCCAAAAAAGCCTGTTTATCAGAAATGAAATCAGAAGTGCCATGTGCTCAAGAAACTGAGGATGAATCATGTAACTTTAAATTATCTTTCTGTTCAGTTCATCATGAGGTACTGTCCCTCTTCAATTTGCTGCCACATTTCCCTGGTACCTCTGTGCTCTCTTAGATATTCTGCTAGTGCTAACCTCACAGCTCCATCAAACTGAGACAAATTATTTTGAGAATAGCTGACAGCCACCAGGGGCTTCATCTGATTAGCTAAATGGTGTTTGAGCATTGCTTATGTATCCAGGACTCAATCTGACAGGTCAAATGTTTACATGCTGAGTAAAAACGTAATGAACGAGTACCTTTGTCCTCCTGGTAGCCCACCTGGTGCAGTGTCTGAGTCATCTCTACACACTTTGATTTGACCCGCAGTCCTCTGCTGTAGACCAGCCCCTGTCCCTCTCCAGCATCGTCTTTCTTTTTGAGGTTATGTTCTGGGCTTTTCATGCCATTACTGAGAGGACGCAATCAGGGGGTTTCGTCAAACAAAATTTTCAAGGCACAGAGTTTTTTTCCCCCGTTTTCATACATTTCATGTTATCATTTAAAAAGGGTTTACACTCTACTTAACACTTCAGTGACACCTGTTGCTCATGTGCCAGTGTTTACCTGCTGAATTTTGTAGATGAAACCAACAACAGGAAGATGCTCTCCTGAGGAAAGTAAAGGTAGAAGACTCATGTTTCAATATTATCAATGAGAACGGAATTTTACTTAAGAAAATTGAATCAAAACTAAATTTAGGTAAAATAAACTATCCAGTTAAAGAAATTTGGTGGGCGCTCGCAAGTGACTGGAAAAGTTGGAAGCTGAATCTGGTTGGGCTGCACTGAGCACCCTGGGCTCTGTACATGAAACACAACTCCTGTGCTTTCTGTCTCTCTTCAGCTTTTAACATTTGATTGTGTAAAAGAAGCCAAAACCAGCATTAGACATTATTGTAATTTCCTTATGGCAAAACAAAGCAAGTTGTTGTGCAAATAAGAATCCTGGCAGTGCACTGCCAAAAAAGAAAAGTTGAGAAAACCCAAAATTGTAAGGCAACAAACTTCCACATTTTTGAGTTAAGCTCATAAACGTAACCTTTTGAGTTTTTCTTTTGAGTTAGCTTAGCTTAAAATTTTAATTTGTGTTTACGCAACTGGAAGTTGCTAACTTGAAAACAGTCAACAGAACAAAACCCCCTGGTCGTCACATTATGTTTCATACTCATTCAAGAATTAAACTTACCTGTGTGAGCTCCAGCTCGAGGGAACGCTGAGGCAGGACTGTGAGTTTGAACCTAATGTGTGACAAAAGCCAAATCAGAAAGTTGCTTTCCCGCATTTTCCAACAAAGAAACGCGATTTTACAGAACTAATGCTCGTTGTTATGAACTCCAACTTAAAACGTTAAGTTTCAGTGACTCATTAAGTCATTTAAAGCAGACAAGTAGCTCAGTTTGCTGGGCTAACTCCCAATTTTACATCAGATGTCAATAATTTATATTTTCAAGTCCTTACAACTGAAAATACTGTTTTAGGCTTTTTTACAGCGTGAGCACCACAGCAACGTCCTAATTTTAAGAAAATCCTTTGTTCAGAAATTTCCCTGTTTTTTTTTTTCTTTCTTTTTTGCAGGTATGTTTTTTTTCCTTTTCATACAGTTGGAAGAGTACCGTCTTATGAAAATAAGGAAACTTCTGCAAAAACACAGAATCTAGTATTAATGACTTTTTTTTTTTTTTTTTTTATAAAACTGATTGTTTGTTATTCATTGTGTACAAAATGTATCCCAAACAGATAAAGTATTGTGTCTTTCCTTCACAGATGACAACCAACACGCTCGGGTAACCAAAAAGAAGAATCCTGGAAGTTCATATTCATTTTCATACTACAGAGTTTCACTTTTTTTACTTTAAGTCAGAGTTCAATGTTTGAATGAAAAACTAACTTCTAGTCGCATATTTAATGTGTCTTGAGTGACATTAATTCACATTTTACGTGTCAATCTCAAGCATAGCTGGATGGTTTACTGGCTGATCACCATGTCATTACAGGACGTATGTTTACCTGCACTGAAATTCAGCAGATACTGGAAAAGAATAAATGACAGGTATAAATAGATGTTGATTTTAGGAAAATCTTTGAAATGGTCCTTTATTTTTCAGCACGTTAGGGTTAATCATGCTGTGTGTTATCAAACATTGTTTGAATACTTGCATTTGCTCATGCTTATTTCTCAGCATTTCTTACTGAGTTTTTATTTTGAAGCAGATATTTTCTTGGTTTTGAAAATGTGCCAATCAATAAAAATGCCTTTGCTATCAAAATAAGTGTTAATTATCCATCAAACCTAATAAGGACTCCAGTAAAAGTTTGATGGTTGCTTCTCTTCCTGATAAAACTGCTAATGCTATCCATCTCATCAAACACGGAAGCATGTATCTAATCTCGTAGCCTTGGGGCAGACCTGGAGGCCAAACGGCTACAGCCATCCTCTCCTCAGGCCAGGCCGAAGCAATTACTTTTGTTGCTTCATACACGGACCTGTGTCACCAACACAATTAACAAACTCTGGAGGAGCCTGGGAAACGAGGAAAGGACAGACTGTGTACACAGCATGAATGATGAGAGGAATGAGGAGGGAGGTAGAGATGGAGAGGAGGGATAACATGCGCCTGGTTGCCAGGATGTTGTAAACAGGGACTGTAGGTGGATGTCAGGCTCTGTGAAAAGACACATGAGAACTCGCATCTTGAATATTTTAATGCAACATTTGATTTTCCAGATGTCACACATATGTGGCTATGTTTGCGTCAGCAAAGAAGTTTAAGATTCACTTTACTATAACGCATTTTTGTTGTCACTTACACATTCCTTTGGGCAGAGGTTTTGGCAAAGGAGGCTGCAAACGTTTTATTTTAACCTCCCACTTCTCTGCATTTCACATTCCTCCGTGCTGTGGAGATGATTCATCACAGCTCTGACAGAGACAGTATAATGTGTAACAGCTCCCAGAAGGCACAGTAGTAGGTGTTATCTAGGTGGATGTTCATTTTATTCACAGGCACGTTTTATTATCAGCTGGAAGAAACCAAGCATCCCGGCTCCTCTCTGCTGCATCAACACCTCCTTGATCCCAATCATTGTAACCTTACTTGTGGCCAGTTTTATGCCTCCATTTGCAGTCTTAATTCATAAGACTTCAGACTCCCGGTCTATACCTTCCCTTCCCACTTCAGAATCACTTTCCTTGTCTAAGTCGGATGCTCAAATGTAAAAAGATTGCACAAAGGTTGAAATAGAAGCCCTCAGGTGTCTTTGCTGACTCAGGATGTAGGAGTGATGGGAGCTGTCGAGAACAGAGATGGATTTCCTGGCCCTCTTGTCTCCACCCATTCATTGTTCATGAACTGGGGCTGCCAGACAGCTGTCTGTAGCTGCCACCTCTGACAGATGCCTGCTGTCAGTCAGTCAGTCTGGAAGGGTCTGCAATCTGTATCACCTTCTCGCCTCCTGGATCTCATATGAACCAGAAAATCGACACCTTGGGAGAGATTGATCTATTCCCTGTTTGCGATTCTCAGAAGTGCTTTGACCCTTTGCTAGAGCACTTGAAAGAAAATGAAATGAAAGAGAATTATTTTGGTCAAAGTTAGATGAACAAACAGAAGAAGCCTTAAAAAGAAGACATCTGTTGGATGCGCAAGTGTTTTACCTGAGTGCAGGTTCCTGCATCAAATCTTCTGGGCTTCTTCATCAAACATCCCATTCTTTGTCATCAAATGCCATTCTATACTAAAATGAATTAAACATAAATCAATGTAAGGCAAAGGTGAGACGATCTCACAGGCCTGGAATGGTCCCCTTCCATCCCAGAAATGCCCATTTCCTTGTTTGTGTTTGTGTTTGTGTGTGTGTGTTTGTGTGTGTGTAAAGAAGCAGGGGAAAAGATACATGAGATAGTGCATTTACAGTGAGCGGAGCAATACATTCTCTTGAATGGTACACGAGGTGCACGTCTCTGCAAATAAACTGTCATTTTCCACAGGCTAATGTGCACATCCTCTCCAACACCTACACACACAGGCAGAGGCTCTTGCACACACACACACACACACACACACAGCTCAGAGCAATGTGTGATCTGTTCTTAGAGACATTTCCTTTCTGTACGTGTGATAATAAACAGAATCATTAAGTGTTAGTGGGTTGATAGCTGGCGGAGCCGCTCCGTACATACTCAAACTGTCTTTCTAATGACAGCGTACGGAAATCGGCTCAACTGGAGACGACAATCAAAGCCGCACCACGACTAGTAGGCGTGTCACGTAGCTAATTCAATCTCACAAGCCATGAAGCAATTAATTCATGTCAATACAAACACAAAATTAGTCTGTTTTTTTCCCCCCCCGAGCAGAAGAGGAGGTCTTGCGGCGGTGCTGCTTATTTTAGCATCTTTGTGTCTGTGTGAACGCGCTCAGTGGAGTGAACCTGGAGGAGCAGGTGTAATTGGGTGTGGAAAAAAGGGAACCTTGTGGTCTCCCTGGCTAAATTAGATCAGACAATTCTTTTCCTCTCCATTTCCTCCCCAGACAAAAGACACATTGTCCCCCTCTCTGGTTTGTTATTATTTCCTTGATCAGGCTGGACTCTGAGACTGATGACGGGGTAATGATTATGCTCTGAAAGCAGCCTTTCTCTGATAGCACAGAAAGCTGCATCTGGCTTTACTTCCTCCAAGCTAAATCAATTGAGGTGCCGCCACACTAAAACACACACAAGGAAGAGAAAAATCGCTAAAAGGGTCTGAGTGCTCTGCTTCTTGGTTGGTCAGCAGTGGCTTAGTGGATGCTGAGGATCAATTGCTTCATGCGGTAAATCATTAAGCCCCATTATTTCTGAAAGGGGAAACTCACGAGAGGATGCAAACCCACCACATGTGTTACCACCCAGAAGACTGTGGCGACGGCGGCGGATAAATGAGTTTCACTGAGTCGATAGCTCTATCTGTGGAGGGATGTTGAGGAAGTGTTCTGGGCTTGATGAAGTGGCTCTGGTAGACAGCAGGTGTGACGCCCAGGTGGGCTGAGTGGTGTGATCCAACGGAGCCAAGAGGGGGGGGGTTAAGTGATAAAAAAAGAGCATCAGAGAGAGGAGAGGGGCTTTGGGATTGAAGCTTTGACTTGATGAAAGGCAGTTCTGGCTTGTCTGGACTGTCGGCATGTCTGCATTTAAATGCATGTGTGGAGCAGTGGAAACCCTAAGGAGCTCTGCTGCTCCTTTTGTTCCCAAACCTCCAATTCCCAGTCCTATCAGGGATGTGTGCGCTGCTTTGAATTTCGATCAGGGAAAACTGGATATCCCCCTTTTCCTGATTTCTTTACAAGACTTCTATTTGTCTTCATCCATCCTCACAAACCTGTGAGGTTATCTGGTGACAGTGTTATGATGGTTTTTATCTGAGAAAAAGAAATGTGGGTGAATTAAAATGTCAAAATTCAACATCCAATCTAAGAAAGAGGCTTTTTATTTATAGATCTTGGACAAAAATAGACAAGTAAAAACAAGGAGAAACATCAGACAGCCAAACTCTCGTCTTCTGTTCCTCCGGCATGAAGATTGAGCCGTTGAGCTGTTTCAATAGGCTGTTGACACTCCAACATTTCCCTTGGGTGTGCATAAAAATCTCAGTGCATCTAAGTGCAGTGCAGCAGCAGCAGCAGCAGCAAATTCATGCCGTTATTAAACATGCCCCACATATCATGGGTGACGTTGCTTTCGAATCTGAATTTAAGGCAACAGAATCAATCACATCAAAAACAAACTGCTGATACAAGGCGATGTGCAGAGGTGAAGGGAAGTTATAGCTGAGCTGGTCATGGTAAAAAGTGCACACACAGGCACACACACCTAAACACAGTCATCTGGTCTGTAATCGGTCATACACTGCAGATTGGTCAGGAGTAATGAGCCTTTACATTTCAGTTCTTAGAAAGCTGATACTGCGGGTGTGCTATTTTGCACAGTCAGATTAAAGTTCGATTTCTCACCTAACAAAGATTCAGGGGTGCACCTGAAATCAATAGGTGTCAAAATGTCCCCCTCTTCTGATAATAGATCTGACAAGCACAAGAGGAAGTGTGCTCAAACCTCAGTGTGTAAGGAACCAGAAAGTAAGGGAGAAGAAAAAAAAAAAGAGGTCAAGGCAACCTAATGATTGACAGCACAAGAGACAAGTTTATGATAGAAAAGCTTGAAAAGATGTATTTTTTATCATTAAAAATACAAAACTTAAGAAATCTGTGTACTACACTCGTCTGATGTGGAAGGCACATTAGCTTTTAAAAACTGTTCCCTTTTTTATACATTTGACAGTCGAAGATGCCTGTCAAAACAAGACAAATCAAAAATGAGATTGTGAGTTAATGAATTGTTGCAGAAATGTCCCGTTCCTGACATCTGTTGGGCTTAACAGATGCTCCACTCAGCTCATCGTCGTCAGTCTGAGTCAGCCAGGCTCACCAGACAGCCAAGGATGTGACTGCCTGTGGAAATTGAGCCTGATGGTAATTGATTGCACATAACTTCGCCTGCTTCAATTAAAAAAAGTTAGTAGCCAGTGAGGGATTTAAAAAAAAATGTTTAAGAGCAGAAATGAGGGCAGCCATCCATATTTGTCACAGCAGCCTTTCTTCAAGGTCAGTTCACTGCCAGCAGGCACGGCGGGAGAGAGAGGGGAGGAGGGGAGGAGAGGAGGGTAAAAGGGAGAAGGCTGACAGAGAGAGAGGACCAGGCTGACAGCTGACAGCAGCAGGCTGAAGCAGACATTGAAGGACAGGTGGAGGGAGAGAGTGTGCTGGTATCAGGGGGCGTGGTCCATGGATGGTCCGGAGTCATTGTCTTCAAAGTCTCTGGGGTCTCTTGGGTCTGCTCTCGGCTCTGGCAACCTGCAAATTAAAAAAAAAAAAAAAAAAGATGACAACACCTCCATGCAGCTACTGAAACATACCTCCTCCACTGCGCACACACATATTATGGAAGTATAATAAATGCTTGTGAAATGTAATCAGCTTCAATCAAGCTGCACCTTAAGTAGAAATCATCCATTCTGTCGGTTTTATATTAGCAGCTCTGCGCTGACAGAGACAAAGTGAAAGCTGAATCGCAGAGACCTGTAGCAATCTGAGCCTGGCTGATAGATTCTATTTCACTGGAGACAGTCTGCACTAATCATACGCTCTAATTGGACGGTGTCGTGGGGGTGATGGAGCACTGCTCCTCCCTGAGCAGCCAGACTCTTCTGCAAACTTGTCACAATGCTCCTTCCATCTCTTTTATTATTATATTTTCCTTTCACATCAAAAGCACATCTATTTTCAGAAGACTAATGTCAGCATGTTTGTTCAAACACATGCACACACGTACATACGCATTTTTTTTTTTTTCTGGATGGGGATGCTGTTTAATTCAATGAGTCGATGCACTTGAGAGCTGTGCCATCTAATTTCACCGCCTAAATGTTTCTTTTGAAACAATCGCTTCGTGTGACCTTTGGCAAAGAGTTCGCATTTAGATTTAGAAATTAAAATCCAAGCAGGAACCCACAAAGACAGTTATACAACGCAGACCTCTGAGGTCAAACTAATGTAAGCATTTATATAAACACAATGAAAGGAGAAGGGAAGACAGAAACTTGCAGCTTTTGATTGAAAAATAACAAAACTGACATTTGCACCTCCAAGAAAGCAACAATATCACAGTAGAAAGAAAAAAAAGGTTATGATGAGTCTGTGAAGCTACCTCACATCACATTACACACACTTGCAGAAAATAAAGTTTTAAGTTTGAGAATGACAGAGAAAGTCTCCTGCTGTGAGAGTGTGAGTGGAAATTTCCTGGAAATAGTCAGATCGTAGTGTCCTGAAGTCATGAACAAAATGTCAGTGACTATATTCACCAAGTTCCAAGAACAAAGAGTCGCTGCAAGTGATGAAATTCTAAGAAAGTGCTTAAAATCATGACATTTTCTTAAACTTCCCATTCAAAGTGAAGAATACTGTTATTTCTCAAAGCATCTTAGCCCCTTAAAAACAGTAAGGACTAGTGGAGAAGACTTAAAGAAGCAAAGGAGTTTCTCAAGCGAAAGAAAAAAATAGCATATAGATGAAGAATATGAAGAAGATACAGAAATGTTCTCTCAACACTGACTGAGAGCAAATGAATGCTCAATCAATCAATCTTTATCTATACAGCGCCAATTCATAACAAACATTATCTTAAGACGCTTTCCTGAAACTTAACCAGGTCTAGACCTGTAAATGATAATAAATTTTATTAACAGAAACCCAACATCAAGACAAGATAAGAAGTCTGATCTCATCTTAACCCACCGTGAGTACAGACCTTTGCAATATTTAGCAAGTTGCAATGGAGAGGAAAAACTTCCCTTTAACGGGCAGAAACCTCGGACAGAACCAGACTCATGTTAGACAGACATCTGAGGAGACTGTGTTGGGATTAGAGAAAGAGAGAGGCAGATCCTGTGGATCCTGCAGTGACTCGTGCAATTCAACACAGCAATGCAGTATCACTGGAGAGGAAGGTCATCACAACATTGAAAAATTTTGTTCCTAAAGAATTTCAATCTTTTACTTTGATTTTGTTCTCATGATAAGTGAGCCTTATGTAGAAAAGCTTGTTAATGATAAAACAAAACTGAGTGAGTCCAGATCAGACAAAACAAATGCATTAGAAGGTTCATATTAAACATTTAACATGTCACATGATCATCAGTGCATATAAGGAGAGGCACAACAGTGGATGTCTCTTGCTTTGATCAGGAAGTGATTGGTGCAAAGCGATGACCGATCACACACTTAAATGCAAAAAATATGAAGATAAAAAAGTGTAAATGGTCTTCTTGCCCGTATCAGGCGCCTATGTGTGGAAGCTATCCCACTGTAGCTGTTAGCTAAGAGGCTAAAAGGCCCTTTTAAACCCCTTTAGCTCACGCTAACTTTTGGTTGAGTAAGCTTTTCCAACATGACAACTGCAGACAATGGGCTTCAACATGCCGTCAGGCATATTCACAACACATCACTGAAGGAAATTCAACAACAACATGGATAATAACAGTAATACTTATTGTGTTGAATTGTTCTGGGCTGTGAGTTGCACTGAAACATAATATCTACTCAGATTCTTTCATCGTGCCTATCAGTGTCACAGTTCTTCTAGGCTCATTATTGCTGAGTGGTTTCAAATGTTTCCTTTATTTCATGGATCAACCAATCACAGCTTCAGAAAGAATGCCTCATACCCAGCACGAGGGTCAACCATGCCTGTTAACGAATATAATGGTTTCTGTTTCTTCCTTGCCCAGAGCTGCTCTGAAGATATTCTTAAATAACTCGAGGGAAAGACTCTAGCTCTCAGCGGTGATTCTCAGAATGCTTGAGGATATGAGCACAAGAGTTCATGTGTGAATCAGGTTCCAGTAACAATCGACTAGCAGAGCTCAGCTATGTGTAATTAAAAAACAAAACAAAAAACCCCACCATATCAGTCTTTGTCTGTGAGTTTCTGAATCCCCCAAAATTTGTGTGTGTGTGTGTGTGTGTGTGTGTGTGTGTTTTTCTGAGTGACTCTTCAGTGATTTTTTATTGTGAATAAACCAGTCTGTACTGGCTTTACTCCTCCACTAACATATTTGTGCAACGTGTTGGGTGAACAAAAGAATAAAAATACCAAAAATTTCAGCACAGTGGTGCAAATAATTTAGTGATCTATCATGTGATATCTGAGTTGTGTATCTTGTTATACTCTCTCTACACATCCCCCTTCCTCTATCTCTGCTTCTGTCTGCTTCTCTCCCTTACTTACTTCAACAATCTTCATCCTCTGCCTCCTCCGTTTTCCTGCACAACAATCTTTGATGAAATATCCACACATTGGTTAATAAGCAGCTGAACCTTCCTGAGCACAGTTCCCAAAGTATTCCTGTCTGACATACTTCTGCTGGCAGAAAACAGAGAGCTGCTTCCTTTTCTCCTCCTTGCATGTCCTCCAGGAGCACATCATCACAACACGAACACACATCAGGGTATGGAAGCAGAGAGCAGGCTCATGTATGTGTGCATACTTGAATGCCTTCTAGCAGAGCCTGTAAGCAAAGATGTACAATGTTTTTAAAGAGCTGCTGGCCCTTTAAGATAAAATGGATTTACTCTAGAATGCTCAGTGGTCAAGTCGTAAACAACACTTACAGGATTTTACTAAAGCAGCTGCATTATGCACACACACACCCAAGCACACATACACACACACACACACCACATGCCAGCTCACTGACTGCCAAAAGAATTGATGATGCTGGATCATAAAAACACTCACACTTACAGGGTTAGTTGCTGTATAGTTACTCCAGCACTCTAAAGAATCCATCCAAGATATTAATTATGAAAGGCTACTGTTCCAGTTCAAATTCTCTACAAACCTACCTCTTGTGTCTTCCTTCCAACTCTTGTTTCACTCAGTATTTAAAGACTTGCAGCATCACACAGAGCTGCTCACCTTTTCATATTGAAGAGGCTCCCAAAAAAAATATGTGCTGAGCTAAGCCCATAGCGTTTTCACAGTTCTCTACATCCTGAGCTCATGTTTAGGGTACAATGTTTGAGGACTTCTATGTGTGAGGGTAATTTCATGTTGCATCTCCAGTCAACCAGAACAGTCACCCTGCTCTTTGGGATGAAGAAAAGAGAGAAAAAAAGTAATTACAAGTATATTATACAGTACAAAGCCAGGCCCCCACTATGTTGGCAAATGAACTATTTATATTCAAAGGGTCTTTGCTAAGCCTTAGGACATATGGATGTAATAACTTATTTATTCTGTCCTCAGGAAAAAGGCCATTACTTCAGATAACGAGAGAGAATGGCAGGGAACAGGGTGGTAAGACAGAGTGGAGATTCAGCATGCAACAAAATGTCAGTGGGAGGGCGGGTGATAAATTCGACACAAGTTTAAGCCCGAGCTTTGTTCCCTTTTTTGTCTGCTCATCTTCTTTGGCCCGAGTGAACGATCACTTGGCTGTGTGTGTGTGTGTGTGGGTGAGATGTGACGACTTGGTTCTGTCTTTCTGTCCATGATTTATTCATGAGCTGTAATGCAGCCGATGTATTATTGATCAGGCCTGATCATTGCCTCCTCCTCCTCCTCCTTGGTGTGACCGTGGCCCGTGGATGGGGCCGAGCTGGGGGCTTGGAGACCTGCTGCACAGCTTTCTATCTGGCTTGGCTTCTTGGTGATGGATGGACAGCAGCCTGGATGTGTGAAAACTTGGAACAGATTATGTGCTTGTGTGTGTGTGTGAGAGAGAGAGAGATAGAGAGCGAGAGATAGGAGTTTCGATGGGGCTGATAGACTGGAACAAAGCTAATCTAACTAATGTCTCCTCTCTGAGTGAAACAGAAAAGTTTCTCCAATGGCTCTAAAATGAACCCATCACTCATGAAAGAAAACCTCGGGCTCCCTGTGAGAAAAAACAGAGGGAGAAAGCGTGCATGACTCGCCAAGACTTTGACTCTCGTTCTATTCCTGTTTTGGTCTCGACCCTGTGGAGCTCTGGGAGAAAGATGAGGGAGGGGGTCGTTGCCCTGATTAAGTTTGAATTCCCTGCTCTTGGCAGAAAAACTGCAGGACTCCTAAGTCATCATCCGGAAATGCTCCCATCATGCCACGGCAGCCCTGCCAGCCTCGTTTTCATATGAATAATCATGCTGCCGCAAGTTGGATATGCTGAATGGATTCAAGGTGTGTGTGTGTGTTTGGAGGTTTCCAGCAAACTTTGACAAAGGAGAGGTGAGGTTCTTCTTGATTAAGCAAAAAGGCTGTGTGGAAATATTCATGTGTACATTTTGCTGGTGGCAAACATCATCCTCAGGAGGATAATAACTATTACAATTTGCATTTCCAAACAGCGGTGATGCCATCTATTTCATCACATCAGACTGTGGGAGTCATTCTTCAAGCCCTGGAGGCCTGTGAGGTTTGGTCTAATGAGAGAATCCTTAATGGTTATTGATAGAGCCCATGAGGACAGACTCTTACCCTTACTCTCTAGTGAAGCGGTGCACTCTGCCCACACTTAATGAAGTAAATCTTGTCACTTCTTCAGGATGATTTAACACTACAAACAGCTCAGTGATAAGAGAGGACTGGAAATATGGAATAATAGATGAAATAAAGTGGTGAAAAGGGGGGGCAGAGAGGGCTGCAGGTCACTGATGAGGTAAGGAATGGAATGTGAATATTTGTAGGTGGTATATTGTGGATTGTAATGTAAGAAAAATGTTAAAAAAAAAACAAACATACTAATTTACCTTCTTGCACAAATGCTTGGCTAAAATAGATACGCTACAGTCCTAGAAGGGTTTACATCCTCTTCTCCTGCCATCTTGTTCGCCAATTTCTCATCTTCTCCAGATTGAGTTATCTCCTCAGATCTGGCAGCCTTTATTGGAGTATAAGAATTAAAAATAACCCTTGGATCCACCTTCCACTAACAGCACGTTTCGGGAGCTTCCCAAATGTGCAATGAACACATTTTTTACAAGTGCATGATTTTCTGTAATATATCATTTTTTTTGCATTAAACATTGATACCAGATTTGCAAAGATTCACCAATCTCCAATCACCAATCCAATCTTGATGTCAAAGATCTGAGTGCACCAGGAGACTGGATCAGCAAACATAATACGACCTTATCAGTATCAAAGTAATCCAGTTCAATGAGTGTTTTTTTCTGCCAACTGTACATAGCCTCTTCCATTTTGTAAGAAATCAACCTATTACATTTAAGATAAGTAATCAGATCAGAGGCCTGTACTACGAAGCTGGATTAACACATCCAGGATCTCCGTTACCTGAGTTGACTTAACAAGACACTCGCAATCCTGACAATTGGTACTACGAAGCTGGATATTAACCCACTCAGTGATTTCCAGGGTTTGACAGTCTTGATCAGTGCGTGCTCACATTAAAAAGGGTGGAGTTTGCAGCGTCCGACCAATCACAAAGATGGAGAAACAGGAAAAACCCTGCAGAGCAGCCTGTTTTACCATGAAGGAGCAGACAGTGATTCTTCAAAAATATTAGGAATTCTAACACATCATCAGGCTAAAAACAACACTGTTACTGCAGCAAAGCCAGGAAGGAATGCTGGCAGAAAATTGCTGACTCTGTTAATGCATGCATTCGTGAGATTATCCAACTTTAATTCATTGGAAAATATAAACAGACAGCACCCTGATTAGTTCAGTTGGACTTTATTACGGCACAGATGTTTGGGGCAGAGCTCTTCCTTAGTGCCATTTATCGATTTATCTTTTCCATTGAGTCCTTTTGAGGCTCAGCAACCAGCGCGAGCGCATTTTGTGTTGGAATATTGAATGAAATTAATATTAATTCCTCAACTCCCAAGTATAGTCTAAGTATAGTTGTGTGTTCCATAAATTCATGTATCTACAGTTATGCCTTGTGTGACCATTATTATTAAAAATGCAAATAGTGGAGCTAAACAGACTTGGGAACAAGTACAAAACCATCCTTCAAAGCGGTCAGTGACAAGGCTTTACTTCTTACACTGTCTCTGATGTTTGGATGAAATCAACAATTTATCTATTTATTAATGGCTTCACCAGTTGTTGAATGTAGTTCAGTCCATTCACTGAAAATCTGAATCTCTTGTACAGGATGTCATTGTGAACATCAAAGGATTGCATCTCTTCCTAAAAACTGTTTCTCTCTAAGTGCTCCTCTCATGAATTGAGCACCAATGTCCACAGGATCTTCTAGAAATGGGCAGACTATCTTCCCAGAGAGCTGATTGGTCAAGAGGTGGTGCTTTTCTACTCGTTGATCTTTTATCCAGATCTTAATCTGCTCCGGAGCAGGTTAGCCGTTCACCATAAGTTACCATGGTGATTCTTCCCGGTTAGAAGTAAACCAGCTTCATAGGACAGAAAATCCAGGGTTAAGCCAGAAGTTACCTCGGTAAGAGAAAATCCAGGCCTCAGGTGGCTGCTCAGGTAGTGTTAATAAGTTGACAGCAAAACGAAACAAAAAAACGAACAAAGAAAAACAAAGCCCATGACACAACCTGTGGTATAATGCTAGCTTAGCAAGCAGCAAGACCTGCAGAGCTCAATACTAAACACTCCTCTAGCCTTCTTGGTGCAGTCCGTGATTATTGAGACATGACATCTAAGGCCAATTTTGTTAAACGTGTTTACTATCTAACCATGTTAATTGGATCCAAATAAGTTATTTTGTGACATGGTTGATATGCTGAACAATTACCGAAACATCAAGTAGACGGCACTAAACGAACAAAATGAGAACAAAGTTAAAGAAAAATTTAGAAATGAAGAGTAAGTGGCAATAACAACTAATGCCTGCATGACATGGGCGGTTGTGTGTCTAATAATGACGTAAAAAGTTTTCATACAGTGCTTCTTCTTTTCTCGCTCAATTGTGTACAATTTTTGAACATTCTGGAAATAAATATTTTACTTTAAGTGCCAGCAGAGCTTTCCAAAGCCAATGAAGTCAGGTGTAGAGGAAGCCTGGATTTCATAGCCAAACAAATGCTCACATTTCTCCACCATACTGACTGTCATGTTGACACACCTGGATATAACTGTGTGATAGAGACATCAATAGGCCTTGCTTAGTGTCTCGTAGAGATGTATAAACGTCAAGGACATGTTTCATGAAAGACACAGTGTCTTCACTTTTTTATGAGCTGAATTGGATAAAAAAATTACACAGGATTCAACCATTAATATTCTTTGAAGCATATCGGATTCAATTGAATTGGATTATATTGCATCAGATGGACTCACACTGTGTTGTTTCATCACTTAATATATCATCTCTGAGTGACACTGCAGCCATGAAGGTTTAAACTGGATCCAATTGCCTTGAAAAGGAGAGACGTACACCCTTATCTAATACAGTGCACATGGACTATTTACTGAGCAATATGTAGGCCGTTCTGTGCATCATACTTTATACACTTCAAGTTTGCAATGAATTGTAGAATATATAATTATACACTATAATATAGTGGTAGTGCACCTAATCAGAAGCATTTCTTAATTTTATTGTACTAAAAGAATTACACAGGCTCTCTGTTTCTTTTTTGTCACTTTGCACCATGATAATCCTTAATGTTACAATATGAGTTATGGATGTAGCCTTATGAGGAATTATAAAGAAAAAAAAAGAGGAGATGCATAAAGTTGGAGGGAGGTCTGAATAAAAGAGGAGAAAGTTTATGTGTGGAGGGAGGAAGGTAGAGATCAAAGAAGAAAGAGAATAGACAGAGTGTGGGCAGAAAGTGACAGCATCTTGATGGGAGCTTGTTGCTGAGCAGTAGACACAAAGAGGAGAGGAGTGGTGTGTAAGTGTAGAAGCTCCACTGATGCATTCTTCAGGAGTTTCTATTAAAGTTCTATTGTCATGGGTTATGCAGTCCATTTTCAGATACAGTGCTTCTTTTGTTCTGCTCAAAGAGGGCTTTCAGACGCTGTCAGGAACACAACAATCATGTTGGTACGTAGACCTAAGATTACTTAAAATGAGACATTTCTGCTCAACATACTGTAGAGAAAACAATAGAGACTATTACCAGCTCTGCCATGGAAAATAAATCACATAAGACTTCATCAATAAAATAAACAAAAAAAATACTTTGTGGTTAAATCTGCACCTCTGGTCAAACAACACAGCAAATTAAAGAAGGAAATAAAATACACTGGATGGGTGATGAGGTCTGGAGTTTAGAAATATAAAAAGTTTCAATCAGGGTTAATGAATCCCAAAACTGAAAATCTGCCTAAAACAGTAATTGAATTATTTAGCTAAAGATACAAGACTATGGTTAATGTTTAGTGCTTTATTTGGGGAAAAAGGCCTTAAACTCCATGAAGGATATGAATCTATCCGAGCACTGTAATGACTACCATCTGTTAATCTGGCTGGACTAACCAAAGCCAGTGTTTTGAACCATGCTGTTAGCACTAATTTAGCTGTGAAAAATGATATTCATAACATGTGGCGCAATGGGGTTTCACTGGCTTTTGGAGGCAGCCCTGAGTGGACACTTGAGGAACCAAAGTTTTTTGCCCTTCTTCATGGCCTCAGTTTTTTTTTAAAGACCAGAGGTTGCTGCTACTCTCAAACTGTTTGATATTGTTTTTGGTGTCACTGAAAAAAAACCCATAATGCTGTTTTAGTGTGAGAACTCTGCTGCATAAACACAGAGGGTCCCTTTTCACAACACATATTTCTCTATGAAATGTATGTTGTTGGTTTTTAGAGATGTCCTACGCTTGAGTGATTTTCATTTTGACAATTTTTCTTGTAGCTCCCTTATATTCTTTCTTTACCTTTAAACACTGATATATATGTCCTGCATCACTCTCGGTCAGTCTAAACACAGCTGCTGAGGGGAAACAAAGCGCTCTGCCCTGAATCTTATACTTCTCTGTGTTTGCTATTTTTAGAATTGACTGTTTTAAAATTTTGATTACTTTCAATGCATGACTGAGTCTGCCCCCTTGGTACATCACCAACCTTCTGACTAAATATAAATAACACAGAGTAGACTGTAGTTATAAGATGAGACAGGTCTGTTTTTATGACAGGCTAAGAACTGAAGCTAAACATCATCTACAGGATTTAAAGATTTCCAAAACCAGAGGAAAACTCATGAAAGAGTCAGATAAACAACATACTAACTCTTTTTTGAGTTTGTTCATTTATTTTCAAATCATAAAAGACCGGATCTTCTCTTCAATGAAGAATGTCTGCAGATTTTCTTATTTATGTGTTTTACTCCTATTTTTTTTTCCTACTGGAAAACATCTACTTTAGAGTCTTGCATTTGCCTCTGAAGGATTCATATCCTGCCATGGCAGAAAGAGGAATCCTAATTGTTTTTTTACTGCAGAGTCTAAGCAGAGAGGGCTCCATTATGATTCTGTGGTATGAGGTTGCTGTTGGTATAGGTGTTACCAGCTCTGCAGGTGTTGGAGATGGAAGGCTCACAACTTGGGTTTTGTGACTGTTTGGATCAGAAAAACAGACACTTTGAATCTGTATAGGATGCCTGCCAGATGAAATTATGACACAGGAATGTCTAAAAATGCATCTAACAGTAGTGACACTATGTGATAATTGATCCAACATGTCTGCAGCTGTAAACCTACTTGACTCCCCCAGCTACAATTACTATCGACCTACCTTTATTACATGCTGTATATTATAGTAAATGTGGATACTTGTCATGTTTGTGGTGTTTTTCTTATTGCTACGTCTCAAATATCAGTTGTTATTTTGTTGCTTCCCATAAATTAAATGCATGGTATAAAATTATTTTTATAAAGCAGCTGAATAGGCTAGATTCCATGTCTGTTTTCCAACTGTTACGCGAGTGCCTGATCAGAAAGTGACTGGACCAATCAGTGGTAGTTGCTATAGGTGTGGTTTAGTTGTGGCGTAGACAAGAAGGAAGTTTTTTTTTTTTTTTTTATCAGAACTGGACAATATTCCTACACATTGAGAAGACCAGTGGTCTTTAATGTGTAAATTTTCTTCATGAAAACAACAAGAATCATGTACTGACATGAACAACAGCTGCAGTGGCGCATGTATGTTTTTCTTGCCCGCAATGAATTCGGCAGACAGACAGTTTGTCCAAGCACCCTCTGAGATTTATTTTTAAAGGTTCTTCTCCCAAAACACTGTCTGTGGGCTGTTGCTCAGACGGATGTTAACTATATCCTATAATATCTGTAGAGTCAAAATAATATGGCAAAGAATAAAATCCAGGATTTGGGTTTTATGTTCAAGGCAATAAAAATAAGTGAATCAATGTATGACAGAGAAACACTCCAGGAGATAATACACTGCCCAAATACAAACTCAACTCTGAGAAGCAAACGTGAGGATTTATGATGTTAGTGATTTGCCTGTAGACAAAAAATAAACCAGCTCAGTTTTTCCTCCATGAGATGAAAGAATTATCCACAGCGGTGTCAAATCTCCCCAGGCGTTTTTATGATAAATTTGACACATTTTTTTATAGCCTGCATCTGGGCAGCAACCCCTGTTGAGCCTAAGTCTCAACAGTATTGGCTCTGTTTACAAAGTGATTTACCAGACTCAGGCGATTTTTTTCTGCTGGAAATATAGCCGTGAACACTCGCTGCATCCAGGCTGCACACAGCTAGATGCTATGGTTTAAATCTGAAACGACAGCCTGATCAGTTTGATACAAGTGGTCTCTATTATCTCATTAAATATGAAGTAAGCGCGAGTCTTTTGTAATTACATTTCAGTTTGGGATGAATCTATTCAGGTCTGATGGAACGTACAATTTATGCTTGCACTAAAATGAAATGAATTATTGACTGGGTCTCAATTCCTGAGGATTAGAGAGAGAGATTAAAACAAACTGTTCAATCAAGAAACCTAAGAGTCTGCAATAAGCAACAGTTTTGCTTCCTTTCAGAGCCTCTGAATTCTTCATACTGCTCACTGGAATCGTGATCCTCCTGGAAAACAAAGTAACACCCTGTGGTGTTTCCACGCTGTTACGAAGACTTAATCAGTTTATGGAGGAAATAAAGAGACAACAGGCAATGCATCAGAGCGGAGAGGGCAAGAGAGCTAGGGGCTGTTTAATATGACCCTCTGTGCGTGCCGCAGCTTATTCATCAACGAAAAAAATGGAAGAGGCGAGGATAAATCCATCTCATCAAGCAGCAGATGCACCGCCTTAAGTAGACCCCATTCAAACTCATGTTCATGCATGCCATTGTTTTAAAATGTACATCACAGAGTGCGACATGTTCCCATCTGACCCAGGACTGCATGGATAGTCGCCTTATTATCTGATGCATGTATTACGGCGGGGATGTCTTCCCTTGCAAATACACGAAAAACAGTGAGGCGTAAAAGGTCGGTGAAGCGGAATAAAACACTGAGCTGAGAATAATCACACAGGTTTTTGTTCTTTTGGCACAGCAGGTGTGAGGAGCTGGATGAGCGCCGCTATCCCTCCATGAACTAATTTCTCGCTCACTTTGACTCAGGTACCCGCCGTTAATCATACAGAGGAATTAATGCAGAGCCGTTGAGATAAGAGTATTAAACTATGGTGAAGACTTTATCTTACACTGGCTCATTTGGCGATTCTACATTTTTTGTGGCCACAGGGGCAACTGAGAGATTAACTGGGGGGAACTGCTGCAACCCCACCCATGTAGACCAAAAAATTAGAGCCACCTGCCCCATTAGTTCGACTGTGACGTTCAAACTGACCTCAAGAGAAGGACATAAATCCCACTCATCATTTGCTTTGCACTTATGACTGAGTGGGAAATACACCACAATGCTTCCTTAATAGACCCTCTTCAAGAAGATGCAATGACAATCAACAATTATCTATAACAGCACCCTCCTGTGTAGAAATAGGACTGAGCCATCCAATTTCGCAGGGCCATTACACTCTTGGACACAAATTAAATGGCAATGAATGACGTTAAGAAGATCCCTTGGAGGAGACAGAGGAGGAGATAATGGAATCACCTTAATGGTCCCCGACTGTCTCACTAAAAAGAGAGAGAGTGAGAGGGGACAGATGTGTTGGATGTAGTTTGCTAACAAGAGGTTTGATCTTCAGGAGGTTATACTGTATCATACCTTGCTATCAACTGCTGAACACATTTACAAAACTGTAAAAAAAAACAGGGCTATAAAGCAACCCAATGGCTGTTTATAAAACAAAATAAACGGCTCACTGTGGTCTACTGCCCACTGTTTCCTGATTCATAAGTGATAAAACGTGATTGTAGCTGTAAGGTGTTTTTCTGTGAGGAGAGAATCTTGTGACTTCAGTTGTTAGAGTTCACATACTTTTTAAGTTAAATATTTTGCAGCCCACTATCCTGATGCTGTTGTTGTTTTTAGGCTGAAGTAAAGTTGTGTGAGACATTACCAAAAGATTGCAACTAGCAAAACAAAATGTCACCGTCCAAAGCAATGAATAGGAAAGCTGACAGCGAAGAACCAAGAGCCATCCTACATGATTTTATAAATGCCAAGCCAGTCTGTCTTGCAACAAAGTTGTTGCAGTTTGAAAGGAATACAATATTCGAAAGCACCATGAAATGAAGCAACTTCAAAGAAACATATCCACTCCAGACAGAGGCGAGGAAGCAGAAACTTAGAGCACCGACAGCTGGATATGCAAGCGTGTGCATATCAGGCCAGTGTACGTCCAGGTGCTGCTTTTTTCATTTTATATTTTGTCAGTTCACGACTTTTAAATAGATGTTTTGTGAATCGTTGTTTTGGGGAAAGCAAATATATATTTTTTCACTCTTTTTAATCTTTTTAAATCAATGTCATCGGGGGGGGGGGGGGGGGGGGGGCAGGCAGGTATTATTGGCAACAGGCCAATTTTGGCCCCTGGGCCGCCAGTTGTCGATCACTGCCCCAAATACAGGTGCTGGAGAATGATGAGCCCTGTCGTGGGAATACACTAATACGCTAACCCCACAACAGACATAAAGAAAAAAATAATGACATAAGAAACTTCTTATGCAACAAAGAAAAATAGAAAACAGATCAAACTTACTATGTTTGAATCATTTGATATTAAATGTAACCCCTTATTTTTGGTTCTATTTTTTTTTTTTTTTTTTCAAAAAAGGCTGAAATATACCCTTGTAGATATTTTTTATTTGATT
Organism: Labroides dimidiatus; assembly: GCA_030710495.1. NCBI lineage: Eukaryota > Metazoa > Chordata > Actinopteri > Labriformes > Labridae > Labroides > Labroides dimidiatus. The sequence goes on from CM061147.1 coordinate 14,168,853, forward strand.
CTTGCACAAGAATGTCAACACTGGGGCCTGGGATTGTACCCCAAACCCTCCAGTTAAGAGACAACTGACTCTACCACTGAGCCACAGCAGCCTCAAAGTGCTAAGATATACATTGATTGGCCATGTCTAAAATTACATGTCTGTGGCTAAACACCGCATTAACCTTTACTGAAGTTTTAGCTCTAGCTTCTCCGGTGGATTAGACTCCACCAGCCTTCTCTCCTCAAACTGGAACTCAACTCTTTCCCAGGTTGTGACCATTGCACAGTTTTGGAGATGCTCTGCTCACAGTGTTACACTTGCCCAGTTATCCTGCTTCCAACACAAAACCTTAGAGGACAAAATGTTCCCCTTGCTGCCGCTGTATAGAGATCATTTTAGTCACTTTTTCTTCTAGGGGTCACAGTGTTACAGGGAAGAGTACAATGGGGAAGTGTAGGCTGTATGACTTCCTACATTTATATTCAGACTCTTACTGTAGAAAACTATGTTCTAACATTTGTGTATTATAGATCTTGCTTACCAGTCATCAGTGCCAGTAGCCATGAATGCCTAAAAAATTGAAAGATAATCCAAAAAATGTCTGAAAATCTTCCAAAAAATTTTTCTGTGTGATGGTAGTACATAAACTTTTTCATCAATTGTTCAGTTCTTTTCACAGACCTGTCTTTGACCACACTTGACCTTTCTGTCCCTCTAGTGGTGAAACGTAAACAGCTAAGTTTTCCCTGCATTTTAATTCCATGCAACACATTTGTTTTCTGCAATGTTCAAAGTCTTGCACCCCAACAGGGTTGATACATATGACAAAATATGTCCATTAAAACCTCGATTATTTACTGACTTATTTATTTCCATAATGCAAAGAAACCTACCTTCTAATTCCAGTCTAAATCTCCTCCTGTTGAGAATGATTAAATTCAATCCCTGTCCCTGAATTGTGTTCATCAGATCATCTCTCCTGATTAAAGCTGATAGCCTGCTTTGTCTGAACAGTTACATAAGAAACCCAAATATTGAACCTATTCAACCTCCATATTCCAGGCGGCACCAGGCTGATCTTGCTTCATTATTCAGGTCCCCGGTCTGAAATATCTGATCCTAACCAAGCAAAGCAAAATTCTTTTCCTGCCTGTTTTTTTTTAAAGCACAAACTTTGAATGCAAACTGTTTCTCTGGCTTAAATTGAAATTTCTTTGGTATCTAATACTCCTTTGAAGTTTGAATCTTAAATCCACAGTATTGAGGAAGGAAGATAAACTATATACATATTACAGCGATAAACTTTTATCTGTCCTTCTGAAATCACAAAGTGTCAGCTTATAGGTAATGAATAGTAAGCACCTGTGCTGTCCCCATTGTCACTTTTACTTTGGACTTTTTATATTTCGCTCTGCTCATTCTCTCTTTTGTCTTTCAGTTGGCTGTTTTTTATCCCCTGGTCTAGTCTTTATTCTGCGATTTACTCAACTTTTCTCTTGCCTTCTTCTGCTCCCACTTTTAATGTGTTCCCCTCTGCCCTCTGCTGTCTCCACAGGCGCCATTGATCCACGGTTACTGATGTGGTCTGCACAGTCAGTCAGTGGTCATGTGACCAGTGAGCTGGCTTTGTCCCAGAGCCAGACAGCCATTATGAAGACTGACTGGTCACAGCAGTGCCCACACACTTGGCAGGCTGGCAGAGCTGCCCCCTGTTGCCTTTCTCAAACAATCCTCCTTCTCTAACAGCAGAACGCCGGCGCCACCTTAATCAGTCGACTGCCCAGGTGCCTGTCCCGGAATCCTGATAGCTCTGGAGAGATTTGGAAAATTAAAAGCCTGTTTACATCACACTTGGTGGGAAGATGCGGACTCCTCTGTCTGCACTCTCCTCGATCACAGATGAAAGGATGTCAGAGGCGCATATGGCCAGAGAAGAGGAGGAGGGAAAAAAGAGTGCGTCTATGAGACAGAGAAAAACAGACAGAGTTGGCGAACAGACCGGCTATTAGGCAAAGCCTTCTGTCACATGAAAACTCCTCCCTCCCCTGCATCCAAGTTCCATCATCCAAGCTCTCAGTTTGAAGGACACCAAGACAGACAGCCCCAGAAAACCTGAACCCCAGACTGTCACAACTCCCATCTCACCCAATGAAAGTCTCCCATGCCTCAACCATCCCTTGCTGCCTTTTCCTTTGCAGAATGTTAAACAAGCTGTGGAATAAAGGACCCCCCTCAGGGTGCAGCACAAAGATCTTCCTCTTGGAACACCATCAGAGTTTACCCATTATGATCTCTACCATATGAGCCACATTAAAGAAAAGTAATAAATGCAAGTTTTGTGCAGCAAAGGTATAAGCATTGAACTTTACAGACACTGCTGCACAACCTGGGACCAGTTTTTAGCTTTATTAGTCTGTGATATTTGTTGTTTTGTTCCTGGAGAAACAGCATTTAAATGCAGCATGGCAACACAGAGAAGTAAAGTCATGGGGCTCGACAGCTCCCAGCGCTGCTTGACTAATAAACTTTTATGTGCACTAATGCATCCTGTAAACAACATCAGCTTTGAAGGCATGACTACTCCTGAAGGTGATGTGCCTCGATCACATATTTCATCATCAGGAAACCAGAAGCAATTATATATTTTTCCTTTTTAAATCCAAAGGCAGGCACATCTTTGGAAATGTGATCTTTATCTGCCGTCACATGTGAATACAAGGCATGATTTATATTTAAAATATGCTAATGTCTCCCCATCTGCAGACTTAACACACACACACACACACACACACACACACACACACACACACACACACAAAATCAAAGTAGAAGCCTCTCATATTTCGTTCACATCCCACCCTCAACAGAACAACGTCGGATTAAGGTGGTTTTGTAGAGTGTGAGCTAAATCTCCCATTAGCATCCAAAGGTAGTTAAATCCTAACTATCTCCTCATTCTTCTCTAGGCAGTCCTATAAATCTATGCAGTGATGGGGCCTGTCGTGAAGCTGCTGAATTAAACATGCCAACCTTCACTCTCCCTCCCTTCTCTTGCCAGGAGAATAACTGAGCAAGGGGACAGACTGTGGACTGGAGGAGAGGCAGGGTGTCCTGACAACTGCCCCACTGAGCTGTGTGACACGTGCTGTGACGCTGTTTTCTCTGTCCAGCTGTAGAACTAAGATGTTTGCCTGTGTGAGTGTGTGTGTGTGTATTTGCTGCTTCTGTTGACAGTTCATACCTGGGGCCGGAGGTCTGATAAGGCACTGATTCATTGCCCCTTGGTTCAGCCTGCCACTATCGTCCTCCTGCATCTCCACCAGGCTGAAATCAGACCTGTAATTCAACCCGAAGGCTACCACACTGCCATGTGCATGTGTGTGTTACTGTGTGTGTGTGTGTGTGTGTGTGTGATTGGTTGCTGGGGACAAAGTAGTTGAGACACTGTGAAGAAAGAGGCATCCTCCTCCATGTGTAAAACATGTACAGAGACAGTTCTTGCTTCCATCTCTCCACTAATTACCCTAACTATGTGAGTGTGTATGTGTGTGTGAAAATGTTGTGTTAATGTGTGGTTTTAGAATGAGTAATGCGTGTTTTTACACAGAGCGACATCTTTTGAGTGCTTTTACTTGTGTGTGTTAGTGATGCATGCATGATCGGGTGGAAAGGAAAAACTGCAGATTGGGTTTGACAATCTGCCTTGTGGATAGAGCACTGAGCGTGGACGTGTGTGCGGGTCTGTGTGTGTATGATAGGAAGAGATGAAATATGAGAGCGGGAGAAGTAATGTGGGAAGATTTTCCAGACAACATATTTGCCCAGTTAATTATTTATTTTTGATGAGGAGACGACAGAAGAAAAGGAAGCTCTAATAGCTGTATCCACATTCTGCAGAGCTCTTCACACCAGCCTTATCTTGACCAGATAATGTTGTTCTCAACGCTACATACAAGTTATAATCAGCTGCACACTGCTCACAGCAACAGTGGCAAATAAGCCCATCAGACCAATTAGCAACTAGCTGATTGGCAGGTAATGATTTTGCTTGACATCATGAACATTTGCCGATCAACAGTCTAGCTGTGAATTACCACCGATCATAAAAAATAAAGCTAGAATATAGCTCCTAAAAAATTAAACATATTTATCCACTGGCTGTATAAATATTTGTGATGGCAAGTCAAGAAAAAAAGAAGCCATGCACAAACACACATGCACGGATTCTAATATGAGAAAATGGAATGTTAAGACGTGGAGATGGATTAATGATGGATGACAAAGCTGTGGGTGTAGATCCACAATCTGTGGGAAAACAATATCTTCAACTCCTGTACTCAGATAACAAATCTGTCTCCATGTTTAGAAACCTGGATGCACAGATAATAAACTGTGGTCTTGAATTTGCTATTGATGCAAAGTTTTGCAAACCATGTGTAATGACACATGGCTCCTCTAAAGTTTATCACTGCTCTCAACTCCAACAGCCCTATCAGCTGACAGCTCAGCTGATCATATCGATGGATCTACAACTGGCAAATAGCAAAACTGGGGTTTTTATCTAAACTGCTTTAGCCTGCCCATTCTTGCTGCTTCACCTGCAAACTGCGACCCAGCTCCACCCAAGCTACTCCTTTAATGCTGTGTCTGATTTTTCCAGTGTCAGCCAAATATAACTTATTGCATCGAACTTCAACTTTATTGTTGCCTAAGAAGAAGTTGCTTTGTAGGCAGGTAAAAAAACACAAATACATAGAAAACACAATAAGTCACATCCAGATAGCCCACTTAAATGGACAAGTACACAACCCTGAAAGACAACCAGAAGTAGCCTCATTAATTGTCATCTATCAAATTTAGATGTGCAACGGCTTGTCTTATGAATAAATGCAAATAATAGATTTTTTGATGAGAGTGGTCTGACTGGACTATTTTTTACTGTATTGTGTGTAATACTCTCACCCAATTGTTGCAGGTCATCATAATTTATGAAAATGTCCCTTTTTAAACAAGGAAAACTTCAAACACCAAAACAAAAGAATCCTCATTTTTGTTCCTGTGGGTATGCTAGCATTCAGATTTCAGCTCAAAATAGCATTGTACACAAAGCCACCAGTTTGCTGTTAATCTCAGTTTTGAAAAGAAAATATTTATTTTCCTCCTGAAGGTCATCCTATCAAAGCTCCATCTTGCCAGATGTGCAGCAATAATTGAAAAGGCTAAAAAAAACAAAAACAAACAAACAAACCAAAACCCCATAACATCTGCACCTTCAGTGCAGCAAGCCGTCTCCTGCTGACAACTTTTTTCCTCACAGCACTTCCTTTTATCACATTCGCACATTCTCTTTTTCTGTCACTTTCTTCCTCTTGAATAATTGCATGTGTGCATAGACACAAAGCTAAATACACACAACCTCATACGCACAGGAAATATCTGTTTTTCGGAAGAGGGAAAGTGAGCAGTAATTAACACATTTGGATTTATTTTCTATTTTAATACCATTTCCTCTCAAGCTGCAGAGGTCTCCATCATGATGGGATTATTAGACGGGACAGCCAGAGAAGTCTGCATTAGTAATTTAATGAGCAGGTTGCAGAGACAGAAATTAACAAGGCAAGCTGTGTGTGTGTGTGTGTGTGTGTGTGTGTGTGTGAGGTAGAGAGAGAGAAGCATGTCATAGAAACACTTTTGTACCCATAAATGATGAAGTGGATAATAATACATCAACATATTTTACAACATGACATAAACCTGACATTTTCCGCCCCAATTTACAGCCACAGAGACACTAAAAGACTGAGCACAGATGATTGTTACGAACTCAGTATCATGATCCACACTGTGCAACATTACATAGACAAGGTTATCAGGAAGAGTTATGTGTTAAAGCACATAAATCAACATATGAACCACAGAGGAGATAACACGCTCATACCTGGTAGCCTGCATGAAGTGTACCCTCTGAGTCCAACCTATTGTTGCTGTTTCGTGCTCTGTAGCGTTCAGAAATATGATTCGGCATGCTCTTGTTCATTTTTCAAACCTTTCCGTTCTGTATTACCAATCTGCCCAGAAAGCTTACTGAAATGTTGCTGTTTTTACCCATTCTTCTCCACTCTCTTATTGTCTTGCCTCTTCAGCAGTCACCCCACATCTGCTCATGCATCCACTCAAGGAGGCTGCATCATACCTGGGCACCAAGATTTACAACCACACACACTTTCCTATTCTATGCATGTTCTCTCTTTTTATTACAAGTCAAACTATAACGATGTTAAGGCATAAATATCTCTTTCTAACTTGCACAATGTCCCTCTGGATGAGAGCAGCAGCCGGATATGTAAATTATGAATAGCAAATGTTCACAACCCGTTGCTTTGTGTTAAATCAGGCTCTTTTATACTTAAAGGCAAAGTTCAACAAAACTGAATATTTGAAGAGTCCTGTGGTATTCCTTGTTAAATTGTTAAATCACTTTCCTTTCACGTCTTTTCAGTGTCAGCAGAATAAAACTAACAATCAAGCTTTTTCTCAAGGTATGAAGTGAAGATGCTGCTGACACTGATCTCTAAAGGAAGCACTTTAGTG